>JARJIL010000008.1:71695000-72275000 GCA_038502395.1 Dittrichia graveolens
TGCTTCTGATGAGGAAGAAGAGGACAACAATGACAACTTCTCAGAAACTGAATCTGAGGTATGTGATTTTCCTCCGGATATTAAAACTCTAATTGCATCTTTTAAAATGCAAAGTGATGATCTTAAGAAAGAGTTGAATATCAATAGTGCCTTAAAGGAACAAATCAAAAACAATACTGAGGTATCATAGAAATGTTTAGAATCAGAAGCACTAGCAAATTCACTACTGTCTGAAGCACGAAACAATGTTAAGTTACAGGAACATGTATCTAAACTAAATCTTGAGATAACCAGCTTAACATACAAAGTAAAAGCTACTGAAAGAGAGTGCAATGAACATGTCCTTAAATACGATGTGATTTTTAATGAAAGAAATGAGTTATACTCAAAGATTAAAGATCTTGAGGACAAGTTTGTCAAAAGAGGTCAAACGGATCAAACCATCCATTTGAATAAACCGAAAGACACACGTTTTTATAATCCGTATACCTATTGTAACATCCTCAAAACGGGCCTAAACGTGTGTGATCGTGATACGTCGAGTATTTAATTGAATTAAATAAAATATGTATATTTTAGAAAATGATATAAAATATGAAAATAATAGATAAATGGGTTATTAAAAATATTAATAAAAATAGATAAAGGTTATAAAAGATCGAATGGTTTCAAACGAGGATTTCAAAAATATCCTCGTTAGTTGAAACGCTTAAACAAGAGATGAGTTGTAAGTTGAAAAGAGGAACAAAATACCCACTTGTGGATAATAATACCCACAAGTCGGTCCAGCCCTATTTGTAATACACAGACACACACACATACGTATGTATACACACATACAACCTCTTGTTCTTGAAGCTTTGAAGAAATCATCAAGGAGATCATTTGAAGTTCTGATTTCCAGCCACAAATTGAGGGATTATCAGCCCTAGATCATCCTATTCTCCATGGTAAGCTTCATCTTCATCTTCTCCATACTTGTTCTTCATATTCTTGAATTTGGGTTTTTGAAAGAAAACTCACAAACCTTTGTTCCAGCAGAGAATTAAGCTTCTAATTGGTCTTACAAGTAGTTCCTAATCATCCTTTGATCATTGTAAGTTCATATTCATCCTTGTTCTTGGTTTTGCTCTTTCAAGACTTGAAATTCTAGGTTTCAAGTGGGTTCTTTGATTTAGCAATTAAGAACTGAAATTTATGATTGAAATAGGTTCTATTATCATTTATAAGTGCATAGGAATCAATTCCATGAATTAAAGTAGTGTTCTTGATGAGTTTTGAATTTTGGCTCAAATGGGTCAAAAATGGTCAAATACGGGTCAAACTGATTTTGAACTTCAAGAACTGAAATTTAGTGTTCTAATTGATCCTATAACTTGTTAGGATTGATTAGAACACAATTGGTGCATTAGAAGTGGTGTTTTTGCATAAATCCAATATTTAGCCTACAATGGCCAAAATGGCCTAAATCTGTTTTTACACATTAAGAACTGATTTTTAAGGTTCTAATAGGTTCATATGACTTGTATGAATTGATTAGAACATTGGTTTTGAATTAGAATGGTTGTTTTGCTTGAATTGGCTAAAATAGTGAAAAATAGGCCTTAAATAGACAATAAATTGGAAAATGATACCAAACAATGAGTTTAAAGGTTTTGGTCAGTTGCAACACCTTCAATACATCATATTAGGTGTATATGGTGTGTTGCAAGTGTTGGAATTGGTCTACATCAAGTTTTGGCCATTATGCGCACGTCTTTGTCCATTTAATTGTGATTTTCGTATGAATTAATTGGATAGGAGTTTTTGATGTTAGAAAGCTTCCACAAGTGTCAAATGGTCATATGAAACACTAGAATTTTACTAAAGTTGATTTGAAGTTGAAATGGGATAAAAAGGCACTGCTGTGCAAAATTTGAAATTTTACACTGCATGCAGAACGCGTCTCGTTCGGTGCAGGTTGTGCCAAAATGATATTTTTCGCTATTCGTTCGCGTGTGGTTGCTTGGTCTATTATAACAAGTTAATAAATAGTTAAATAGCACCATTAGGGTATTGTTTCAAGTATCCTAGATGTTCCTTGCGTGTTCAAGTGATTAACGCGTAGATATTGGTATTATAGGTCGAGTTGACAATCCGTGAGCGCCAAAGCAAGGTCTTTGCTTATTATAGCCTAACAGGTGAGTGCCTGATGACATAACGATTAATATATCTATAAAATATATTAACAATGAATTGAATTGAATACCCGGACTTGTAAGCAATTGATTAAACGTTTGAATATGTTGTTGAAAGGTTGTATACCTTGTAGTATGTATGATAAATGATTATCAGCATATTATACGCACATGGTTAAGTGTAGTTTGTAACGCATGATGATGCTAGGCTTAACTTATTGATATACAAAAGCATGCACTTGATTAGGTGTATGTTATGATGATAAATATATATATTATTGCATGCGCGCAATGAAGTAAAGAATGAATGGCATGATGATGCTAGATATTTTGATTGATATAAATAATATGCATATGTTTAGGTGTATGTTATGTGGATATGATTATGCATTGATGATTGATTGGTTGATGATTCGATTGAATCATACTATCTGTTTGTGATCGGTACGGATCTATTGGCCAAGGTTTGCCCCGGACCATGTTGTCCTATTTATTGGGCAAGGTTTGCCCCGGACAAGGTTTGTCCTCTTCGGGTATAGCTGCGGCTATACAACAGAGGAATCGGTTGATTCCAAAACACAACGGTCGACGCTTAACAGCTCCCCCACTGACGTGGTTGATGTGTCTGGTACCCCAGTTTGGTGCATTGAGCCGGGTTTGCTACCCTGCTAGATATGCTACCTCCTGACTACGCCAGCTCATCGCGAGATGCTAGGATAGAATTATTTGATCATGATTGATGATATGTGATATGTTTATATTGATTGCATGCTATCGTGTACTCATTAGCTATTATAGCTAACAGATACTACTCTCCACATGTGCAGGTGTTCCTTAGGCTGTGAGCTCGGGTGCCAGCGGGTAGTTGCATGTTTTTAGGAGGAACACTGGATTTTGTTTAACCCTGTTATATTATGTTTATGTTTTTTTATAGATAATGGTCGGCCGGTTATGTATCCGTAACACCAAATGTCGTATGTGGCAACATTTTGACTGTTTATACAGTTTGCCACGTGTTTTTACTTCCGCTGCATTTTTAAATTATAAGACAGGCTTAAATGTTCTATTTACAGTCAAACCCACGCGGTTTGAAAACTTAAATGCTATTTTAAAAAGAAAAATTTGGTTCTCAAAAGCACGGTGTTACACCTATGAAGGTCTTGGTTTTGAGAATCCTCACATTCTTGAAAAAGTTACCGCTGCCTAATTATATGATTTTAAATTAATGGGAAAAGGTTATGTGCAACTAATGAGATTCACAGGAGCAGAAGAGGATTTAGAAATGGAAAAGGCAAAAAGAGAAAATCTTGAAAAAATGCAAGCTTCTTATAACTACACTCAACTAAATGAGACTTACAAAACCAGGGAAATACCGTTATCAACTGACTTTTTTACTAGTTACTCCTCGGAGGAATTGAATCAAAAGTCAGAAAATTTTACAGAAAATCCCGAATTTTCTCATCTCTATATTCCATGCTCAGTGTTGAAATTTAAAATTTCTGAACTTGAACAACGCTTAAAGCGTCAAAGTACAGATTTTGATAAAGAAAGAGGCACTCTTTTGGAGAAAATTGAATCTCTCAAAGATAAAACGATCTCCAAAGAAGAGGCTAATTTTAATAAAATGCTCGAATCTGCTAATGAGTTTGCTTAAATAACCCATCCTGCTGAGTCTCAATCTTCTCATACAAAATCAGTTTTAGAAAAGGAGAAAATAAAGGCATCACCCAGTACTCATCCAAAAACATTTTTTAAACAACGAGAGAGTCTTTTGGTTCCCCAATCTCGAGTTAAACCTTTTCAAATTGAAAGTATAGAGTACATTCCACGCAAATTTTTTCAAGGTGAGTGCTCGAATTCTAAGCGACATGGTCATTCCTCGAATTCTGCTAACTCTTCTTTGAATGTTATGACAAACAAAGAATTCAGTAAAAGATAGGTCAGGCGGGCTCTATGGTTGAAGAAGCACAAAGAGCTTGAGCAAGTGAAAAGACGCCTGTTTGAAGACAAAGTTTTTATTAATAAAAATTCTGCTTTTCTTAATAATTTTGTTAAAAACAATGTGTCTGTTGCTAAGACAAGTAGAGGTTTTGCTAGTTCTTCTCTTTCTTTTAGTGTTAGGAATGATATTGGTGTGCATGCTAGACATTTTCCTGTTGATAATGTTTATTACCATTCTGGTGCTAGACGAAAGTTTGATACTAGACGTGACAATGTGCATGATAATTACAGTTCTGGTTTTTCTTATAAGTATGGTTATTCTAATTCTGGTGTTCATGTGAATGGAATGTCTAAATTTTCTACACCTGCTAACTCTCATGTAAATGTGGTTGAAAGACCTGATGTGAAATATCCTTTCAAGATATATTCCTTCAAACATTTACAAAGATTATCAAGGGAGAAGATTTGTAGTTCTCCACCTAAAATGAATCCATATTTTATAAATAAAAACATGCAAAATCCAAATTTTGAGACCACTTTCAGATGGTCGTCAAAATCAGCAGTGGTTAAAACAAATTTTAAACCAATCTCTAAACCCACTGTTCAAATCCTAAACTTTCTAGAAAACCAACATTCCCCTCTCTCCCTCTGACACAATTGGTCCCGAACTCAGATGGGTACCAAAATCTGCATAATTTGTTTTGCAGATAACCAAGAGACATTGTTGGAACATAATGGAGATCATTTTGATTATTTTGGAGAGTACATTGTGTTCAATACGCTAAGAAGTTCAAATCTCATGGCTAGGAGAAATAAGAGTGTTGCCTGCAATCCAGTTCACACTACATTATGTTCAGCATCAGCCCGAGCCTGATGATCTGAGAAGCTTACTTTTTATAGTTTATCATTACTTGATATAACTTGAGTGTTGATGGTTGTTTTTTTGCAGGGGGAGCACAAGGATGAAGATTTGCAAGTATGCTATTTTTCTTAATTTTTTTTTGCTTTATGCATGCTTGTAGGGGGAGTAATTCGGAAATGTTTCTCAAATTTTTTTTCTTATATTTTAGTTTCATATTATAAAATCAAAAAAAAATTAGAAAATCTTTAAAAAAATACAAAAATATTTCGTTGTTTCGATCACTTTGTGCGTACTGTGTTTAGGTAGCTTTTTACTCCTATGGTCTAGCCAGAGCCGGACAGACCTACCCAAGGAGCTTCCTATTTTATAGAACTAAAAAAAAGAGCGTCCATCATTATGGAAAGTTGTTAAGAGAGAAGTTGAAAAAATATTCAGAGAGCTGAGGGTGTGAGACAGGATCAAAAAAAATGAAGATCCTTACCAAACCATACCAAAAATCTGGGTAGCCACATTCACTACTAGTTTTATACTGGTATTGAAGAAGACATCATGGACCCAATGATGCAATGCACTAACCCCACCCAGCTACTCAATTATCTCTTAAAAGACAATTGTCTCAACTTCACACGGAGATTTATCACATACACTATTGACATCTCATTTGGAGATCGTTGATATTGAACATAGGAGGACAACTGCTCCGGTCCACGACTTCTTTCGTGCACTTATTAAGTCTAGAGCCAATCGCAATATTATTTTCTTCTAGGACACTCAATGGAATTATTTGCCTGTTTGTGTAACAGCGCCGGAACATCTTCAGTAATATCTTTATGATATTTACAGTGATAGATGAAAATCCTACCAGTGCTAACATCATGCCAACGCTGAACGTAGGTTATTCAGTTTATTTAAACTGGAGTGTTAACGGGAAATCTATATGATCTCAGTGTTACAACGGATGCGTTAATTGTCATATATTTCTGATAGAGTCGTGTCAAAATCAAGCTAGAAGCAGTTTACAAGTGCATGATGATCATGATGAATCCCGACCATCATGAGGGGGAGAATCAAGTTTATGGAAGATAATCAAAGGAATCTTGCTGAGATAATAAATGGAATCTTACTGAGTTGAAGATGAAAATTAATATGAGTTCAAATTTATAGTTGAAGGCAAAGATAATTCACATGTTGAGAAGGATATCAAATCAAGGGGGAGCAGATACATCAAGTGTAGTTGTCTTACAAATCAGGTCGTTACTTACATTTTGAAGATGAGATCCTTATTCATGAAAAGAAGAGACAATAACGTCTAACAAAGGTTTTATGTCGTGCTCAAGACTGTTCTCGTGAAAACAAAAGAGATGATCAAGGTTGTAAATTCTGGTAAGCCCGGGGCTTCTACTACAAACTCTGATAAACAACCTGATCACTGAAGACGAGTCTTTGAAAATCTCGTGAAGCCTCAAAACTCAAATAACGATCTTCTAATGTTTAATGCAGAAAGAAAAATAATCTCTACACATTCTAAAAAGGAAGATTGTTTGATGCTTAAATAGATAATATTATTTTGTTTTGTTCTGTTTTGCTTTATTTGTAGTATGAACACAAAGGGGGAGAATGTTAGAACCTTATTGTGTTCATTTTAGTATTCTAGTTAAGTTTTGCTTTTAGATGTATTTATCTAAATGTATAGGGACTATTATTGTACATATGACCATGGTATTTAAACCATAGGTCAATTAACCCTAATCAAGGTTTTCATAAATATTTCAGCCGTATGTTTGTTTTCTCTCTGCCCTTCTACGCATACATCCATACATACATACGGTTCATATAAACTTTGATTATCATTGTGTTCAAGTGAAATCTTCAATTACTGTTGTGATACTGATTGGGATCATACAAGATGGATGGAAATCTTTGCTTTTCTTCCGGTAAAGAGTGCTCAAGTGCACGAAGTCCATTTATATATGTTGGTGAACACGTCGATCCCTTTCATCCTAGCTAGTCTTATTTTATGAACATTTTATGAATTTGGTATGTGTTTATGTTTGTTTTGGATATCCTAAGTGTGTGCTTGATCGATCAGCCAAAAATAAGTATTATTCCGAGGTGGGGAAATGAAAGAAAAACTAGTCGTACGTGAAGATATAACAATTAAGTTAAAACGTGTACGTATTAACACAAGTTTACAAGCTATACAAACTTAATCTTAAACATGACTACTCCTAATTAAGTTTACTTTATATGTAGTGTGGTTATTTGCATACAAAATTCAAATTTTCCCAAGAATTTTTATGCAACATATTGCACAAAGAAGCTGCTTATTATGTCTTTAATTAACATATATACATGCAAAACAAAATCTTTATTGGAATGGGAAAAACCTTTTACTTGAACAAAGTGAAAAGGCATCTTATTTGTAATTGTTTTTAATTTTCTTTTCCCCGTAAAATCCCTTTGAAATATTTAACAATTATACATACAAAAGTACTCATGTATATATAGGGGAGGGTTCAAACGAGAACTGTTTTTCGTACGAGAACTGCGAGAACCAATCTTGGTCGTTCATTTTGGATAATGGGATTCATGGATGAAGAGCGTGAGAGGATTGAGTGTGGCAGGGTGCATGTAAGGAATTCATGGGTGAGCAATCCAATTGAAGGAGGGGAATTAGACGGCTAAAATTGGTTCTCGCGGTTCTCGTACGAAAAACAGTTCTCGTTTGAACTTTTGCCTATATATATATATATATATATATATATATATATATGGAAAAGTTAATTCGAGAACCGTTTTTATTGAAAGTATCGCGAGTACCATTTTAACAACCATTAATGCTCATTAATAGGTGTATTTTCGTCTTTTATATAATTTTATAATCGTGAATTATGTCCGGGTGAGCCGTCATTAAAAAGTGAGACTAAATTTTTTCAAAATAATTCTCATTAATGCATCATTAATGAGCCGTCATTTTTATTGGCTATTGATTTAAATTAATCAAGGGTCATGATTGATTCTCGCGGTATTCGCATAAGAATAGTTTTTAAATAAACCCTCCCTGTGTGTGTATATTTATATATATATATATATATATAGAGAGAGAGAGGAGAGTTTATTTAAGAACCATTATTTGTGTGAGAACCACGAGAACCAATGTTATATATCTATTCAATTGGTAAGTGGAATTCATAGATGAATTGCGTGGGGATTGGGTGTGGCAAGATGTAAAGAATTAATGGGTGGGTAATCCAATTCAAGAAGAGGGAATTGGACGGCTAATATTGGTTCTCGCGGTTTTCGCAATAAAAACGTTTTCAAATGAACTTTTACTATATATATACACACACACACACACACACAGGGGATGATTTAAACAAGAACTGTTTTTTGTGCAAGAACCAAACTTAGCCTTTGATTAAACTTAATCAACGACTAAGATTTATTGACGGCTCATTAATGCTTAATTAATGACGCATGAATAAGGGTTATTTTAGAAAAATCAAGCCTCGAAAATTAATGACGGTTCATCCCGATACAATTCACGGTTAGTTAAATATATAAATTATCAAAATACCCCTATTAATTAGTCATTAATGACGTTAACACTACAAGAAAAAACCACTTTTGCGGCGAAAACTTTTTGTGGTGACATGGGTCGCCACTAAAGATCATGTAAGTTGTCCAATGTTAGTCATTTTTTGTCGTAAATGTTAAAATTTTTGTCGCAAATAAGTTTTGTCACGAGTTTTTTTGGGCGGACTATTTGAGGCGACGTGTCGCCTCTAAAGACTTTTTGCGGCGACAATTAGGCCTTTTGCGACGACAATGTGTCGGCTCAAAAAATCACTTTTTTATAGTGTAAAAACCGTACGTTCTCGTTTAAATTTTTACATATATATATATATATATATATATATAATATTTCCAAAAAGAATCAAGTCTCCGAATGAATTAATAAAGATTACAGACTACAATATCATATATCTGGAATATATAATATTTTACAATATATATAGTCGTCATATGAATTTCTCAATTAAGGACGGTTGGCAATAAGGAATTCAGTGTTATGGTCAGTTGTTGTAGGATGGCTACATGTGCGTTTGGGATTTTCTAAAAAAGTTGTTCCAGGTTCGAATTAAAGATCTAGTCAAATCAAACTCCATAGTACTATCGGTTAGCTTATCGTGCTTAAAGTCTCCATTAAGCTCTATTAGATATTAAACTAAACAGAAGTATTATTATGTATTATGCATTTAGATTAGAAAATTGTTACCATCACCACTACTGCTGGCATAACCGCCGCCAGTAACCGCCAAACGGACATTAGCCGTCGTCAATCACCGGAAACCGCCATATAACTATCACTTCTAACCCTATAAATATGTAACAATATGTACAGTGTTTTGTGGCCGATTTTATAGAAATAAAGATAGAATTCTTGATGGATTATCTTATTATTTCTCTTTGATTTCCAACAAGCTCGAGTTTGGAGCCTTCTAGTTGGGCATTCTAAAAATAGCCGGTTCGGTTGTTATGATATATACATGATGAATACATCGATCTTTCCAAGTATTCAAAATTTATGATGACTCTGATTTGCTCAGCAGGTTCACAAATTAAGACTCAATTGAATAGAAATTAATTACTGTATTTTTTTGTAAATAAAAATACTCATATATAATCCAACAAGTCAAGAAGATCGATATACAGAATCGTTACATTAATTATGTCACAATTTTATTAATTCGTCATATACAATTAAGTATAAAGTTAAGAAATCACTCTTTGTCTAGATCGAAGCTAGCTAGGAGATTGACAACAAAACATAAAAATCTTTAGTTGATGTGTTACTGCTAGCTATGGGGGTATTTTGGTAATTAAGTGAGCTAACGAAGTCCAATTTGAAAAGCACAACGTACGGCTTTTTAATGCATGCATGTGTGGATTAGTGGAGCATAAGATACATAGAGCTGATGAGCTTAATTATATGTACATATAATATACATTGCTGCACACACACACACACACACATATATATATATATATATATATATATATATATATATATATATATATATTAATTATGTGGTGAATGCTAGAATCAAGGGACGAGCATCATGCATCCATCTAGGGTTTGATGAATTTAATTTAATTGACAATTAAAAAAAAATCTTAATCTTGGATATTGTGACCATTTGACTTCATTCGACTATATCAAATTAGTGTAGCTAAGCATCAAATGCATATAACAAATTACAATTCAAAGACTTAGCAGCTTGGAGCTCTGGTGGTTTTTTTTTCTTTATATATATATATATATATATATATATATATATATATATATAATTAATATTAATTAATTAAAGTAATACATGTTTTTGTCGAACTCCATGTACTTGATATAACTTGTCTTTATATATTTAGAAGTTTTGGTTGAGAGATCACTTGGCTCAATGGCAACGGGGCCAAACTCCAAGATTCAAACATATATATATTAACACAACTTGCATTTTAACTTGGACATCCACACACAACCTAGCTAATTAGTTATCATCTTTGAATTCATTATTAATTAATTATTATAAATTTGGGAAATTCAATTCTAAAACTATTTATTTTTGGTTTTTTAATTTTAAGTTTTGATTGGTAATTAATTAAGTGAGAGCTGGTCACTAGCGGTCATCAAATTAAGAGGTACGTATGTACGTCGTATATCCAAGCTAACTAGCTAGATTGAAATATCACGCAGTTATCAAAAAAAATTTACGAAAAATAGTTGCCGATTAAATTTTTTAATATATTTATACTAATATATGAACTATTTAACTTTCTCTCCCGTCATTAATTTAAAGAGTTCTTAAATTTTAATTAATACTACATATTAATCATTCAATTTATTTAAATTAATATTAACCATCCAATCTCTAACGATTTCATTCTCTTTTAGTTTATTGAACTTTTCGAGCATTTATAATATATATCATTATATTAAATACTATTTTATAACAACACAATTCTCTACGCATATCAACACAATTTTCAAAATCTTATTATTTTCCTCTCTTTATTTTATAAATAGAAATTTTTTCTTATTTTAATGTTTTTAAATTAATAAAGAAAAAGGTGGGGGAAAAAGAAATGGAAAAAACAGATATGTTATTTGACAAAAACTCTTTCTTGACATTGAATCCTACAAATAACATACCATTATACTCTTGAACAACATGTTGTAAAACAGAAACTATTCACTCCCGCTGCATTACGCTGTTAGTACACTAGTAAATAAAAGTTCATTTCAGAACCATTTTATTGTGAGTATCGGGAGTATCATTTGTAATCATGCTCGTTAATAGGTGTAATGCCCCAAAAACCAAATTTGAAATAATAAGATCAAACACCTATAAGTGTTCGCATCTCAAAGTTTAACATAAAAGCGGAAGCAATACTTGATTGAAAAACTGATGTATCAATAGATACGCACAGAAATACTGACATAAGTTTGGTACCAAAAACTTGATATTTACAAACCAGGCTTAATTTCAAAGAGTTTATCAAATGCTAGTCAAACCGAAGCTTTGCCCTTGTCTTTGTTAAAACCTGCAAAACATTTTAAAAAAATAGTATCTGATAAGCTACGAGAGCTTAGTAAGTAAACCGGACTAAACATCATATAAACCCACGTATAAAATCATATGAAAATAATACACGTATGTCTGGCAAACAATGCTAGCCTCTGGTTCTAGACCCACGGCAGCAACATAGGTCACAGTACTGTACCATAATTGAGCCTTACTGGACTTAGCAGTAAGCACCCCACCTCTGAGACTTACTGCACATAGCAGCAAGCTTATACACATATGAATAACATGACATGTCAATAATCTGATATAATAGCATACATGCTGCACATATGAAGTGAAGTCTAGAAGACCCACCTTATAATCAATAATGTTTGTATACCAGTCCATAATTGATATTATTCTAGTGAACACGCCACAGACAAATCTCTACATGAAATAATACCAAATAAATATCAATCATAAATTTCTGCTGAACTTAATAACTGAATAAAACACTAGGCACGCCCGTGCCTTGTCAGACACGCCCGTGCCTTCTACCTAGGTACCCCCGTGCCTATACCCAAGTACTCCCATGGTCTCAAGGCACAATCTGGGCCTTTCTAGAATAGGGTACGCCCGTACCCTTTTGGGTCACGCCCGTGCCTTGCAGGTAGGCCCTGAGGCACGGTTGGATCATGAGGGGAACGCCCGTGCCCTTCAACTGGCAGCAGCAGTTTAAGCCGACTTACATGTTGTTCTGACCAAAACTTAACATAATCCTCTTTTAAACTCATTCTGATGCTACTGAGGTGTTTTCCTACACCCCAAACAACTTCTAAACGAATAATAACAACATTAACATGTTCAAATCTTTGGTTCACCAATGAATCTTCTTTAAAACCCATTTAACTTGAAAACTAAAGCCATAAATCATACCTTGATGATTATAGAGCTAAGATGTTGATATCAAATGCTTAATCTCTCTGTTCTTCATCAAAATCGCCTGAAGAGGAAATGGACAACATTTGTTTACTGACTATGTTTCTTGCTTTCTAACATTTTGACTTACAAAGTCAATATATATACTTATAAGTTTCCCTTAATTACATAACTGGTCCCTTGACTACTTGAAGTTCCATTTTGACGTTTTTGGTCCCTCTAGTTTTAAAACCACATCCTATCACGTATATCCTTTTATAACTCGTATATTACTTTATACACTTTCTCATTTTAACTTATAAATAAAATTCTGGGTGTTACAATAGGAGTACTAACATATCATTTATAACCACCATTAATTCTCATTAATAGGTGCTAGTATTCCGTGATATTGAATAGCACGAATAACATACCCTTATACTTTAAACAACATGTTGCAAAATATAAACTATTCACTGCCACCGCATTTCGCTGGTAATACGCTAGTATAAAAAAGTTCATTTGAGAACCGTTCGTTTGTGAATACCGCAAGTACCATTTGTAACAACCATTAATGTTCATTAATTGAAGTATTTTGGCTATTTATATATTTAAGCAATTGTGAATTACGTCTGGGTGGATGAATAATTAATTATTAGACTGGCTTTATTTTTCAAAATTTCTCTCATTAACGAGCCTTTATATATATATATATATTGAAAAGATCATTAATGAGCCGTCTAATTCCCTCTTATTTAATGTTATCACTGACCCATAAATTCATCTCATGTACCTTGTCACACTTAATCCACTCACGCTCTTTATTCATGAATTCCACTTACAATAAGATAAGTTCTCAAATGAACCCTCCAATATATATATATATATATATATATATATATATATATATATATATATGTGTGTGTGTGTGTGTGTGTGTGTGTATGTGTGTATATATATATTAGAAGTTCATTTGAGAACCTATCTTATTATGAGTAACGTGAGAACCGATTTTACACGTTCATTTGGTAAGTGGAATTCATAGACGAAGAGCGTGAGTAGATTGAGTATGACAATATATATATATATATATATATATAGTCACGCTAGCTTGCTACGACCATTATATATAATTAATTAACTCTTACGTTTGGGATATATACATTAATTAAAATGACTAAGTACGTACGTACAAGTAGTTTTAGTAGTTTTAGTTTTGTACGTGTGTTTCACTCCAAACACACACATACATACATACATATATATATATATATATGTATATATATATATATATATATATATATATATATATATATATATATATAAAATACAAACTGCCTTCCTTATTATTGGTTGTTTTTGGATTAATGTTTGTAGCGTTGTAATTAATTTGACTATGTATGTATTAAGCACGGCCGATTTCTTGAAATAGATCGAAACTAATTAATTACTTAATAATTAAGTTATGCATGTTTAGTATCTATTTGTATTGTATTGTATTGTATATGTATATATATGTGTGTATGTATGTATGTATTGATCAACGTACTCTCGAATTGAATTGAAGAATATTCTGATCGATGATTTAATTGCCACTCATTAGTGGTGATGTACGTAGATCATTCCATTGAATTAAGATACGACCGACGACGTACTGGCCGGCCGGTTTGCATGTGTAAGTACGTGATTGTAATTAATTTTGTTAATTATTGATAATTTATGATCATCGTACTCTCGTATACGTACGTACGTTTACCAACTTTTGTATTCATGCTGTACGTACGAACGTGTTTCAATTTCTTTGATGTTAATTTATACGCGCTAACATTTCTTTGAGTAATTAATTTGGTACGTACATTGCTAAATTATCTGATAAAGTTTTTTATGAATGTATATATATATATATATATATATATATGCATGCATGCATGGGAAGATGAATGGATCTGCGAGCTAGCTAGGAGAGTGATCGAATGATTCGATGCATGCTTACGTATAGTACATGCAAAGGCGTAGGGGCTGCAAATTAATTAAGTTATTAAAATTAATTAATTATATAAACGGCTAGCTAGCTGAATTGAAGTTAATTAATTAATTAATTAATTATATACACACACGCACAAACAGATGATAGGCAAACCAAAATCAGAAGTCCCAAACGGCTAAATAATGTATATATGTATATATGGCATGAGATTTTTCCTAAATATGAAATGACGTGTACACTGGCCGTCCAATCATTTCATGCCACGCATAACTTGCCCATCGCCGGTATAATTCTTACAAAGCAAGAACATATATATACACATGTAGTACGTATTAGAAAATTTGGAATTTGAGGATACAAATTAATTAGGCGGCAATTTTTTGTTTCTTATATTGTTTTCGAGAATGTTTACGTTTTTGGCTTCAATTCGACGGCGATTATCTTACATTAATTAGCTTTATTCTGCTTACGTAGGAATATTCTTGTGTACTTGGCAATAGGCCATATTCCATTTGCATTCGAATGACTTTTTAAGCTAGCTAGTAACATTATTAATTAATTTGGAATCATGCTTCATGTCTTGTATGTATATAGTACTACATAAATTCAGTTGTTATTTGGTTTAGAAGATATACAATGTTATGTTTTATGCCATGTCTCTGAAAGAATATGTGTCATGATCTTGGTTAAAAGGCCTATAAAAAATAAGTGATATTTAATTACTTGTAAAGATAAAATAAAACTAAATATTTGAAATATACTTATCATTTTTATAATAAATAATCATTTTTTTAAACATTTGTGACTAGACATTTGCTATTATAAAATAATGTATTATTCTGAAACCTTGTGTATCACTAAATACTCTTTATTCTAACACTAATATTTACATGTATAACTAAGTATTTACATTTTGAACCTTGTTAGTGATATTACAGTCGATGCTTAAGTTAACCCTTATGTAGCTAAAACGGATGACAAGTTCTATTTTAATTAGAAAATGAGTTTCTCTTGGAACACGCGCATTCAGGGCCGGCCCTAGTGCCATGCAACCCGTGCGCAAGTCTAGAGCAACATTTGGGCTAGGGGCATTAGATATATAGTCTAATATGTATATATCTAGATCTATTTCAGAGAAAAAAAATTACATACTTACATTTGGGCCCTGGGAGTTGAGAAATCGGAAGAAACGAAGAGGCGATACCTAGCCGATTGGGGATAGGGCAACAAGTTCGGCAACGGGAAAGAACCAAAGAGGCGGAAGTCGAATGGCCGACTTCGAGACATCTAATGGATATACCGAATCGGATACACCATTTCGACCATTGCAGGTACACATAGCATCGCACATCGCAATTGGTTCTTCGAGACACCCGTCGCCGTCAACCATCGTCCGTTGTTCTTCGAAGTACCATTGCACGTAGGCCATGGCCCGTTGCCCACTTGTAGTCGCTAACTCGCCGTAGGCGTCGCCCACCACCCACGGCCCCTTGCCAATCTAGTCGCCGGTCGCCCTAAAGGTTTGTTTTTTTAATATGTTAGATTGTTAGTTTGTATATCAGAATCATAAGTATATACTAATTTCCATTATTTTTGTTTTTTATCTGTTATTTTTGTTGATTAATGGTAGTCGAAGAATGAGTAGACTTGTAGAGGGAGAAATATATATCTTGGTTGTGCTCTATTTTATCATATTTTCCTTATATGATTATCACTTTATCAGATTGGATGTTGAATTGTTGATTTATCATAGTTGTTGATTATTTTTTGTTGATTAATGTGGTTATTTTATCATATTGAATGTTGAAGTGAATATCAAGTTGGATTATATGAATATCAAGTTAGATTATTTGAATTCTGTTTTAATTTTGTGTATTTTAAATTCTAATTGCCTAATTATTATTCATCAATCCGTTTTTTTTTCAAATTTCTATGATTGATGTATCATATATGTACATGCCTTAATTTTCTAAAAGGATAAAATTTGTGTATTCTTATATAAATCTGATTTTGTTGCAATCTTGCGTAATTAATCAAAGTACATCTACCTAAAATGGTCAAAGTTTATTATACAACCTTTGAAGTTTGAAGGCTTGAAGCTTAATCAGGTTTTATCCTTCTAAGCTTAAATTTATTTTATATTATGTGATTTATGTTTAATGTCTTCTTTGATTAATTGCTTTATATGCTTAGTTATTTGATTGCTTAGTTAGTTAGTTGCTTGATTTAACCACTAACATGTCTCATCGATCACAACCATCCGGGCTCAAAACAGAAAATGTAAAAGAGAACAAGAACTTGTTAATTCATTACAAGAATCACTAAATAAATATATTGTTATATATATCTCGTTTGTGCGTAGTAAATTTTGTACAAGGGGGCATAGGAGCCTGTTTTGCACAGGGCATCAAAACACTTTGAACCGGCCCAGCGCGCATTGCAGCGGAAATGAAATTTACAAATTAACATTTTAAACATATTTGCATGGTAAAATTTATTTGAAGAGTATTCATAGTCCGTTTACATCTTTTTATTTGAATTCATATATATTTAGGTTGAATTCATCTTTAACACTTATACGTAAAATGTAGCAAAATTCTTACTTTTTACTTAATTTTCGTTACTAAAACAGAAGGATTAAGAAAAAGAAAGAAAGGACATTAAGGGTGTGTTTGGTTGGATGTAATGTAATGATCAAGAAATAACCAATGAACAAGGTAATGGAATGGGTGATGGAATTAAATAATCAATTGTATTCTATTATCATGTTTGTTTTACATACGAAATGGAATGAGTCATTTAATTAAATTGTCTTTGTATATATAATGAAAATTCTAAAATAATCATTACATATGACATTTTTAAGTAAAAAGGAAATGTTTTTATTTATCTATTTTTATTTGAAAACAACATATTTTAATATGTATTTTATTCTTAATTAGTTAATAATTTAATAAAAGTATGTAGATCAATAATTTATTAGATAAAAAGATTAAGCATAAAAAAATATCATTTTTATTAAATTTTATGAATATCTAAAAAAATATATGTTAGTGTTAGTAAAAAATCCTATAAAAATTAGATTAATTATTAAATTTTATTCCATTCCATGATGGAATGAGAAAAAAACACTCATCCCCTTTGAAATGAAATGGAAGAAATCACATTCCTTATGCAATGGTTCATTCTATTCCTGCATTATTAACAAACAGACTTTTTTCATTACGACGGAATGACTTATTCCATTTCCCCTCTCATTTATCCATACCAAACACTATCTAAGGGAAAAGATCTATAAGAAAACTTGAAAAGGAGGAAAAAAATGCAACACTAAACAAAATAAGAATTCAACTCACAAACATAAATATTATTTACTGAAAAAACAAAGAAGAAAGGATATAGAGGGAAACTAAACAAATTTATTTTTTTTGAACAGCAAAAAAGATGATATGCGGAAGGCTTTGATATGACCATCATCCTCCGCACTAATAACCGAAAATATTATTAATTTAAAACTTCAAGCAAGATGCTAGAAGTAGTTTTTACAATACAATTAGAATATATAGGAAAAGTGGGTTACTACATCATATAGACTAAATAAGATTATTAGGGTGTATTTGGTAGAGAGAAAAAAAATTGAGAGAAATGGAAATGGAAATGGGGAGAAATAGAAATTTGTAAGAATTGGAATTGATTTCCTTGTTTGGTATGAGGAAAGAAATGAAACAGAGAAATGGTGGCTCAAGTCGCCGGACGACGGTTGCGGCGTTGGCCGCCTTGCCGGACGTCAACGATGATGATTAGAATGCCGGAAACACATCCTAGTCGGACATCGACAATGATGAGTAGAAATTGGTTGTCATTTCTCTTCATTTCTCCACAATTTGAAGAGAAATGAAAATAAAAAGAAGGGAGAAATGGAAATGGGTGGAGAAACCATTTCTCCTCCCAAAACTATAACTATTTTTCCCAAACAAGAGAAACCAATTCTCCCCATTTATTTTCTCTCTACCAAACACCCCCTTACAATTAGATCTAAACTTTAACCATGTAAATAAGGAATACCTAGATTTCATCTATCACATTCTACGTTAAGAAATGAATACTTTCAAAAATCACCTTGTTTCTAGCTTTCTATAAGAACCATAGCACACAACCTTCAACTGCTTCTAAATTTTTTCTTTTCTTAGATGAAACACCTTTCTTTAACAGTATGAACATCATCTCTCCTTTAATGATGAATGTTGGGCTATATCAATATTACACCAAATCAATGCCCAATTCCACCCCTCTTTTGCTTTTGAACACGCATAAAAAAGATGTTCGATTGTTTCTTCATCGCCATCACAAAAAGGACAAAGTTCCAACTCAATATGTATACCTCTCAATTTTAAGTTTGATTTTGAAGGGATACGCCCAAGTAATAATCTCCAAACGAAACAGTTAACTCTCGAAGGGAAGCCGGTTATTCCAAAATTTTGACCCAATTGTTCCATATCCAGTAAATAATCAATAATTTTCCTCATAGATTTGACAGAAAATTCACCACTTAAGTCATCTTCCCACCTCCGTTCATCCAGTTCGTTTGTGAGGACCACCTGTTGCAACATGTTTTCCAGCAATGTAATCCTATTTGATAAATTGACAGCTTCTTGATCATTAGACCAGGCCCATAACACACCATTCGTATTATGTCCAGAAATTCGAGCAGCTTGTACAATTTTTATCACATTCCAACTCAAACAAATCTGGAAAGAAAGACTTTAAAGGTGTAGTGCCCATCCATTTATCTAACTAGAAGTAAGTTCACCATTTCCCACCTTTTTAGTAAATAATTCTCCCGGATTCATATTAAGATTAGGAAAAAAAGTATCAGTTTTAAAGATGTTTAGCCAAACTACACATTTTCTAGGATGAGCAAGAAATGAAGGATCATTACCCGATACACCATGTATAGCTTTAATTATCTTTAAGGCTTTACCCATAAGGCTTGATCTTCTACTTTCAACCTCCACCACTACTTAATTAATAGCGAAATATTAGAAGACATTAATGTGTCAATACCAAAATCACCCATATAAATGAAAAGAGAAATATGAAAACGAAGAAAAAAAACAACGCAAATCAAAATTTAAAAAAACACAAAAGGAAATAAATCATGAAATTAGTTTTTTTTAACATCTTCGGCTTAGCGGTAGTGGCACAGGATCGGAACCGGTTGATCTAATCTGGACCCCGGTTTCGAACCACTCAAACTACACCCTTCTAATTAATTCGGCAGGTCTGCTTTTACCAACGAGGGAATGACCCTCATCTACTCATAGAAAGAAACTCTCCAGAAAGATTCAAACCTAAGACCTCTTATTCTCTGAGAAAACTCTCTTACCAGGGCAAGTCATTTTAGTTAGATTACTTGGTATAGAAATTGAGCATGTATGGGGTCTCTACCTTAATTAATGTACATAGGTTTAATTAACCACTGCGTTTTAATTAAGACCGTGACTTTATAGTTTTGGCCACAAATTATTTAACCACTAATTAATTATATATATAATTAATCACTTTTCATTTGTTCCTATAAAATGTTATATTATATAATTAATGTGTAATATTTTTCTTTACCGTTTTAACTTTAAACACGTTAACGAGAATCCTCTCCCTCTCTTGCCCTTTTTTCTTCCTGTAAACGTCTAACAAAAGGTTGATATATATTTGGTTTAATATTTCGTAAAGAAAGCATATATATATATACAATTAAAGCATTTTGTTCTTTACACAAAAATTTACTTTACAACTTTATAAATAAAGAAAAAGTACTTTATATTAATATTATGGCAATCTTTTTGGTTACATATAAAACTAGTGTGTTGTTAAACGTGTGGATTAACAAAGATATCATTGTAATTGTTACTTTAATATATCATGTGATCGATTAATTCACTAGGTTGAATATCCGTGTGATACACGTGTTAGTTTCGAAAAATAACAAATAATAAAAAGATATTGAATAGTTATAAAACATGAAAAAATGTGAATGTAAAAAATGACAACAGACGACGTCGACAATAAGACTAACGATAGAATCGTCGACGTAAGGAAAACGGTTTCATGATACGAATTGAAGATGATTGATTGTATTCTTCTAGAAGTCACCTATTATTATTGTTACACTTAAGAGCAATAAGGTCAAGTATTTATTTGGTATAAATAAAAAGAATTTAAAATAATTATAAAATATATTGAAATAATATAACTAAGAAGTTGGTTAAATATAATATTTCAAAATGTTATAAATGATAAATAAGATAATTATAAATTAGGTTGAACAAAAACAATATTTTATTTAATAAGTTTATATATGAAATACTTTTTAATAATTTTAATTTAAATTATAATCGAAATGTAATAACAAAAAATTTTAAAATTGAATTATAGTATTTATCAAAATGAATGATTTAGATTTACTTTTTATATAATCTAATAGCTAAAGTTTTCTAATAAATTTTATTTAGGTTACTTTTTTATTTATATTAGAAAATAAATTCGTCATTGTAATTGTTATAACCTCAAGTACATATTACTTGGCCAGAATTGACTTCATTGATAAAATACAACATTTTTTGGAGCAATTTTAAATTTTGCGACCAACACGTTTTATTAATTTCAAAATCAATAAGTTGAGAATAAACATTACACTTTCTTGAGGAAGAATAAACTTTGATATGTTACATTTATGACCATGTTGGCACTTCGAGTGATAGTTGTAACAAAATCCATTGTCCTATCTTTATTTGCATTTTTGCGGTGGTTAACCTCTTGATAGGAATTGTTGAGTAAATTGAGAAGGGCCAACATATAGGGGTTGCTTCACGAGGGAAGTTTCAGATGTACTAATTGTAACACTGAAAATTTTAAGTTATTATTTTAAATTCATTGTGGAAGGATTGATCAAAATAGAATATACATTAACCCACAAATCTATTACACTGTTTACAAAATTACAGTATCAGTTGTGTAATAAAGGATTTTCAAAACATGGCTCGTCTCTAGCCAAAACAAATTATCAGAGTGTTGGTCAAGTTTCCCTTTTCACAAAATCACAGCTAAACATCTGCACTTTCCAACCTGCAAAAACGGTTAATAGTGGAGAATTAGCATAAAACTAAGTGAATGGAAATTAAACCACAACATTAAACAACAACAATCAATACAAAAGCATGTAATCATATAAATTCAGAAGACCGACGGTTCGGTGCAGAACCTTTCAACCAATTGCGAGCCAAGACAAAGGTTTACCGATAATCCTTTGCTACTTGGCACAGTTAGATCCGTTACAACACATGCATCAGAAGGTTTACAATTGCTCAGCCAATAGCAAACGAGCCCAGCCGAACTACACTCTTAGCTGACTTCCATCATATCACGATACTCGTTATCATACCACAAGCACGTATCGGTCAGATAACACACAAGTAATTAATTTACCATCAAACATCATACTAAACAATCTATCAATCATCAATCACATGCACCACATCAATCGTATCAACCATAACCTTTACCATCTGTGAGTTAACATTCACTCACCTCGATTCTCAATCACACCGCTCAGTTGTCTAATGTTACTAAGTCTTCGCAGTTCCTGAGAACACAACAACACCGAAATCAATCTTCGATTCATAAATACATATTCACATATATTTATATCAAACATAACCATAACCAACAGGTTAGAATCACATATGAAGCAAACATATAACATGTAACACAATCGAACCAGCAAACAAAAGTTCAATGCTGAAAAAACGACCGGACGCGTCGCGTCCAACAACTCGACACGTCGCATTGCTCCGTAAGTCGGATAACCCCAAAGTCGGACCAGCAAAGTCGGTTAGGCCCAAAGTCGGAGCAGCAAGGAACGCACGCGACGAACATATCTGTTATGTTCTTGCTTCTGCCTTCTTCTAGCCTCAAACCAACACTCCAATACTCAACTATAAATCTGGAAATTGAGTTCTATCAGTTCTAAAGTAATAGAAACTTTATTTAAGGAAAAGTACTAATCAACTTGAAATAGGTGTTAGGTGGTGTTAGCTGAGGTAGTGGCACGTGTGTGATCAAAGTCTTGAGGTTGGGTTTTGTAGGCATTGTTTTACTCATAGTAGCCGTTTACTCATATTGTATGATGAGTTGTTTTACAATGATGTCGAGTTGGGAAGCTTGGTCTTGGTTGGTAGCACATTGAGCAACGAGAATATTTGATATTGGCAAAGGTGAAGTTAATAACTTTGGAGACTTCTTCTACCATAGTCCTGGTTTTTCAACAGGCGAGTATTGCGTTTAGTAGGCATTGTTTTAATTAACGAAAGCACCGATTGATATAACTTAATCTGGATTATCAATCGCCCAATAATTAAGTAAAAGAAGAATACAATATTTGGAGCAATTTTTCTTTTCTTTTTTCCTATCATAATCCAACTTACAATTTAAATAACAAACTCTCTTCTTGACTTTGGACGAGGATATAGTGTCAAACGATTTTACAGGTGTTGCTAAATTGACAGCCTTAGACTCTCAAATAAAAAAATTAAGGTTTGGATAATGTTTCCTATATTTCCTTCTAAATTTTACTTAGGTAATTATTAATACAAGTTTCTATATTTTCTTCTAAATCTTAGTTATATAATAATATAAACTTCTAATCCCAAAAAAACCTATTATAAACACGGCAAATTATATTAAAATACAACGAATTTTAGCATGATAATACAATCAACTTCCCTTTGTATATAAAAATACAACCTAATTACATGTTGGGTCCATTGTATCCAAGATGACTATCTACAAATGTCATCAAATTACATCCGGATTCCAGCAATATTTCCAGATTCTGATGACCTTTTCCCGACTTTGGCGATATTTTCTAGTTATATCCTTTTCTCTCTTTTTTTTACTGTAACATCCAGAATTTTAGTTATAAGTTAAAACGAGAAAATGTATAAAGTGATACACGAGTTATAAATGGATATATGTGATAAGATGTGGTTTTAAACTAGAGGGGCTAAAACCGTCAACTTATAAGTTGATCAAGTGCAGGGGCCAGTTATGCAAATAGTTGAAACTTATATATATATATATATATATATATATATATATATATATATATATATATATATAACACCAACTTTGACCATATAGGAGTCAAAGTTTACAATTCTTTTCTCTGCAACTCACGAGTACAAGAACAATCCTCTAGTAACTCTCAATTTCCTTGAAGTAACAGCAGAACTAGTAGCTTACAAAAATCCTAGCAAGAATCCAAGACTTGAGGTAAGGTTTAAAACCTTTGTTCTTAAGGTTTTGTGAGTTTAAACACATGATTCAATGGTAGAATCATGTTAGGGATTTTTGTTATTGTTTAGATTATGTTTATCAGTTGTATGAGGTGTAGGAAAACACCTCTAGTCGGTTTTATGATGATATTAGCGGATTTTTGGTGAAATCCGATAGTTCTTGCTAAGAACAGTCTACTGGGTCTGTAGTGTACACGGCCCGTGTAGAGGTACACGGCCGTGTAGTGTGTAAGGCGGTCACAGGGCCATGTAGGGTTACATGGTCATGTAGCATGAAAGGTACACGGCCCATGTAGAGGTACACGGCCCGTGTAGGGTGACTAGACCACACTGGTCATGTTTCCAGCTTAGGTCGTGTAGCATATAAGGGACACGGCCCGTGTAGGGTAACACGGCCCATGTAGGCCCTGTTTCAGATCAGATTGTCCTTATGTGATATTTTTTGTATTTTTATATAGGAGGTGATTGACTTATTACCTGAATCATTGATATCTGTAGATCATTGCATAATATTATAATCAGAAGGTGAGTCTTCTAGACTACTATTCATATTTGCAGCATGTGTGTTATTATATCATATTATTGACATGTAATGTTATTCATATGTGTGTATAAGCTTACTGCTTTGTGCAGTAGGTCTCAAAGGTGGGGTGCTTACTGCTACGTTCAATAAGGTTCAATTATGGTACAGTACGGTGACCTATGTTGCTTCCCTGGGTCTAGAACCAAAGGCTAGCATTGATTGCCAGACATATGTGTATTATCTTGATATGATTTTATATGTGTGTTTATATGATGTTTAGTCTGGTTTACTCACTAAGCTCTCGTAGCTTATCAGATACTATTTTTAAAATGTTTTGAAGGTTTTAACAAAGCAAAGGCAAAGCTTCGGTTTGACTACTTTTTGATAAACTCTTTGAAACACTTAACGCCTGGTTTGTAAACATCAAGTTTTTGATACTAAACTTGTGACAGTATTTATGTGCGTATCTTTTGATACATCAGGATTTGAAACAAATTATGTTCCCGCTTTTATGTCACACTTTCAGATGCAAACACTTATATGTGTTTGATCTTAATATTTCAAATTTTGGAATTTGGGGCGTTACATTTACTTTCTAAACCCATTAAAGTGTTTAGGTTATGCCATTTCTATGTGACCAAGGCTCCCGGGCTTTACAATTTCTTCATTCATTCTTCCACTCACTGTTGTCTTCCAATTGTTTTTAGGTTTTGAAGATATGAAATCAATTGATAGTTCCCACAAGCGTTCTTCTACTTGTTATCACTAGCCGCCACCATGAAACTACAGGGTTTGATTTATACAAAGTCGAGGGTTCTATTTATTGGTTCATATGAACAACATGCTTTAGGGTTCGATTCCAGGTGCGATTCGTTTGATTTCTTATATGTTTGTTCATGATAATCGATTTTATGTAATCAAATTGTGTTAGATATGTATTCGAGAAATTGATTTGTTAGATTTTGTATCTGTTTGGCCATGGTGAGATTCAAAATCGGTTTTTGGGTTTTGTTTTTATTCATGAAATCAATTGGTGACCTGTTCAGATGATAGTTTCTTGAATTGATTATATGTTTGTGTTTTTGGAAGTTTTAGATCTCGGCTTTTGTCTCAATCGACGGTTGTGCTTGAACCAAAGTACCGAACAATTGTAATATGTTCATGATTTGTAATATATTAAAGATTCGATGGAATATTTGCATTTTTGTTAGATTTTGTTTCATTTGGTTCAATGAAGATGATATGAATATATGAAGAACATAAGAAAATGTTCCATAAGAATATAATAATCAAAATTTTAAAAATAAAAAAATTATACCGTAACCGGTTTAAAATGTAACGCTTTGCATACAATGGATCAAAATTGACACTTAATTATAGTTTTTGGTATAAATTGAAGTTGGTTGCATACGATGAAAATTAGTCTAAATTCTGTGTATTTTGGTGCAATTTACTCTTATAAATATAGGGGATTATTTTTAAATAATAATTCTTAATTTATTATTATATTTTAATATTTTTGGACTAAATCTTGTATTTATTGTAATATCTGTATATACGTATAATCTTTAATATTTTTGCTCATATTTTCAATAAAACGGTCACTCCTTGATATTATATCGTGGTCTAGTTCCCAGATACGTACATGGTCGAACCATACATACATGGCCCCAGATACGAGGTTACCCACGTTACGCTTTGCTGTAAAAAACTTGTACAATCAAAACTCCAAATTTAACTACCTCAATTTCTAATAAAATAAATTACTAAATCTTTTTTGTTTAAGTTAATTTCAATGCAAATAAATCTTTCATATCGTGTTTATAACAATAAATAAAAACCAATACATGTTAAAAACACATAATAATAGGACATTTGTACATTCTAAATTTACTTAAAAAGAATCACTTTTTTTATAATAATATTATATATACACACTCTAAATTTACTCCGTAACTTCTTTTATTCACATACATCAGAATTAAAACCTACTATCATGTTAAACACATTTCCGATAAGAAATCAGATATGGACCAAAATATAATCTTATTTTCATTTACCATCCATCTTTTTTTCTTCTTTTTGGGACCAAAATCGAATGTAAGCTTTTCATTTACCATCCATCCTTTTCTCTTTTTGGAAGGCAAAGCTTCAAAGAGATACCTACCCAAGAGAAACTACCTTTACAACATTGATTTCATATACCCCCAAATCCCTAACCGATAAACATGAGATAATTAAAGATGTGATCTAGTTGTATTTTATATAAATGACATGTAACCAAAGCTATTTCTCTACAAAAAGGTTATCGATATTTGGCGGTTTAATCCTAGTCATGTGATTCTTTGTATCCAACTCACCCTTTCACAATAACCTATCCTAGAGTGATGTTCAACTAGTCTTGGCTGTCCATTAGAGGTGTGAGACTCGAAACCTCGACCAAACATTTCTTTCTCCTCAAAGGTCTCCTCACAGGACCTACCAAACATTTCCACCCGAGGAATGATACCGCTGGATTTAAGTCCATTGGTAACCAAAGGTACATAAATCTAAGTTTTTGCCAAATTGGAGAGATCAATAATGGAAGAAAAATATCAAGAGAAATTTTCCAACCGAAAAGTTTAACTTTTTTTAGATACTTAACTAATCTAATTTCTTATCTTGTTTTTAAGGACAAACATACACATCAATCTTAATCTATACATATAATTTACCATGAGACTTGAAACCAAACATTTACATTAAAGAAAAAGAAAAAGGACTTGAAATCGCCTTAATGAAATACCGTTAAAACAAAGACCGTTTGATAATCTAGTTTCTTACCTAACCTTAGTAAAAATTGCTTATTGATTCTTACACCAGTGATCAAAAAGATAACTTTGAAGAATATGTTTTTTGAATGGATTGAGTTTCATAAATATTGGTTATTGCTGAAACATATATTTTTAGCAACTTGTAAATCAGAAAAATTTTCAAGATTTGAACGACTATCTTAGATAGAAAATTGAATGTACGGATGGAGTTTGAATTTAGTTACCAAGAATGAGGCCAAAAAAATTACAGCTAATAAATGAAATGATTAAAACAGAAGAATTAAATTGGTCAAAGCAAAGCGAAGCAAAGGGGAGGTTGAGGTGGTGATAATTTTCTCTGATTTAAATTTGACCGACATAATTTTAACGGAGGCGAGCATCCTGGGTGTCACGTGACCAGCCTCACGAAACCCCAGGTGAACCATGTGCTGACTCAGCATTGCTTCGAGTTCACTCATTGGACCATTGTCTCTAACCCCTTCACTTACGTGTCACCATCCTTCGAGATGCCGCGGGCCTGTTCTTTTCCGGTCTGTCGTCGGAATCTTTATTTCCCGACCAACCGCCGGTCACTTTTACTTCAGTGCGTAACAGCTTGAGTTATTTTCCGGTTTTTATATTTATTTTATTATATACACAA
Organism: Dittrichia graveolens; assembly: GCA_038502395.1. NCBI lineage: Eukaryota > Viridiplantae > Streptophyta > Magnoliopsida > Asterales > Asteraceae > Dittrichia > Dittrichia graveolens. The sequence goes on from JARJIL010000008.1 coordinate 71,722,781, forward strand.
ACTTGAAAGGAAAAAAAAAAAAAAAAACTGAATACTTAATAAATATATTAAAATAATTGTGTTCCTTAATTGGGCCCAGTGGATGTGTGTAGTCGGATCCTATAAAACTCTAATTTCCTCTTCTCTCCTCACTTCAACTTCCAAATTCTTTTGGTCTTTATGTTCGTTCATACTCTTTCTCTCTCTCTCTAGCAAAATCTATCCGACTCTTATTCTACATTGATAGAACTCGGAGAAAATAAAAACTTCATAAACCCAGTCCCTTTGTTCTTTATTTTTCACAAAAGAACTTTCTTTTTGGATTGAATCAGCTTTTTCTTTAGGGCTCTTCTTTTTAAAGAGTTCTGATTCGAGTTTTGATTCTGGGTGAAGTTTCTTTCCTTCTTTCTGGCTAAAGATCCCAACTTTCAGCGATTTCTTTGTGAAATCTTTCTGCTTTGGATACGATTTTGATCAGTTAATTTATCTTGTATGTAAGATGGATAGCTACGAAATGTTACGTCCGATCAAATACACCCAACACAAAAAGGTTACAACAATGGTGGCTGTTAATCCAGTAACGGCTGTGAAGTCAAAGAAGCCTTCAAATCGGCAAACGACGTCGTTGCCGAAAGTTGTACGGATATCAATGACTGATCCTTATGCCACCGATTCCTCCAGTGATGATGAAGATGAGCTGTTCGGACGGCGGCGGGTGAAGAAGTTTGTGAATGAGGTAAATATTCAAACCTCATGTAAAACGGCAGTGGCGGCTGTGGGTGCCCGGAAAAAGCCTGTGAAAAACAGTGAGGGAGTGTTGCAACTCAAACAAAAGTCAATGAAGACTACCGGAGCTCCGTTGGTGCCGGCGGGGAGTGTTAGGAAGTTTCGAGGAGTACGCCAACGGCCGTGGGGTAAATGGGCGGCGGAAATTAGGGACCCAGCGAGACGTGTACGGTTGTGGTTGGGGACTTATGATACAGCGGAGGAAGCTGCCATGGTGTACGACAATGCCGCTATTAAACTACGTGGGCCCGACGCTTTAACAAATTTCGTCACGCCGCCGGCCAAAGAAACCTCGCCGGAGATCAATGTTCCGTCGACGTCCGGATACGAGTCCGGCGACGAGTCAAACAACCTTCCATCTCCTACTTCTGTTCTACGGTTCGAAAGCGAAACCAACTCCAAAGAAGCCCTTGAACCGGTCAAAGAAGTCGACGAATGTCAATCCGACAACGGGTCGGGTCACGATAGATTGGAGTATCAAAGCGTTCATGATCTCCGACCAGTTTACGATGAAGAATTCACATACGATCAGTTAGATGTTGATGTGCCATTTTTGGATAATCTATTCGATTTCCCGACCCCTAACCCGACCCAGTTCCACGACGAATCACCATTCCTAAAATACTCCCCCGTTGACGACTTCGATATTTCCGACACGATCCTCACCGAAAACGTAGCCCCGTCATCGGAATACGTAACCGATGATAACTTTGCGACAATAAGCTTCGACGATCAGCAGATTTGGGGTACCGAGGATCAGAACAACACATTATGGGACGACGAAGATCTTGGAATGTGCAACAACATGATGCTTGATGTTACATCATCATCAATACTAAAAGTTGATGATTACTTTCAAGACATCACCGGCGACTTTCTTCCCGCCGATGTACTAATCACCGGGTGTTTTTGAGTTTTGACGACTCGTGTTAGGCCAGTCACTCGAATGGACCAACAAATTTTGCACCGATGACAGTTTTGTAAAACGACAATAGTCGCTATCGTAAGAGTAATACTACTACTACATATTAATTAGGATCCTCTTTTTTATTTCTTCCGATTTACGTGTCTTCGAAAAAAGAAGATTTGAGTGAGTTATTGTTTGAAAGAATAATACGTGTGACATCTTTTATCAGATCATTTTATTTATTATATGTTTTGGTTATATCATTTTCTTCTTGGTTTATATATTACTTTATAAAAATACATATTGAATTTGAATTTATTGACGTAAAATTAATATCGTACGTGTATATATTTATATTTATTAGTAAGTTGAGCAAAGAAAATAGAAAAAGGGTAGAAGATGTTTAGTTGTGAATATTAAAATTGGATCACACGGGCAGGCGTGATTTGCGGTATTTGGCGATTTTATTTTGACCGGTCAGTTATACATACCTACATATATATATATATATATAAGAGTATTTAGTGGGTGATTTGGTGTGCAGTGCAGATTAAAATAAATAATATGCACGCGGGGCGGGTCGGCCTCACATGACACCGGCCGGGTGGAAGTAGTCTGTGTCTGTCTATAAATTAAGGCGGAAGAAGAATGTATTAAATTATTAATGACTTAATGTAATGAGAAAACTACACTAGTTTGCTTTTCATGTTTCAATTGATTTCAAAGAAAATCCATCCATCCATTTTTTATTTTTTATTTAGAATAAAAATAAAAATATAAATGGGAGATGCGTCTTATTACTATAAAAAATGTGCTTAACATTTTAATTAAAAAATGTGCCATTTTCAGTGTCCATTTCTTCATTTTCTATTTTCATCATGTTAATGCTTAAGATAAAATATTTTAACCTAGAGAAAATTTAATTTCTGAAACATTAATTTTGTATAAAAGTAATATCAAAATGAAAAGGTGTAATGTTGGTGGAAAATGAATATATTTATGGTGGGAATGATCGAAATAAATAAATGCGACGGTCTCCAAGTCATGCTACATGAAAGGGTTTTTTGCATCATGATATCACTTTCATTGCATTTTCTTGTCAAACAATTATATATATAATTTTTGAAAGTAGCCTTCCAGAGTCAATTAAGTTAACCCCTGTCACATATTATTGATCACGTTAAATTTAATTGGGTCAAAGATTATTACAAATTAACCAAAATCTAACTTTTAAACAAACTATTGCATTTATCTTATATATGTTGTAATTAATCGTACATGGTGACCAATAAGCAGTGTAACTCGGTCTTTGTTGCCAAAATAATATGCTAATTAATTAAAAGGCTGGGGACAAACTCTAAAGTATTTTAGTGGCCGGTTTAACTGTGTTCGTGATTTTTATAAGAAGTCACGAGTTCAAACCTTATTAGAAGAGTCATTGGGTATTTGGCTAGTGGGTAATCTTCGAAAAAAGCACAAAAATTTTAGTTCAACTACGTATTACGAGTAAAGACTCAGTAATATAAATAGAGATCCCTTTCTGTTTAGTCATTTATGTTCGATCTGCTAAGATAAAAGATATTCCTATGCTTAATATTTTTGAAAGAAAATCCCACTCAAAAGTCAAAACCCAATTTACAAAACAAAAGTGAGGAAACTTGGGGGGGATCAGGACAACATTCCCCCATGCATAATTGATGGATGTCATATTTAATTATTTAAAAAAAAAGAAAAATATAAATAATTGTTGAAAATTAATTAAGTGGGATTTGGGAGAGGATGAAATAATTGTAAGAGTATGCATATATCATGTGGGGTTACGAGGACAAACCTTATTTCTCACTCAAAGGCAGGTGTGTTCCATTCCTCCATCAGAATGAAAAACCAAATCAAACCCTCCCTCATTATTATGTCCCAATCCTCCCTCGTTTAATTAAGCTTTAATTAATTCTTTTTTCTTTTTCTTCTAATTAACTAACAATATCTTATATATATTATCCTATTCGTCTCTCTATGATATATATGATTAACCTACACATATATATGTTTCATCATCTGTCATAGAATATCTCATTTACAATAACCGATCATACCCATTAATCTTCAATATCAACGGTTTACAAGTCTATATATTTGAAACAAACATTAGTTGAGATTAACATTGTAAATATGAAAAAGGCAATATACACATTTACCCCTCCCCCTTCTCTTAAACATGAAATATTTATTAAGTGCAAATGTTTCGAATACGAAAATTATATATATATATATAAAAAAAATAACCTTAGAATGTTTAATTTGTAACTGATATTGTTTTATTTTTTCAAAGTAAAAAATCATTTTCCTAGGGCTTTTTTTCAACACAAGTTCAAATATATTATACTGGATTTATTCAACCAAATTAAGTTGATGATAAATAGACTTGCACACCTAGATGTGCACGAGTATTTTAACCACCGTAAAGATCCAAAATGCCAATAGTTACACATTTTGATGGAGTGAGCGTATCTAAAACAATAGTATAATCAAAACAACTCGTCAAAAATCTCAATGAGTAATTACATTTCACACGGTAAGCCACCATGGTTACCAAAGCTCGTATGAGAGAAAACCCACATCCAGTTGTTAAGGTGGGGAACACAAATTAAGCATTTCATCATATAACGTTGTCTAAAAGCCAATATTAGTTTTCGGCTTTTCATGGTACTAGCATTAAGAGCGGTTCTCAAATAAAACTATCCCCTATATATATATATATAGGGGAAGGTTCATTTGAGAACCGTTTTTATTGCGAGAACCAATCTTAGCCGTTCATTTTGGATAATGAAATTCATGGATGAAGAGCGTGGGGGAATTGGGTGTGGCAGGGTGCATGTAGAGAATTCATGGGTGGACAATCCAATTGAAGGAGGGTGAATTGGACGGTTTAGATTGGTTCTCACGGTTCTCGCAATAAGAATGGTTCTCGAATGAACCTTTCACTATATATATACATATATATATATCAACCATTAAATAAATATAATTCAAGGGCTATAAACTGTTCTCCAAGTTCTCACATTAGGAGGTGTTCTCATTTGATCCTACCTATATATATATATATATATATATATAGGGTAGAGATCAGGTAAAAAGGATTTTATGGTAAAAAGAGTAAGAGGCAATAAAAAAATCATTTTTATTGATTCAAACTAGTTCTTCATCAATTTATTTTTTGATGAATCCAACATATTCATCACTTTTTACAGAGCAAAAGAGATTTTCAAATGTAGATTTTGAAACTAAAATTTTGGAATAATTTGTTGATGAACAAAATGCTTTCATCTAAAAAGTAATGAATATGTTGGATTTATCAAAAAGAAATCGATGAAGAACTAGTTTTAATCAATAAAAATGATGAACTAACAGTTATCAGTTGATTTATATACCGAAAAATGATCAAATAATCATCTCTCTTACACTTTTTACTTTAATTTCCTTTTTATTTGATCTCATCCTGCATATATATATATATATATATGTGTGTGTATGTGTGTTTTTGTGTGTGTATAGTATTCATTAATATTACAAAATGTTACTAATTAAAATGTGAAAATATTAGATGTGTGTGTTAAAAAAAATGGATTTCTTTCTAAATATAGGTCATGTGCGATCACACATTCCTTATAAACAAAGGAACGTCGATGCATATTATGTATGTCTAAGTGAAAGAGATCGACGGAGATTGTTTGTGCGTGTGTAGGGCTTGAACATTTAAAGAAATGAAATCCGATGGTAGTAGTGACAATTGAACAAACAAAATTGGGACAAATTATGGTAACGCATGTGTTATGTGACCCGTTTCTTGTATTTTTAAGTCAGCTTCAAACTTTTTGAAACTTTTAGTAATATGTAAGAGATCAAGATTGGAAAATTTAATAAAATTAAAATATTTTAATGAATTAACGTGCACCACTAATTATTATTATCAATCAAATATAATAATATATAAGTGCTCATATATAAAATTATCTGTACATAAATTAACCTGTATTTGATAATTAAATGCTTTCTTACATTTTTTTCTGGAAGTAACATCAATACATCATTATTATTATATTTATATCTATTGTATTAGGTGAATCTTAAAATTTGACGTGGTGATAAGTGATTACTATAAGACTAAGTTTTGAGATTGAAAAGTTGACGTGACTATATGGTGAATGTGTTGAGATGTGAGGGTTGCGACCACACTAACAGTGGGGGGATCGAGTATCTCCCCACCTCTTCATCTCACTTGTCACGTGAATGCCAAATCAACTTTTTTTCTACCATCAAATATTTCTATCCGCGTAAAACAAAGGTATTGATCATCTTTTTATCTAATCATGCACTACCATTTTTCTTTTAAAAAAAGTTAAAATAGACTACATTTATTCCATTATTCATCAAGGCACACAATCAAGCGTAGGGGTGAGCATATTGACGAATTTTCCAAACCGAACTAGTACAAGTACCGTTTTAGTTCGGTATTTGATACCAAGAAATGAATTATTCCGGTTTTGATACATCAGGTTTGTGTAGTTCTAGTAAGGATGAGTGTATTAACTTGAAATTTTGTGAACCTAACCAGTGCCGTATTAGTACCAGTTATAAGTTTTTGGTTCGGGTATTTAGTTCCAACAAAACAAATTTAGTGTTGGTACTTTAAGATTCAGCACGGTTCCGGTACCGAGCCCACCTTTATTTAGTCGGGATAGAAAAATAGCATCTTGGAGGAGTGGGGGTGGTGTTCCCGCGGGTTTCTTTTAAAAAATTCCATCTACCTCATTCAAGGGGGTATACTCTCCTTCGCCCTAATCTTGCAATGGCTTGCTAGCACAAAAGAGCTATCCGAGAAATCCAACGGTGTGATGATATTAGATTTCATTTGTGGATCTTAATTTGTCACAAATCAAGTAGACATTATTGCATTGAATCTAGTATATATGATATGATGTATATACTCCTTAATTTGTCAAGCTTGATTCTTGTCGCTAGTCGATCTTCCTTGAAAAAGCTAGCCGTCATAATAAGATGTTGACTTTGATGGATGGTAATTAAGCAAATTCAATTTGTTCCTTAATTATGCATCAGAGAAAGATTCATTATCAATCCTGAGCTGGACAGTACGTTAACTGATCAAATATAGTGTGAAATTTTTAAACAATGTTACAATATATATTCAATGAATATATATATATGTTGGTTTATCGTACGTACGCAGGGTTTGTTCCTACTATACTCCAAGATGGAATTATTCCATCACTTTTGTTATTTTATATCCATGAATCGAATGTTGGTCGAAACAAGAGTAGGATTGAGATGTGTCAAAATGATGGTATAATGATTAATGAAAACTTTTTATATATGCACACAGTCATCGAGCGTGTAGTATGTGTGGATCATGCATGCAGGTGATGATGATGATGTTGGACTTGGAGTCACGTGACCGGCCTGTTAATATAACACATGCACACACAGATATATATATATATATATATATATATATATATATATTTTCCGTTCAAAAGAAATATATACCTGCATATATTAATTTAATTTGCTTTTCTCGTTATGCATGTAACATATGTTATATTATATAATAAATATTTATAATTAATTCCCAAACGTAAATGAAAAGGTAATATGTGGCCAAAGCATAATACAAAAATAAAGCCAAAGATAGAAAATTTAAAAACAATATTCGTGGCGTATATATGCATGCATGGCTTATTTCTATATATAACAACAATTAATCACATTGATAATATTAAAATATATTTAAAAAACATGGTAAACCGGTTTTGTTTTTGTTTTAAATAAACAATTGTTTTAGTTGTGTCGACTTTCAAAAGTTATGAAGATTAATTTCCCTAGCTTAATTATATAATTTTCTGTGTTTGACTTAATTAATTAGGCAAGTTTTTAAAATAAAAGGCTTAAAAAGATGGAACGTTTAATAATACATTTGTAATTACAAGCTGTTTTTAATATATAACCATGCATTTTTTACTGCAAATGATCGATCATATACATTTAATTTCTCGTAAAAGGAGGTATATACTATGTTTTAAACGGATTGATCACGTACGGCTTAAATGATTTGAATATATTTTTTGTAAAAATATTTTACTTTTAACGAATGAAGTCGGCTAAAGATGAAAATCTTGAATAACATGCAAAACTTAATGTTCTTAACGTAAAAACAACTAATTCTAAAAGCATTTGAGAAATAATAAAAATATGATTAAAATTTAAAAAAAATTCTAAAATTAGAATGAAAACATCATAATCCTGATCTTTTAATATATATTAAGATAAAGATAAAATAAGATAAGAAATTATTGATTAGGATAAGAATTAAGGATTCCTTCAATGTTAATTTATTTATTATAATTTAGTTCATTCAAAATATTATGTTAAATACCCCCTTAGATTATTAGTTAAAACTACTAAATTTTAATTCGTTACAAAATGGGTCGGGTCGGAGGTTTACCGGCCTACATTATTATATTAGTTTCATTATAAACAAATATAATCTTCTAATATAAATAAAAGATTAACCTACATCAAATTTATTAGAGGATCCTAACTTTTTATTTAATAAAATAAATTTAACTGTTATATCTTAACCATTCATTTAATCAAATCTTGAATTCTAATTTTGACTTTTCGTGGTCAAAATTAAAACAAAATTATTAGATAAAATTTCATATATACCATTTTAAAACTTTAAAATATCCTATTTACTCCCTTTAATTTATAAAGACCATATTTATAATTTATAAATTTCTATATCATACTTAACCAAATTTCTTATTTTATCATTTAAAGCATTTTGTAGTCCTTTTAAAATTTTTTAACAAATAAAGATTTGACTGCATTACCCTAATGATGACTTGTGCAAAAAAATATAATGTCTCTTTGTATGATAATACCACGTTTATGTCATCACTTCAGCCCTTAACCCATGTTGATGCTTCTATCGCTATCTCTGGTTTAAGTATTGACGTCGTACATCGTCATTTTTCTAAATTTTTTTTATTTTGTATTTTATAATTATTTAATATCTTATTATTTTATAGTTTTTTAATACAGTTTGTGTATGATCATACACGTACCTAATCTCGTTATGTTTATGTAGGAACTATGATCACCGTTATGTGGGAAAACATAATGTATAGGAATTATGTTTAGGGGGTGTTTGTTTAAGGTTTTTTTTTTTTTGCTTAAGCTTATGAGCTTAAGAGCTTTTGAGTTTATGAGCTTATAAACTTTTGAGAGCCAAAAGTGTTTAGATTAGATTATAACTTATGAGTTAATAAGCTTCTTTTAAAAAGATAGAAAATGACTAAAAGAGCTTCCTTACGTTAGCTTATTAATGTAAAATGATCAAAAAGAGAGTATAAAGGTAAAAGTGTAAAAATAAGCTCACAAGAAAGAAAATAAACTAGTTTAAAATAGCTCATAAAAAATAGCTTACTTTTATAAAAATAAGCTAATAAGATTAACCAAACATGATAAACTTAAAAAATAAGCTCATAAGCTAATAAACCCAAAAAAAATAAGCTTAAACAAACACCCCTTAAGTAGTAAATATAAATACACTATGAATAAAAAATAAAAACAATGTCCAGGAAGTAATTATGTTTGGAAGGATGGACTGGGAATACACGTTGGTGTCACGTGGGTTATAGTTTGGTTTGGTGAATTGGGTTTGGAGGCCCACTCGTTGCCGACAAAAAAAGTTATGGTCTAACCTAACCGCTTTAAATCCGAGTTTAATGCAAATTATGATATAATCAATCTGTAAATTGTACAAAAACGTAATAAATTTTTACCTAAATATTATTTTATATTGTTGATAAAATTGTTTCAGCAAACCCTTTCTAAGGAAACAAGTTATGAAAACCGTGTTATAAAAAATAGTTCAGGAAATTAATTTTTGAAACTCGAGTTCTGAAAACTTATTTCTGAACAACTGAAACCGAAAAGTGTTATGAAAATTGATCCTTCAAGAAAGTTCACGTTCAGAAAACCTATTCATAAAAGGTTCAAGTTCAGGAAACAAATTAAAGTTTATGTTCAGAAACGAATTCCTAATAAAAGTTCAGGTTCAAGAAACGAATTTCTGAAAAAGTAAGTTTAAAGTTAGGAGACGAATTTCTAAAAAGTAAGTTCTGAATTCTAAAACTTCAACAAAGGAAAATGTAACACGGTACTCTTAAACAAATTTGCCGTTTGTTCCCAGAGTACAACAGCTTAAGCAGATATACTGCTTGAGATAACCACTTGCCTGAAAAAGTCGCTGGAAACTTTATATGCAAGAACAGAGAGAGAAGGAGTGAGTATTTTGACTTATATATTTGGAATGAGACTCTAAACTCCTTTTTATAGTCAAGATTGAAATCGAAATAACTAATTTGTTTTTGATTGATAGATAATTAATGAATTATTTTTCAATTATTTATCTTCGATGCATTTTAGTTACAAAAATTAAAATTGGGTCAAAAGAAAAGTAACAAAACAAAGTTGTGCCTACACCCAAGTTGGCGAATTTAGCCTACAAAGTCCACCATCAGCATCTCCGCACACGCGGGTAGGACTTGGAGTAAAACCAAAGTGGCTTGTAAGCTCTTACACTTCTATGATTATAAACTCGCTACGAAGTTACTCCTTCCTCCTACGTGGGAAACATTCTCACACCAACTTAGTTTTGCTAAATTCTCTTCCAGGTACTCAACTTTAAGTATCGATATCTAATTCACACATTCTCCATTTTGGACACATTATGTTTCGTTTCAAAACTCTCATAAAGAAGAATACAAATCAACTAAGTGAAACAAAATATATCATGTGTTATTTTCGACGCCAATACGAGACAAATGTAAAAATATATAGATACATTTATATATCACGTGTTATTACCTACTTCTTAATATTAATATATTATATCAACATGTTTCGAGTCACCACCATATAACAATTATCATAGAACCGTCATCACAAATCATTGAAAAGGTTAGGAGCAATAGATGTCATTTGTTTTGAGATTGAAGTTTAAATTTCGAAATAGATAATACCGGTTCACATCAAGTATCTACATGTACTCTATGTTTGTAAGAGTATCAGGTATGATGGTCTCGCACAATGTTGAAGAAGGAAAACCGTTAGTATCGAGTGGTACCATCACCTAACTTAATTTGGTACTATTGAACAAAGGTGTTTCTCGGCAGGGTGATGCCTTAATCAAAGAGACCCGGTCAGTCCATTTCATAATCTAGTAAGAGAGATTGTGATATAACGTTAGTGTGACAAGCAACATGGATTTAGAAGAAAATGATACAAGATATGTAATACCACAAAAATCCTAAGCTATTTTTTTAAATTCGCTACGGAAGCTTAACTCAAAAGATTACTTAAGTAATTATTTACAAACATCCACACTAAATACAAATATCAAAAACATCTGTTGTGTTACAAGAAACTAAAACATGACTTGTCTTTAAACAAAAACAAATATCAGAGCGCTGGTCAACAGTGAGAATTAGCACAAAGCTAAGTGAGAGAAAGCTAATATCACAACAGCCAACGGTAACAATCAATATAAAAGCATGTAATCACATAATCCAGAAGACCGGTGATTCGGCACAAAACCTACAACCAATGCTGACCAAAACAAAGGTTTACTGATAGCCCACCGCTAACTGGAACAGTTAGATCCACTCTGATACAACGCATGCACGAGAGGGTCTACAACTGCTCAACCAAAAACGATAAGGCCCAGCCCAATTCCACGCATGGCTGACGTCTATCACGCAACTCAATATCATTCAAAGAGTGCATATCGGTCAAATAATCACACAAACAGACATACAATCAACAATCATCAGACTAAACAGTCTATCAATCACAATCGCATGCATCACATCAGTTATATCAAAACCTTTACCATCCATGTGTTAACATCCACTCACATCTTAATTCTCGAATGCCACACTTAGATGTCTAATATCACTGAATCTTTGTGTTTCTTGAAAACGCAACAACAACGAAATCAATCTCTAATTCATAAATATATATACACCTACATATATTTATATCTCAAATGTTCATAATTAGCATACAAAATTAACATATAATCCAAAACAACACATGCATCAAACGACCAACAAACAAAAGCTTCCTACTGAAATATCATGGGTCGTGCCGCGACCAACCATGCGTCGCATCGAGCCTTCGAACGGCTATAGACTTCGAGCTCGAAGTTTGACGGTTTCGCGCCACGACCCACAATAACGTTGCGCCTTGATCTGTCTTTTTCCAGTTTTCCATCTTCTTCCTGTTCATCTTCTAGTCCGATTCTAACCTAATAAAATCCATACCCACAAACTAAAATCTACTAAAAACACTTCTAAAACACATTCAAAATTCATGTATCATGTTTCTAATCATCAAGAACACATTTGAATCAATTAAAATAATCAAACCAACAAAACCCATATAGCAAGTTAAGCTTCAAAACTTCACTAATGGTGTTCTTGAGTTTAAACATGGAAAACTCAGCAAAGTATAGCAGAACTTATTATGAATCAAATAGATAAACATGTACTAACCTTAGTTTGCAATAACAACAACAAATCTTCAAGTTCAAGATTTCAAGTTTCTAAGTTTGCAAGCTTTCTTCACTTCAAGGTAATCACAAACTTTAACACAAACATACAAATATGGTAATATGAGGAGGAGGTTTTCTTCCCAACCTTTACATAACAACATACGTACACATACACACTCAGTTTTAAGCATGAGGTGTGATCTCATAAATATCTCATACACAATTACACATACACACATATACAAACATTCACGCATACTTACATACAATTATGATTAATTCAAGTAATTAATTAAGCATGAAATATTAGTTTCCAATTAAAAGTAAACACATAATTAAATAATTAAACACACGTAAACACATACCGCCAACGACTAGCCCGGATTTACAGGTGTTACAAGATATCTTGAGAATACATATACCACTCGACTAACTCTTTTAAAAGAACTTTAAGAGTAAAAATGGCTAGGAAAACAATCCTTGAGTTGACCTTAATCAAAGAGACCCGCCCAATTGATTTCATAATCTAGTTTCTTCTCGAATGTATTTCCACAAATACCACAACCTTATTGAAGTTTCTGATCAATCTTTTACGGTAACGTATTATTTTCATTTAGAAATCTTTATCTCTACTTGCTAAATCATTTGTTTAAAGGACCAAATATTTAAAATACTTTTAAGAACTTAATGACCAGATTAGCTAAAAAAATACTTCAAAAACTTGAATTATTGTTTTAAATAATTATCATGTTAACATCATCTAAATTAGATAATTTTATTTTCAGAAGTTTTAAAAACAATCAAATATTAAAATAACTAATCCACCTCTTATTTAACCATTTTATGTAACATCGAATATGGTTTTAACATTATGACTTTGATTAAGAAATATTATTTAATTTATTTTGTAAATTAACAATCCTTTATCCTTAATTATTAATACAAATAAGATATATGCTTCTAATGGTCTTTATCTTATGTGCTTTCACACTCACAAACACTTTTAGTGATACCTATGTTAGTCATTTTATTTTATTAGTTAATCATTTAAGTGTTTATAAATGTAAAACACTTATCATATATATATATATTAATATATATATATATACATACTAGCATAGTTGCCGCGCAATGTTGCGGCTAGAAATAATTCATACTCGATAACATGTCCGTTTTTAATAACGTAAGACTATTATATCACGCATTATAATGACATCGAACAATTTTCGTTCGCAATGTATCTATTTTCTTTCTCATGTTTCCATTTCTTTTATTTCTCTTTTTTATAACTCTTTTAATAATTTTAAAAAACAATAAAATGAGAAACAAAAAGAATATTAAATATATTATAAATTAAACTTTTTGTTTTAATAAACAAGTCATTTAAAAAATCTGAAAATGTCTATAAATTTAGGTTACATGTTATTAGGTTTATAAGTTCTAGCTATACTTATTTCTAATACTTAAATTAACATATGTGTTATATGATAAATAAACTATTATTTTTATGAAGATCCTTTTTATTGTATTTAATATTGAAAATTAATTTGCATTGACTTGACTTCTCTAAAGATTATTTATTATGAAATTTTTAGTTATAGAAATGGTATTTAAGAATCTAAATAACTCAATATAATAGTTTCCTTATAAGGTTAAATAAGAGGAAAATTAGTAATTTCAAATTACATAAAATTAAGAGATTTTAATAACCTAAATGCATTATATATATATTCTATAAATTTAGGTTACATGTTATTAGGTTTATAAGTTCTAGCTATACTTATTTCTAATACTTAAATTAACATATGTGTTATATGATAAATAAACTATTATTTTTATGAAGATCCTTTTTATTGTATTTAATATTGAAAATTAATTTGCATTGACTTGACTTCTCTAAAGATTATTTATTATGAAATTTTTAGTTATAGAAATGGTATTTAAGAATCTAAATAACTCAATATAATAGTTTCCTTATAAGGTTAAATAAGAGGAAAATTAGTAATTTCAAATTACATAAAATTAAGAGATTTTAATAACCTAAATGCATTATATATATATATTCTATAAATTTAGGTTACATGTTATTAGGTTTATAAGTTCTAGCTATACTTATTTCTAATACTTAAATTAACATATGTGTTATATGATAAATAAACTATTATTTTTATGAAGATCCTTTTTATTGTATTTAATATTGAAAATTAATTTGCATTGACTTGACTTCTCTAAAGATTATTTATTATGAAATGTTTAGTTATAGAAATGGTATTTAAGAATCTAAATAACTCAATATAATAGTTTCCTTATAAGGTTAAATAAGAGGAAAATTAGTAATTTCAAATTACATAAAATTAAGAGATTTTAATAACCTAAATGCATTATATATATATATATATATATATATATATATATATATATATATATATATATATATATATAGTTCTAGCTAGGTGTGGCAATTCGTGTCAGTTTCGGGTTATCGTATTCATGACATTTGTGTTCCGTGTTAATTTTGTGTTAACCTGCTTATTTTTGTGTTAAGTTCGTGTCGTGTCATCTTTTCTCGTGTCGTATTTTGTGTTGCCCTATTTTTCGGCCAAACATGTTGGAGGCGGTTTTTTTCGGTCATCGAATATATAGTTAATAACTTAATACAATGAATTAAATATGAAAAACTATATGTTCCACGTGAGATAATAACGGAGACGACAACGACAAGAAAGTAACTGCTATAATTACCAGATTGACCCTAACCCGAACTATTTATATTTGTCTCGATTTAATATGAATTGGTGTCATTTTTTCGTATAAACACAAAAATTGGTGGCGTTGATCGTGGTTCCAAATTTTTTGATATTTCTCACCGTTAATCCGTAATCGCTGTATCTATGACTATGAGCTGTCTACACGCACAAAAAAGAACAAACACAGACAGACGGGACCACCTGAACCCTAAGCAAACCTCCTCTTCCCGCTTCGAATCGCTCGCTTTCTTACTTTTTTCTCATATCTGTTTACATTCCTCATGAAATGGGAGATGAACATGGAGATGGAAGAGGTGGAAGCCGTTCTCGAGAAGATTTGGGACTTACACGACAAGCTTAGCGATGCTATCCACTCCATTTCTAGATCTCACTTTCTTCATTCCGTCAAAGCCCTACGCAATCCCAACGATCTATTTGACCGTCCCGTCCTCGGCAACAACAAGAAAGTCTCCGATGCCGATGTCAAACCAGGTTTTGTTTACGTCAAAGGCTTTCCGATCGAAGAAGACGATGACTCGGCGATTCATGAGGCCAAAAGTTTGAATTCTATTCGTACCGCTCTCGAGAACCTCGAGGACCAGCTGGAGTTCTTTCATGTGAGTTTCTCTTCAATTATTGCTTCCATTTTTCCCTCCGAGTCATTTGTTTGAGAAATTTGTTTCGACGGACCCTAATTTCTCCCCTTTGCTCCCGATTGCTCGAAAGAGCAGTAACTTTAGGGAATCTCACCTGATTGGTTTTGTTGCTATAATTACTTATGTTTGTAGTTTGAAGGACGTATGAGATGATGCTTTGATGGATGAAACCAAGAATTTAGCATTGAAGGAGTTTTTTTTTAAATGACGAGTCACCAATTAAGGTTAATTAGGCTAAACAGTATTTCTCTCTAGGTTCTAAGCCCCTGAATTGGTTTTATAGATTTTGGTCCCTTTAAGTTATATTTGCTAGCACTGACAGGGTCGCAAAACCTGTTAGTCGCTTGTTTCCGTTGCTGTTTACATCCTGTGTCATGGTTTATGTTTGTGAATAGTTCATTGTTGTAAGGTAAGGTACTTATTTGCTCGAACGGAAATGCAGCACCATGAATCATACGATGACTAATTTGTTTTTGGACCCTGCAATTTTGACGGACTTGTTTTCTCATGGCTTTGACCGGAAAGAATATACTGCTTTACATGGACAATTGCATGGGCAATCTTGTTTTACTAAAAGATAAGAAAGAAAGGACCATCAAGTCCCTGCAATTGAATCTACTGCTTTCTATCTTGAATCAAATTTAGTTAGTGCAGCACAAGCATGAGCAGTAGATGGTTTAAGTAAGCTTTCGGAGATGTTATTGTAATTCTATATCCCGGTCCTATTATGGAATAAGGATTCACGCTTTGCTCATCAGTTTTGGTCTTTTTGAGCTAGGATTGAAGCCATTCTCTCCTGAGCATCTGCTTTAATGTATTAGTTGGTCTCAATTCCGAACTGCAAGTTAGACAGTCATTATGGTGCATTATTAAGGATCTTGGGTGTTAATGGACAACAATGCAAGCTCTAGGCTTTTTGCAAAATTTTGGGCATCTATACTAAAACCCAGTATTTCCATCTGGTTGGGAGTAGCACTTCAACGTAAATGGGGATAGCTTGTAGATAGTTAAAGAAAATTGAGATTACTGAAGCCGCTTATATGAACTGTTAAAGAGAATTTGTGGCTAAGTTTGTAAGAAAGCAAATTTGATTGCTTGTTGTTGATCTGTATATATTCTTAAGGACAAATTCATCTGTCTAGGAGTCATAGATCTGCATTGAAGTTTCCTCACTTATTCCGGCAGTTGTCCTCTATCATTGATCATCCTGCAATGTGTTCAGTCAATTGTTAGTATTTTATAATACAGGGTAAAAACCAATATCATCTATACGATATTGTTTAATCTTCACTTTTAAATTATCTTAACATTAAAAGTCGTAGTCTAGACTGTCCAATACTAGTTTGATCATCCTTCTAATGTAGGCCGTTTAGATGATAGGATCTCTCTCTCTCTCTCTAACCTAGGTGTCATTTTAGAAATAATCAAGAATATTTCATACGGGTGCAGAACATTGTACTCTTATATATAATTCACACGCTGATAAAAAATCTGACAATATTTTTCTTTCTTTCTTCCTTAAACCAGACTGTGCAAACACAGCAACGTGCAGAGAGGGATGCAGCAATTGCTCGGTTGGAGCAAAGCCGAATTGTGCTTGCATTGAGGTTGGCTGACCACCATGGTAACAAGTACAAAGTCATTGAAGAAGCACGAGCTTTTGTCGGTGAAGTCCAGAACCATGCCAAGTTTGTCACACCTGAGAACGATCACATGTCAGCAGGATCCTACAATGTTGACAAGAAGTCAAACATTCTAGTGAAAGTTGTCATCTCAAGCTTTAACTTTGCCAAGAAGTCCCTCAGAGTTGATCATCTGGGTGGTGTTTTAGGGAATGCTGCTTTATTTGCAGCAAGCATGCTGGCATTGTTGCATCTTCATCAGGTAGCCGATAGGGACCGTTACATATCAGATCTCCAACAGAAACATGAAACTAGTAATAAAGTTATGAAAAATGTGACTAAGGTTTATCTACCCGAAAGAGCTTCTTCCAATGGTCTAGATGTGTTATCGGCCAGGGGTTAAAAACGGGTGCCAACCGGAACTGGTCACAGTGTTAGCTTGTTCATCGTCTCCTTGTTTTGTGTTTTTTTTTCCTGGCTAAATAGCAGAATCCGGAATTGTTTTAGAAAGTTTAGGGTTTTATTGTTTGTATTTTTTGAATTTGTATATTCTTATGATGCTTTTGTTTAGGGTGCATGACAGAGATTGAACACTTGAGATTTGATTTATAACTAGTGCTCATGCCTCTGGTGGTTTTTGCCTCTGAAGGCCTTGAACGCGGCTAGATCGTGTGTGTGTGTGTGTGTGTGTGTGGCGATTTTATCAAATTATGGTATAAGGGATGTTAAAGTGTAACCTGAACATAACAAGCAGATAAGCGCACAATGAATGTTTTGCTATTCAACTTTTTAAAGCCACTGCCCACTAGTATCTTATTTTGAAAGAAAACACTACAGGTGTTGTTTGATTTAATATAGTCAGTCAGTCAGCAGCAAAGCAAAGCAAAGGAATGTAATTAAATTGGGACACTGATACCAAGCAAGTATAGATAGTATAACTAAAAATTAATAGGCGACTAGTTATGCATCTTCTTATTATATTATATTAATTAATTATGTTTTTACTTACCGGATTAACAAACAAAAATATCAAACTTAATGCACCAGCTGATGATAAAATACAAACTAGCTGACTATAAATATTCTTATTCAATTCGTAGCAGACGAAATAAAAGGATCGATCGATGATGTTATATACATCTCTCTCTCTCTCTCTCTATATATATATATATATATATATATATATATATATATACGGGAAGATTCATTTGAGAACCGTTTTTATTGCGAGAACCGCGAGAATCAATCTTAGCCGTTCATTTTGGATAATGGAATTCGTAGATGAAGAGCGTGGAGGGATTGGGTGTGGTAGGGTGCATGTAAGGAATTCATGGGTGGGCAATCCAATTGAAGGAGAGAAAATTGGACGACTACGATTGATTCTCGCGGTTCTCACAATAAAAACGGTTCTTAAATGAACCTTTCACTATATATATATATATATATATATATAGGGATGAGATCAAATAAAAAGAAAATTAAAGTAAAAAGTGTAAGAGGAATGATTATTTGATCATTTTTCGGTATATACATCAACTGATAATTGTTAGTTCATCATCTTTATTGATTAAAACTAGTTTTTTATCAATTTCTTTTTGATGAATCCAACATATTCATCACTTTTTAGATGAAAGCATTTTATTCATCAATAAATTATTCCAAAATTTTGGTTTCAAAATTTGTATTTGAAATCAAAAAGAAATCGATGAAGAACTAGTTTTAATCAATAAAGATGATGAACTAATGATTATCAGTTGATATATATACTGAAAAATGGTCAAATAATCATCCCTTTTATCCTTTTTACTTTAATTTTCTTTTTATTTGATCTCTACCCTATATATATATATATATATATATATATATATATATAGGTGAGATGACATGATCGATCATCTATCTCCTTTCATGACATCGATCATCGTTAATTTGGTTGATTAAAAATATTGAATTTGAAATTTAAATTCAGAAATTTAATATTTCTATTCGAAAATCTTAAAAATCTGATTTTTCAGATGGAAATGGATATCAAATAATATAATCAAGTCTTTGGGTGTCTAAGAATGTGTGGAATATATACTTTTAGTTATTGTGTTTATATTTTATACTGTTTATGATACATTGTTTTTTGATACATATAATTTTCATTGTCAAGTGATTTGTGCTATCTCTTATGATTAAAGTTCAATTATATGGTATTAATAAACCTAAAATCTAAATTACTATTTTAATCTCCGGTTAACCGTCCGTTTATAAACTCATTAACCGTAACTGAATTGAAAACTAAAAATTATTGTAACCAAACCAAAAATAATAATAATAAGTAGCTAATCTCAACCGTGAATATTTTGTTAAAGTATTTCTTTAATAAACTAATTAAAATTTAGAATTGCAAATTAGTTAAATTGATGAGATGATGAAAATGAAGTAAACACACACATATATATAGTGTGCGTAAGATATAGAATATAAAAATCACGTAAATCAAAACACAAATCCGAAATGACGGAATGTAGCTAATCTCCATCAACTAAAAGTTGTTAAGTTTGACTTAAGCAAAGGTCAAAGATTTGATAGGATTCCATGTTTGTGCAAATTAAACGCATGTAGGCCACGGAAAAAAGAATGTTTTCTAAAGCAAATTCCAACTTTATCAATTTTATTATTTTATTGATATATATCTATATAGGGGAGAGTTCAAACGAGAATTGTTTTTCGTACGAGAACCAATCTTGGTCGTTCATTTTGAATAATGAAATTCATTGATGAAGAGCGTAGGGGGATTGAGTGTGGCAGGGTGCATGTAAGGAATTCATAGGTGGACAATCCAATTAAAGGAAGGGGAATTAGATGGCTAAAATTGATTCTCGCGATTCTCGTTTGAACTTTTGGCTATCTATATATTCCATTAAATTAACTTTCGGTAGCCGGAATTACTTGATATGAATAAATGTCAACACGTAAAGTTGGACTGCTTTTCATGTTACTTGTAATTAATTAAGGTGTGTACACGCCCAAAACAAACAAAACCAAAAAGCTAGAAAGCTAGCTACGACTTCAAATTGATTTATAGTACGTACGTACATACGTCGGTTTGACTTCAAACCACACCTTAAACTAATAATAACAAAATTAATATGAACTGCTTATATATATAATTACGTACAATGGAATGAAAGATATATAGAATTAAATGAAAATGTATGTAGACATATGTTAAATCATTAATAAATAAAAGTTTTGAATTTATTCTGAGTTACTCGAATTCATTCATTCAACATCTATCTATTATATATATATATATATATATATATATATATATATATATATAATAATAATAATAATTTTAAATATAAAAAAATTCATTCAAAAAGTAAATACAATTGGCTCCACTCCACTATATATATATATATATATATATATATATATATATATATATATATATATATATATATATGATATGAAATCATGAAAAGTAGGTAGCTAGTGTGTAACGTACTAGACTACTTATATCCTTTGTTAAGTCAAATTAAGAAACAATGAATTAACTAGAAACCGATTCAAACGTACGTACTACACATAATTAATTAAGGGATATGATTATATTGATGTATGTTTTTAATTAGTTTAACATCGATCTGAATTTTGATACGGTTTTCATTTATATCATTAATTAGCTTCGTTAATTAACCACGTACCATATATAATTGTGTTAAAGCTAGCTTCGTTAATTAATTAGAGCTAGCATCTGTAATCCTTCCATAGTGAGTCGGTGTGCGACATATATTTTACTCACTTGATCGATCTTCAATGATTTTGGATACTAGCTAGTTAGTTGATATGTAGGATCAATACTTTTTTTCTTTATCCTCGATCTCAACGTTTGTATTATATATAGGTGTGGGTCCGGAGTCATAGTAAAAAACTACAGGAAAGTCTTGGTAAGAGTGATCAGCTTCGTATCAGTACAATTAAGACCAAACTCATACTCAACGCAAAATTACCCTCCACCAAAAACTTCTAACCACTATCGCTTCAGTTTGATCCATGTTTCAGAATTTTGGCTAAATATCACTAGAGATGCTTTTGGTGTTACCATCTCCTGCTATGAACGTACTATGATGACTTCTCATAAACATGTATGTTTAACTCGACAAATATGTATATACATATATGTTAACTTAATTAAACCTTGTTAATATAATATTTTATTTTCATAGCGATCTAATTGAAAATAATAATTAAATCATAACCACCTTTTCCTTACTATGTGAAATGAATTTTTTTTGTAATGAACCTCGATCCCCAGTCAACTTGGAAATTCCCTGGTCAAACCGGATAGAGATATAGGGTTTTTGGCAAAAAGAGTTTTTTTTGTCATCTCTAATAGCAATAGATTAAAGCGTACATCAAATGCCAACAATATGCTGACGATGCCATTTTTTGGTAAATGGGGTTATAATAATATTAAGAATTTAATGTATCTCCTAAAGTGTTGGCAAATGGCTTCCGATCTTAACATTAACCGGAAGAAAAGTAGTTTATTTAGGATTGGGGTGGATCTACCTGAAGTAGAAAGAATGGCAAACTGGTTTGGATGTCGAATTGGTGACAAGATTTTCTATTATCTTGGAGTCCCTATTAATGCGAGTATGCGAAGATTGGGACATTGGATCGATAAAGTGATCGAGAAGTTCGCTTCTTGGAAGAAGGGATTGATCTCTTTTGGTGGACGTTTGACGCTTATAAAATCAGTCTTATATAGTCTCCCCTTGTATTACTTCTTTGTGTTTAGTGTCCCAATTGGTAAATAAATTATCATATTGGTAACACAGTGGAATATATACAACGGAAACTTGCCATCATGCTAATTTTTCAAGGACAAAATGAATATGAGATTTGTATGTTTTGTTCCTTGGTGTTGAACATGATTTTTGGACATAAACACTGCTTAAATTATCACGATCGATATACCCCGACCTCCTTTGATAACACAAGTCAAACTTCAAGCACTACATTTCTTATCCAACTCGTTTCAAAATCATCATTGGTTATACCATTGTACTCGTAAGTGTTTTTCAGGAGGATCATGCATGAACAAACACACTTCTAAACTGCACAAGTTATATCCGTTCGTGTAAATGTCAGATTTTGGAGCGCCCCAATGTAACACCGTTCCCGTTGTAATGATTATTAATTGAATATTAAAATTAGTGCATTATCCCTTGTATCAATTCTCAAAGTAATTAGACTATTCATTCCGAATTTTCACTTTTTCCCTTAATAATTTTTTTTATTTTTTACCCCTTATTTTATACAAAATACATTTGATCTCTTATAATTATTTACTATTATTTACAAATCATATGGCATGTGTCCTAGCGGTATTAAAATATATTAAAATGTCCCTCCCAATTTAAGGTTAAGGGTTCATGTTTTGTTATACACATAGGTGTAGATTAATAAGTGTTTGTTAACCATTCAAAAAAAATTATTATTATTTACAACCCTATCTACTGACATAAAAAATATCATTCTTTAAATTTTTTTAACACCTACTCAACTTTCGTTTTCACCAATCCAAACCTAATTTGGCTTAGCGATATCAACAGAGAACATCTATTAAGGTGTTCACCCTCTTTGAAGGTTAATGATTTCAAGTTCTTTTATGATCATATATGTGGCTCCCAAAGTTATATAAGTTACATTTGATCTTATAAAATTACTAGGTCATATAACCTTATGTACATAATGTAACCGGCAAATGCATTAGATTCATGTTAAACTAAATATTGTCTATGTATGCTAACTTTAAACTACTATCTTATATATAATATTACATATAAATTGAATTACTAAGAATACGATTATTTGAATATCACCTGATACAACGCACAGATTTTAATATACCTTGTTTTAATAAATTAACGTAAACGGGTATATTACTTGCTTGGTCAAGCCTTATTGGGCCCTAGACGTTGGTAAAAGATAATAAAAATATATGGTGGGCCAAATGTTTAGTGCTATTAGAAAAAAAAGATCACATGTTCTTGGATCACACAAACTTTACTAAACCCCTAATTGGGCCCTAGAATTATTGAGTAAACCATTATGTTTATTGCGAGAACCAATCTTAAGCGTTTATTTTGGATAATAAAATTCATGGATGAAGAGTGTGTGGGATTAAGTGTGGCATGGTGCATGTAAGGAATTCATGGGTGGACAATCCAATAGAAGGAGGGGGAATTGGATGGCTAAGATTAGTTCTGGTGGTTCTCGCAATAAAAATGGTTCTAAAATAAACTTTTCACTATATATATATATATATAAGGTGAGGTTCAAGGGATAACCCTTTTAAAATACACGACAGTAAGAACCAGGGTAAACTTGTAATTTAGTATTTCTCCTTTACGTTCATGTTCACCCATAACTACCCAAAAGTCAAGTTTACATCCTAAATCATAAAATCAAAATTATTTCTATAATATTAACAATCTAAAGATTTGTATACATTGATGCATCCGATCACAAACACGCATTGATGCATCGGATATATAGTCAAATAAATGATCAAAAAAACGTGTCAATGTTTAAACATCCGATCAATGAAATCAAAGGTCCAAAAGAAATGTGACAATTTTTAAATCACCCGATCAATGAAATCAAAGGCCCAAAAGTGTTCTCACTGTCGTGTATTTTAAAAGTGTTCTCATTTGATCCTAACTATATATATATATATATATATATATATATATATGGGAGGGTTCATTTGAGAACCATTATTATTGTGAGAACCGCGAGAACCAATTTTAGCTGTTCAATTGGTAAGTGGAATTCATGGATGAATAGCGTTGGGTGATTGAGTGTGGCAAGATGCATGTAAGAAATTCATGGGTGGGAAATCCAATTGAAGGAGGGGGAATTAGATGGCTAAGATTGGTTCTTGCAATAAAAACGGTTCTCAAATAAACTTTTCAATATATATATATATAATAAATTAGGGCACAGAACCCTAACCACCAAAAAGGAGGGACCTCCACCTGTTACTACCCCGACCACCGTAGCTCCGCCGTGGACCACTGCCGCCGTATTTCGAAGAGAAAACCTCATGTAACGTTTCTCTTTCTCTCTTACGGTAAAACACCCACCTTCCTATCGATTTTGAACAAGTTTTAAAGGGTTTCTGTGAGCCCTTTTGTTCGAAAACTTGGACTAGAAAATGAGAGCTCAAATCGATTTTTATGGGTTTTTTTGTGTTGAAATAATATAATTAAATCCTAAAGGCCTCTTGTTTCTTAGTTGCGGGATTAAACGAAATTTGAAACAAATTTTTTGGATGAGCCTCGAGTGGGGCTTGATGTAGTGAGCGGCCGGCGGCAGCCCTTGAAGCTGTCATGGCTTCATTTCAAACTTTGAATCTGTGGGATGATGCTGCTCGTCGAGGACCTTGGGAAGATCGAGGGTTGCAATTTATACGAGATTATCGAATACAAACATATCTGAACCGAAATTAAAGTCTTAAAGAGTTTAAATGCATTCAAAATATAAAAACCAAATAATTCAAATAAAGACAACGATTAAAATTAGGTTGCGTGAAAGTGTATAAAGATTTGTATATTTTGTATTTAAAATTAATTTTATGTATATATATATATATAATTAATATTAAATTATAATCGAGTAATCGGGGCGTTACACTCAACAACGCTCGTATAGTACTCACCATGTCGGATCTTGAATTAAATCGATGGTATTCAGATGAATGTAATATGACAATATGTGAAAGTAATCCCATATCTTTGAAGATGAAGATCGATGGTGCTCTGGAATGGTAGATATGAAACACTAATGCAACTTGAAAGCTTAATTCATGGATTTGTGCAAATCAAACCCATCCCCGAATCCAATAATTATAATTTTTATTATATTAAATATTATTGCTACTATTATTAGTAAAAATAATAATGCTTAAAACATGTTAACCTGTTAGTATTGATAGTAAACTACTGCCAAAGGTAAAGATATATTAAATGGTAAATTTTGAAACTATAGTATATTAAATGATAATTGTCGAAGTTGGATACACATAAGACCACCAACATCTAACCCAAACTTACCCTACCAACCCCACTGTCACATCAGCATCCACATCATCTCTCACCTCTAACCCTATTAAACCTACAAACCACATCCAACCCTTTTTAACCCTACATCGACTATTAATAAAAAAAATATTAAATATGAGAGAGAAAGAAAGAAGAAAAGAAAAAAAAGTACCCATCGCTGGTTCACGCACCAGCCAGGCAGCGAACCAGCCTCAGCCATAAGAGGCATTATGGTGTTCTAGCTGGGGTTGGGGGCCAACCAGCACTGGTTGGTGCTCCAATGCGCATGGTCTAATAGCAAGAGGTAATAATTTCGATACATTTTTGAAAACTAAACTTTTTTCAAATATAGTGATTTAGGAGCCGTTTGATTGTAATTAAATGGAAATATTCAGAGCTAATTACATATAGAAACTTTGAGTTATTCAGACTGTTGGATCATTTAGCATTTAATCGTTCTGTTTTAGCAAACAACCCTTAGATTAGTTACTTAGTTTCTTAATTTTTTTTAATTTTAATTGAAACAAACGGCCTCTTTATTTTATAATAAAGATACCGTAATCTATATTTTTTAACTTATAACGCAATACGGTTGTATAATTGTATACAAGGAAAAGTTAAATGAGAACGGTTTTTCGTGCGAGAACTGTTTGTAACATTAATAATGGCTTATTAATAGGAGTATTTTGATCATTTATATATTTACCCAATCGTGAATTGTATCAGGGTGGATGGTCATTAATGAGAAACCTTGATTTTTCTAAAATATACATTATTAATAACTCATTAATGAACTCTTACAATCATACCCCCTAGTTGTGTGTGTATATATATAGGATTATTCACTTGAGAACCGTTTCTTATTACGAGTACCGCGAGAACCAATCTTGACATTTGATTAAAATAAATCAATGACCAGTAAAAATGACAACTCATTAATGACTTATGAATGACTCATTAATGATGAATTGACGAGGGATATTCGAGAAAAATCACGTCTTGCACTTTAATGGCAGCCCACTCGCCTCAGACGCAAGTCATGGTTGAAAAAACATATAAAGTATCAAAATACTTATATTAATTAGCATTAATGATTGTTATAAATAATACTCGAGGTACTCGTAATAAAACGGTTCTCAAATAAACTTATATATATATACACACACACATTTATGGGGAGGGTTCTAGCAAGACATGTTTTTCGTGCAAGAAGCAAACTTGACCCTTGATTAAAACAAATCAATTGCTAATAATTTTGGCGACTAATGATTGACTCATTAATGACTAATAATTGGCTTATTAATGACGCATTAATGAGGGGTATGTTGGAAAAAGTCAAGTCTTGCACACTAATGATCATCCATCCAGGGGCAATTCACGCATGTGAAAAATATATAAATGACCCAAAATCCCAAATACTCCTATTAAGAAGTCATTTATGATGTTACAAATAGTTCTTACAGTTCTTGTACGAAAATCAGTCCTTGTTTGAGAACCATTCTTATTGCGAGTACCGAAAGAACCGTTTGTAACAACCATTAACGCTAGTTCATAGGTGTATTTTGGTCTTTTATATATTTTCCAACCGTAAATTGCGTCCGGATAAGCCGTCATTAAGTAGCGAGACTTGATATTTTTAAAATAACCCTCATTAATGAGCCATTAGTGACTCATTAATGAGCCGTATTATTGGCCATTGATTTAAATTACTTAAGGGCCAAGATTGGTTATTGTGGTACTCGCAATAATGAGCCATTTTGTGTGCATATATGCATGAGATGCACACGTGCATGGTGCACATATGCATTTGTGCTTGAAAAAAATCAAGTTGTATATGCACATGTGCACACATCTCATATTATACTAGAAAAAAAATCCGGCAAAAATAAAAAAAAAATCTGTAAAAAAGTATAACAATATGAATGTCATATTAAAAAACATATTTTTCTCATTAATTTGGTATAATTTTCGTATTTTAATACTTTTACGTTTGGTAGATATTTTAGTATTAAGAAAGTGGGAATAAGTGGTTCCCTTTTATTTAGTCAATTTGTCTAAAATACACCTTCAACATTATTAAAAAATAAAAATGACGGCTATGTATTTTTAATTAATTACATGTTTACCACAATTAATATTAACATTTGGTTAACTATGATCAATGACCATAAATAGTTTTTGAATTACTAGTATTAAAATTGGTTTTCAAATAAAACTTTTACTATATATATAAAACTGTAATTAATTAATATAATATAATATAATATAATATGTCGATGTCTAAATATTAGCACATATAATTAAAATAAAAAAAGGGGGAAAAATACAAGACCTCGCAAAAGGGGTTTGTCTAGAATTTGACACGTCTGAAAGCAGCCCTAATATAAAGTCTCATAGGACGAATTTTGATTCAGTTATATTTTTATTGTGTTTGTGGAGTGGGAGCGTTTTTCTGAATCAATCCCCTCTTCCTTGCTCTCCAGCCATTTTGGATACATCAATTCTTCCTGCCTTCTGCTGTAAATTTCTTCAATAAAAGCTGCGATCAAAAGGTATGTTCTCTTTCTATAATCCACATGATGCTCGATTCAATTAACCGACCATGTATATACGCATCAATTTTGTTTCAGGAGATTAAGTTCCTGTTGGTCAAAGTTTTGAATTGACGCCAAATGATAAACAATAACGAATCCAAGCAATATGACCATAATAATCTGTTCATGAATTCCGATCAATCTTCACGGGATGCAACCCATGAATACGAACTTGAGTTGATTTCTGACTCGTCAACCATGATTGAACCGATTAAGTCTCCGCCGCAACAACCTAAGCCCTCCAAGTCCGATGACAAATTAGGGCTTTCGGAGAGAAGTTTATCCGCCGCTGGCGCCGCCTTCCTCTCCGCCATTATTGTTAACCCTCTTGATGTCGCTAAAGTATGTAATTTCTCAGTTTCTCTTCCTTACTTTTACTGTGTTTTCAGGGCTTTTGTTTATTCTCAAGTTTCTTTAGTTTTTCTTTTTTACACCTTGAACCCGGGTAATAAGGTTTTGTGGCATTTTTTACACTAGGATTAATATATTTTTATGAATTGTTATAAAAGCATTACAGTTTTATAGTTTAAAAGCACCGTTTTGACACATGTAATCATGTTAAGGCGTCATTCTCTTTTGATAACCATTGGAATACCCTTAAAAGCTGGTAGCCCTTGTTGTTCATATTCTTTAGCTTACCATGGTAATGATTCTACATATTTATGTGTGTTTGTGATTTTTACAGACAAGGCTGCAGGCACAGGCTGCTGGTGTTGCTTATTCACATCCTATGACTAATCAAACCAGCCGAATGGCAGTTTTTGGACCAAACATGGTATGTTGTTTGTTGTAATATTTTGGTTTTCAGGACCATGGAGTGTTCTACTTTGTGCTTTTTCTATAACTAGTAGTTGATTATCAGTTGTATTTTAACCATTATAAATTGTCCGCTGTTATATCTGTTATTAATGTTGTGCCTTGACTAACCTGAACGTCGTGTTTGTACATGAGTTTATGAAGTAATTTCTTTGACTTGAAGAATCAGAAACAAACAATTAAGTAATCTGATAATCAAAGTTAGCGATAGTTAGGAATTTTAACATCTACTGGTTTTCTTATAGCAACTTGTTAAAGTAAGGGGAGTGTCACGTCAGTTTTCCACTCCCACCACTCGGCCGTGGTGTGGTCACTCCCCACCACACCGTATTCTGGGAATCAAAATTTGTAGAACAAAAAAGAAGAAAAAGGAAAATGAAACTGCACCACACCGGTTGCTTGCGTGCTCTCTACCACATCCAGCCACCACCGTGGTGGTGTGGAAAGGTTTCTTCTCGATGGCATGATCGCCTCCCATCATGGTCATTTCATATGCCACACCTCACACTCTTACCCCTTTTTTCCAAAATCCAAATGTGATTTATTGACCCTAGTCAAGAAGAAAATCAGACTCATTTATGACTTTTTACCAAACACTAATGCCCATGCAAACACCCCTAAACAGTAAGGGTTAGCTTTGTTCCAACAGTAAATAACTTAGGAGCAGTTGCATTCATGAGTCTGTAGTAACTGAAAGCTCAACCTTTTTGCTTGCGTTCATGACCATAGTGAAACCAATTTGTTTGTTGTTCACTTTGAGATGGAATGTCATGAATATAATGATTTGTGAAATACTGAAATTCAGTTCAACCATTCTTGTCCTTAGGGAAACAGTGTACGGTATATGTTAATCTTTTTCTGTTATTTATAAATTTTAACTAATCACCACTATTACTCTTGTATCTATTTTACAAATCATTGGCATTTCTTTGTGGTTCAGTCATTTCTAAATTATAGTATATGTTATACTTCATGTGTGTAATACAAGCAATATACCTTCTTTATAGTTAATTGATCTATAAATTAAGTTTAGTTATTAAAATTTATTTTCTAAATCAAGTCTAATTGTCTATATAGATGTTTGCGGATCTAAGATGTTCTCCATCATGCACCCGTGCTGGAGTACATGGTACAGTGTCAATCTGCCCTCCAGACTGTTTCGAGTACAAAGGAACTCTGGATGTTTTCTACAAAATTATTCGTCAGGTTGGTGTATTTAAACTTCTTTTGTCAGGTTGGTGTATTTTTAGAGAGAGGTATAGGAGAATGGAAGACCAAAGAGACCCAACTCATATCGTATGTGAGCAAGCTAAATTAGATTTCTAATACTTATTGATATATCTAATGGGAGTTTTTCCAGGAGGGAGTTTCAAGATTATGGAGAGGCACAAATGCTGGTCTGGCATTGGCTGTACCAACTGTAAGTCTATTCATGAAGTGACTCATTATCTGATGTTTGTAATATTATGTGGTTAATTGATGCCAGAAAAGTGCATCATCGTTTTGAATTTTGCGTTAAACTTTAATGGTTTGTTTGAACAGGTGGGAATCTATCTACCTTTCTATGACGTATTCCGTAATTGGTTTGAAGAGTTTGCGGCTCAGAATGCTCCAAGCATGACCCCATACGCCCCTTTACTAGCTGGATCATTGTCACGCTCATTGGCTTGCACTACCTGCTATCCTATAGAACTTGCTAGAACCCGCATGCAGGTGCCTTTGATAGTGTTTTTTTAATCATTTTCATTTATGAACAGAAAAATTGAAACATGTAAACAGTACACTCCTTCTCACCCTGCTTTGTACATAGGCATTCAAAGACTTCAACGGTGGTAAGAAAGCTCCTGGGGTGTTGAAGACCTTGTTGGATGTGTTATCCAATGTCAAGACATCAGAGAATATGAAGAACAATGGTATGATTTTGAATCTGACAGACAGACAGAGACACGCACACACCATGTCCATGCGTGCTATGAAATATCAATTTTAGCTGACCCTGTTTTGTTTCTGGACTGCAGTGCAAAATTACCGTGCTCTTTGGACAGGCCTTGGGGCACAGCTTGCTCGTGATGTACCTTTTTCCGCCATTTGTTGGTCTACTCTTGAGCCAGCAAGAAGAAGGCTCTTGAGTTTGGTGGGTGAGGAAGCGAATGCCATGAGTGTGCTTGGAGCGAATTTCTCTGCTGGTTTTGTTGCTGGTAGCCTTGCTGCTGCCGCCACATGTCCACTTGATGTTGCTAAAACTCGAAGACAAATAGAGGTATTTCCTTGAAGCTAAGATTTTGAGCATATGTTATCCAAAACACAATGCTTATGAACAACTATAAGTTTATATCTTTTACTTACATTTATTCGCTTCCCTTTATATAATTGCAGAAGGATCCTGTTAGAGCATTAAGGATGACAACTAGGCAGACTCTAATGGAGGTTTGGAGGTATGTTCCCCCTCAAAAGCAAGTATCATATTGTATTAAATAGCAAAATGAGTACTTTTGGTACTAGTGACTAGACAAGGTTGGTTTACCGATCAAAATGAATTATATTTTGGTACAGGGAGTAGGGGACATTGGGTTGGGTGGCAGCCTTGCAGGAAACACTTCTTGTTCACAATTTCGTTATAAAGAGCTAGTGTGTTATTTATTATTACAGAAATCATATATTTCAGTAACTATTATTTGTATGAAATACTATTTAAAGGTTTTGACTTAGAAATACAGTGGGCAATCTTTAACCTGTTCTTTTAGCTTCTTTTTCTAAAAGATGTGTTTATCCGGTTAAAAATGAAACGTGACCCAGATGGATCTATAAAAAAATAAATGAGTCGAGATTGACATCTTTAATAGAGCCCAAACCAAAGTTTGCACTCATCGGCAGCTATTGGCATGTGATTTTGTAACATTATTTTTGTTGTTTTGAAACAGGGATGGGGGAATGAGGGGGCTATTTACAGGGGTGGGGCCTCGTGTGGGGCGTGCAGGGCCATCTGTTGGAATCGTGGTATCATTCTATGAGGTTGTGAAGTATGCTCTACATCATCAACAACATGCAACTTCATGAGTCATGATGACTTCAGCTGACACAAGTGTTTATTCCATTAAACCCCTCTGATTCCATGGTGGTGGTGGTGGAGGAGAATAATATATACATGCTTCTACTTAACTACGGGCATGCAGATTAGCAATTTTGGTGGTTGGTAGATTTAGATGCTTTTCTCATTGCCTCGATACAGCGAAACTAATCTTTGTTTTTTTTAAAATTTTCTTAGCCACAATGACACGAACATAGTCGAGTTGTTTTTAGTTGAAATGGTTACCGAAAAAGTTAAAATTTTGTATCTGATCCTCAACAATTTTGAAAAGCGAGAAATGATTACATCATTGATGGGTATTTTGAAGAATTGTAAAGGTGTACGAGCGTACAAGTATGAGGTTTAGTTTATTACATTCTATGAAAAGAAACCCTTGAATGGTATCATCAGATAACTTTGGGTGGTGTTAAGCTTTTCTGGATACAAAATTACCTCTCTTTCCGGTGTTATCTTTTTAGCATTTGCTTTTGTTACAACATAATTAGGTTCTTAAGCAACAAGAACAATAAGTCTGACTGTCATGACTAATTATCACATTTCTAAATATCTAATGAACTCTTAGACGACCTTGGCGGCACAGCTTCAGCCATCAATAAATACAGAAAGATTAAGCCATGAACCGAGGATCAACGACAGATTAGGTTGAACTTCGAGTGGCGATTGTTTGAACAGAGAAAGAGTCGAACAAACACCAACACTGGGTCATACGTCGTCATTGTTAATCGTTTGCATTTGAGAGGTGTTGAGCGATAGAGAGAGATAGGATAGGTCTACCAAATGCCTTGTTAGGGAAGTCCTTTTCAACAAGTGAAGAGCATCAACATACTTCTAGTTATTCGACCAAAAAAACAGTCTGCATCTCTTATGTTTGCTCATCCACATACATAAAAGATAGAAACATCTTTCAAACAAAAAATAAGCAAACACTTGTTGGGTTGGTTGTTAAAAATTTTGTTTAAAAAAATTATAACATGATCCATCGAGGAGAAACTTAAAATCTAATCGACACTTTTACAAGTTCACTTGTGAAAATCGCCGATTCTAATTAGCAGGGGCAGAGCTTGAAACATGAGTTTATGTTGTGATTAATAACGTTGCAAACAAAATCAAAGAGTTAATAAATAAAATGTTACCAAAGTTACTAAAATTGCACTAGATTCATATGATAAAAGTTAGTTCGGTAACTTCAACGAAACCATCTCAATAATACTTATACGTCTAATATTGCAAAGGAAATATTTAGTCGCCTTATGGAAATTGAAGATTTCAATTCATATATATTAACACGAAACTCCAATGAAGAATCTAAACCCACATTTTCTCTACCATTTCATCCTTCCCACCCCGTCAAACTAAGATTCATAACAACCTATCTTTAACTACAATTATTATCCGTTTCAAGAAACACGATTCCAAGACTCGATCTCTTGCATCTTTCTTGATCACGATACTCTTGAAGTCCTTTTTAATTTCTTTGCAAAGAATCAACGGATGACCAGAGAGGCTGGTAAAGAAGAACTCTAACTCAGTGAATAAGGTATGTTAGCACCAAAGCCACCAGCATCAACACACAAGCAATCCCTTGATCAATTGTTAATCCTGTTCCATCACCACATATGTTAGTCTGTCACTCTTATTAGTTAGAAGATATAGTCCCTGCGATAGTAGCATAGTGGTTGGAGACATAAAATTTATACATAGCGAAAGTCTAGTTAGGGATCAGACCCTTACACATACTCTTTTTAACTCTGGGTTCTGTGATTTACCTCATCCATGTTTGTTGTGGAACCAGTTGTTAGTGACCCGCAAAGATGGGCCGGGTAACAATTTTTTAAAGCCATGTGTTATACTTTTCCTTCCATTCCCCACATCCTTTTCGCTACATAAAAGCCACGTCACTCCGCATTTCATCTCTCCTCTCATCCCTTCCAACTATCCATCTTTCTATCCCTTCACATCTTTCCCATAATTATTTAAATATTTAAAGAGAGATAGAAAAGGAAGAGATGGATAGAGAGAGAGAGGAGAAGGGAATTGCTACCCCAACAGGAGAAGCACAACGCATGGTCTTATATTTAGAAAATATAATTAAGGTTAGATATGAATAGAGGGCGAAAGATACAAACCGTCATTGGTGTGATGATCAAGATCTTGGGACTGAGCCACGGTGCCGGAGATGAACCTTGACTTTTGGATCGGTGCCATTCTAAAATGGTTTCAATGTAGCTCTGCAAACGTCTCTGTAAGAGAGGCAGAGAGCAGAGTTACGATTGAGGTGGTTTAGAACAAGAGGAAAAGGTAATTAGATCGATCCAAAGCTTGTATATATGTAACCAGATGTTGAATGAGAGGTGGTGAGAGGACTAAGGAGAAGCCACAATATAGTATGAGAATGAGTCAATGTATAACATCAAGATTGGGTAGAGTATTCAATTATTAATACGTACATGAAGGAGCGTAATTAAACATGTTATAAAAACAAATTGTCTTCTTACCATGTTTCACTTGTCTAGATATTTTAAATCAAAATAATTTGTAATAATTTAAATCAAAATCAAAACTCAATTACTATATCATATCTAGCCTTCTATTTATTGGGTCTATCATCTTTTTTTATTAGTTACAGTGAATAAAACCCCAACCATCTCCTTCTTTGTAGGATATCAATCCAGTATCAAGCAACCACAATTTATGCAATACCGTATGTACGATCGAATGAACAAAAGACTACAATGGATTAGGGTTAACCGGCTAATTGCTTAAATACCATAATCATATATACATACATGATCCATAGATTTATATTTACACGATAAGCCCACAACTTTTAAAATAACCAAACTATAAACTATTTAACAAACACAATGATAATAATAAACACAATCGGGTTCTAACATTCTACAAATAAAGACACAAATATATCTTCTTCCTAGCTAGGAGCATTTGATCTCGAGCATAAACACAAAATAATCGTCGAGAGAACCTTTCTGTTTCCGTATTCTTGTAATTTTTCATCAAACAAAACTATACCCCCTCTCGAAAGTAGCTCTTGATCTTTAACATCGATTTGAAACTCTTTTTAACCTTTACTCCTCTTTAATCTTGTAAACAAATATCTTCTTATGGTAGAAGGTGGTGCAAAATGATGTGGTTTTGGGCAAATTTTCTTTTCGGAAAGTCTTAAAAAATGTTTAACAGAGCGAACCATAAGTGAATATTTAATCTCAAGTAAAGTGGAAGATATGCATTTATGTTAGCATTCAAAGAGGATTCTTTTTAACTAATACACACAGATGGATGAACAAAATTATGATTCATGAAATTATGAGCACCAATTTTCTTAGCACTATGATAAAGAAATTGGTTTTGCACATGATAATGTGAATGAACATAAGTTAATGCAGCCTTGGTCATACCACCAAGAGCAACACGCTTTTTGTTAACATGATGAGTAGCATGAGAAATAGAAATGCAATTGTTTCGAAGAAGACGTTGCTTTTTCATTCTTTCAACAAATTTCTTATTCTCATTCCAAAGTTTCACCCTCTCGATCTAAAAAATTCTCTTTAAAAGATTTAAGTGTAGGATAAGCAGTCGTATAGTAGGAGGTTTTCAGATGCATAACACTCTTTGATAATTCACCTGTATGGACTTTTACAGGAACCAAGCCAATTTCTTTACCTTTAGAAGACTTACACTTTTGGACTCGAGAAAAATGTGAGGTTTGCACAAGGCACACTTATGAGGATTCACATACATGAGCACAGAGAACAATTGTTCAAGGGATAACCCCATTTGGATTTGCAAAGATATATTCTTCGGTAAGAAAGATAGCTAGCTACTGATTTTGTTAGAGTTCTTTTAGTGAAAGACTTATATTTTACAGTGTTCTCTAACATTCGAATTTTAACAAATAGGATTTTTCTTTCTCTCTTAGACTTATCTTGAATATCTCTTGTTGTTTGATCTTTCTCAAAAAGATTGTTGCTCAAGATTTCATATTTTGGCGTCATCTTTAATCTCATTATCATGAAACTTGTTTTTCGATATCTAGAGTTTTTCAGTTAATTCGGCAAGTTTCAGAATAAGTTTGACACTTTCTTCTTTCTAATCATTTGTTTTTTTTTGACCAAATTCTACATGAATGAGACTTGTACTAATTTCTAGTAAGCTCTTCTTTAATTCATGAACTCCTTTTTGTTTGGCACTAAACATGGTTGATATAAACAATGGATCTTTGAGTGAAATGATAAAAGATATACTTTAAAAGCAAATTAATTTCAAACTTGGCTAGTAAGGATTTCAATAATGATTTTCAATTTGCCAAGCATAGGTTTAAGTACCAATAACACCCTTACTCAACATTCAGCATGTTTGTTTTTGTTTCTTAATAAATATATCATAAATTATTAAGCACTCAGTATTTTATCATTCAGATTATTAATTCAAAATTTTTATCAAATAATTATGACATTTAAAGCAAATTTTATTAAGAGTATTTAAATTATTCAGTTTACTAAATCATTTAGCTACAATTTCCCTCTGTCACCAAATAGTCTTTTCATGGTGAATTAAAAGAAACAACAACATTGATAGCAACGACATGAGTATGTAGTTGTCTCACATATAAAATTAAATGGAAAAAAACCCTCTTAAAACTATGTCGTTTCAATAAAATTACTAAAAATAAGATTAGCCTTAAATAAAACAAAAACTCTTGTTTCTTAATATAGGAAGAGTTATTGTGAGAATAGATATTTAGGTAAGAATAAGAGAATAAATCATAGACATCAATTAGATTTTGATCTATTATATCTAACGCTCATAATTCACCCGTTACAATTAATGGACGTCGTAATTAATAGTTAGGTAATGAATAAAATGAAAAGTTAAATATAGATCATCCAATCAAATCACACTCTCATTCTCACTTAAATATTCATTATCATTTAAATCTTTCGCTCCTATTATAATTCCAAATTTATGTCTCGTTTCCATCTTTGAAAACGTTTATATTACTCGAACGTAATTTTAATTATCTTTGACTATTCAAATATCTCTAAATAAGTATAAATAAAAGAATAATTTGAATTATCCATCTTTAATCTTTAATAAATAAAAGACAATCATATCCATCTTTAATCTTTAATAAATAAAAGACAATCATATCCATCTTTAATCTTTCATCATCGGTAAAATATGGTTTAACCCTAAACTTTATGTTGAAAAATGGTTTAACCTTTAAACTATTTTAGTGAATGTTTTAATCCCTAAACTTGTTACAATTAATTGTTCTAGTCACTTGACCTGCTATAGCACGGTACTGAACTTAAAAATACAGTTTGGTCCCTAAACCTGTCTCATAAACGCTTTAATCCCTGAACTTTAACTTACAAATGAGTTAATCCTTAAATTTTTTTACAGAAACAAGCGTACATTAAAAATACAACTACGAGATTAACTGTAACATTAAAAAAATTACAACAAAAATACATACATTTCCAATTTTCCATTAACTATATATGGGTCAAATAAAAAATTGATTATCAAACCTAATAATAACAAAAGCAACTTAGCACATCCTTAGATAACATTAATCTGATTAGTGATCACATCCTTAATTGGCAATAAATCTAAACCCAAAGGAGGAGAAACTTTATTGAAAACCAAATAAATTCTTTAAAATAGACCTATATGATGTGTTAAAGATCAAAGGGTAAAAAAAACATAAAATAGAAATGTGATTTTAATCCAACAAACAACATTAACAACCTAAAAGAAATCTATGAGAGGTTACTTGTAATTATCTCTTGGTAATAAAAGCTGGTGGATTCTAGTAATAATTATTTGCTCCTCAAAATTTGTATCAGTTTTATTAGTTTTTCTTTTGTGTAAATTCATATGATTCAGATCGTATATTAATAGAGGATACTTATGGATGAAGCGATAAAGATTTACTGTAATGAGTATGTTTTTGCCTTCGACGTTTCTTGCCCTTAAATGTTTTAATCGATAGATTTAATCGATGGTTTACCGGTTGAGAAGGTAATAGATATTTTAGGTTTAAGTTACGGATAAAAATAATTAGGTATAATAAGATTAAATCTTAAATCATATATTAAAAATAGTTTAGGGATTAAAACATTTTTTAAAAAAGTTTAAGCGGTTAAACAAATATCGAAAACAAATTTTAGGGGTTAAACTATATTTTACCCATTAATCTTTAATATTTAATCTTTTATATATTAAAAGAATAGTATTATGATTTCATCATCCAATTTAAATTTATTTTAACCATCCACGTATTTATATACAAGGTATTAAACTAGTTCCTTTTAATAAAATTAAATTTGAACCATCAATTTAAATTGAAAATTCAATTTGATTTTGAATAAAAAATGAAGATATTTTCATATATGTCTTTCTGAAACTTTAAAATATTGTATTATAATTTATAAATATCATATTTACCTCTTATAATATTTTAAAGTATTATAGTTAATCAAAGTTTTAGTTTTATCATTTTAAAATATATTATAATAAGTTTAAATTCTTTTTAATAATAACCAATAAATTCTTAACCTTATTGATAGGGGTGTTCACAATATCCAAAACTAAAAAATCGGATCTAAAAACCGACAAATCGTACCGAAATCTAGGTTAACCAAACTGAATATTTTATTTTTTTCGGTTTGGTTAACCGAACCTAAAAAAAATTTGGTTATGCGATTTGGTTACAGTTCATAAT
The DNA here is from genome assembly GCA_038502395.1 of Dittrichia graveolens. Taxonomy (NCBI): domain Eukaryota; kingdom Viridiplantae; phylum Streptophyta; class Magnoliopsida; order Asterales; family Asteraceae; genus Dittrichia; species Dittrichia graveolens. The sequence continues at coordinate 71,761,465 of JARJIL010000008.1, forward strand.
CTTAGAGACGGATAGTTAAACTAAAACCGAAATTTAAAAATTTAAATTTTATTTTTTACGTTTATCAATACTAACAAAGTAATCAATATTTACATAGGATAATTATCTACTCAGTAACAAGTTGTTACCCAAAGTCAATATCTATATTTCACTTTTCAATATATATTTATAAATCTTATTATTTACTATTTATTTATTTAGTTTCATTTTAACTTAGTCACGTTTTTATTCAAAATATTTTCTTATGGTATAATTAGTTGATAGATAAATAACACAGTTTGTAATGTTTTATCAATTTCTCATTTAAGCCTTGTTCGAGTTGAGATATGAATATTAAATTTTGAAATCTTTTGTTTTAGAAATATATCTAGTAGTTAAAAATGGTTAATTGGTTAACCAAGAAAACTGAACTGAAAAACCGGTTAACCGATTATAGGTTAACCGGTTTTTTCGGTTTGGTTTTGGTTCACGAAAGTTACGAACCGATATTTCGGTTAACCGGTTTTCAGTTACTCGTATGCTTGGTTAACCATCCATGAACACCCCTACTTATTGATGTTCAATATTTATAGCTTATAACATTTTTAAATTTTAAATCCTTTTGCTTTTTATAGTTATCTAATAATTTTTTTATTAATGTTCAATATTTATCGTTTTCTAAACCAACCTATATATCACACAGTTATTTAATCTAGTAATACAATAAAACGATTCTTTAAGACCCTAATTCAACACAAATAAAAGAAAATTCTTGATGATGTTAAAATCATGAAACACAATCTTCTAATATAAATAAAAGACTAATATATATCAAATTTATTGAACAATCTTAACTCTTCATTTGATAATATAAATATAATTGCTCTATTTTGACAATTTATTTAATCAAAAATGAAATTCATATTTTAACTTTTCTTGGTAAAAAATGAATCAAAATTATTAAAATATTTTAATACATGTCTTTCTTAAACATTAAAATATCATATTTGTCATCTTAATTTACAAATATCATATTTACTAATAATAATTTAAAATACCATATTTAACCAAATTCTTAAATTCTATCATTTAAAAATATTTTATAATCATTTTAATTTGTTTTTAATTATAAACAATAAAAGTTTGACCTTATTACCCTAACAATCATGATCGATTACTTGCAAATGAAATACAAGTATATCTTTTCGTATTATCATACCACGTTTTTGTCATTACGTCTGCTCTCCACTTCGCGTTGATGCATCCACCGTTGATCTGGGTTTTGACGTTGTTTGTCGCTATTTTTTAAAATTCTCATTTCTTTTATGTTTTATTTTATTAATATCTTATTATTAATTTTTAATATTTATCATGATTTTAAACTAACTTGTGTATCAAATGGATATCTAATCCCGTAGACTAATAGAAAATTAGGATGATAAATGAACAAACAGCTGAGATTTTATCAAATGATGATGACGATGGAATGATGGATCTGTGAAAAAGTGAAGGAAAAAAAAATCGTAACCATCCAAATTGAATAGAACACAAAAGTAGCAATTACTTTTTATAAATTTGGAAACTAGAGTTTTTGTTCCATTTTAGTTTAATTAATTTTTAGTATTTTATTAAATTGACGTAGTTTTTGGATATTTTTCATTTAAGCTTAGATGCGACACAACTTTATAAAAAATTATATATTCTTATAATATTTATTTTTACTTTATACTTTTACTCATTAAATAATGATACGCGGAATTCATTAATTCTCTTTTATAATATCTACTATTAATTTTAATATTTGTATTAATCTTGTAAGTAGAAGAAAATCATAAAAAGATAAAAGGTTTAGTATCTAAAAGTGTACCGAAGTTGTCACTTTTTGTTATTGTGTGTATCAAACTTTAAAAGCTACCATTTAATATATTGAACTTACCAAACATACTATTTAATGTATTAAGAAACATGCTACATATGTTGTGGTAATTTTCTTAATTTTGATTTATTTTTAAATTTCACATCACTAAATTATGATTATTGTCCATGCTAAAAGAAATTGAAAAGAATCAAAAAGAGGAAGATGAAGAAGAACCAGGATGCATGAAGATGAAATCAAGTTTGAAGATGAAACCCAAATCTGATGAAAATGAACCATACAAATAATCAGTACCTACATACAATTGACCCTAACATTTAATCAACCGACCTTGAATCGTTCTAATGCTAAAACCGTTATGAAAAAACCCTAAATCGGGCCGAAAACGAAAAATTGATGAACATATATGAACCTTTAAACAAAACCAGATCGAACAAGCAGTAAATCGCATATGAAAAACCCTAAATCAGACCTAAAAGCGCACTTGAAAAACCCTAAATCGTATGAACCCAAAATCACATATGAATCCTAAATCGAAGAATTGTGATTGAAGGAGATTTGTTTTGAAGGATGAAACCTAAAACACAACTGAAGATCAGAACGCACCTCCAAACCTTCGGCTTTTGAAGATGAAATCAATCCTAGATCCGTGATCGAGATTGATAGAAATCGCACCCATGAACAGATCTCAACCATACCGAACAAACGCAAATTGATTGACGATGAAGATGAATCAATGTTAGGGTTTCTAGATCTGAATCTCAAAACCAAATATACAAATGAAGATGAATCGATGTCCCTTCATTTATGGCAGAAAATCGATTATTTTGAAGATAAACCCATACCTGCAAACACACTTAAAGAGCCGATACCTGCAAACGGGAACCTTGACCTTCGAAGTTTATAAAGAAATGGATGAAATGAAAATCAATGAAGCGAAGGTGATGAAGAAGCCAGGATGATGATTTTGTTTATTATTATTATTATTAAAATGATATTTAATTTATTTTTCAATTATCTTAAATGAAGTTAACCTGCTATCAAAGGTTATAGTATATCAAATAGTTACTTTCAAAATTACAATATATTAAATGATAATTTTAAAGACAGATACTTTCAAAGGTTATAGTACATCAAATGATAATTTAAAGTATATTTAATTTTCAATTATCTTAAATCAACTCTCCAACCTGAAACTCACTTTTCTCAAGAATAATATAATAATAATAATAATAATAATTGTTGCTGAAATTTAACCACGTTATCTCATAGCATAGTCACTTGGGTTGGTTGTCATGATGCAACGTAACCATCGTAGACCCGCAGGCGAAATACTTGAACCGACGTGTCAAAAAGTTCATCCATACAATGATGCCCAAAATATCTTCCCGCCACTAATTAATCGCCACGACGACCTTCCACTAGATTATTCTGCTACATCTCTTGCCACGTCTTCTGCCACCACCACCGCCCTCCGATCCCATTCTTTCCCTTCATCTCCACCGTCGACTCCTGCGTGCGGCCACCATAATTCCCCGTAGATTCTTAATTTCTTTGTTATTTCAGTTTCACAAAATTTCCTGGACAACCTATTCTCACACTTGATCGAACTTCTCTGAGATTTCCCCCATCAGAATCTTCGAATTGTTTGATTTTCTATCGGCGAATTCATCCGTCCATCGTTCAGGTACACCTCTTATTGTTATTGTGCGTCTTTTCTTCCTTTACTTCATATTTGATCATTTTAATTGTCGTGCTTTCATAAAAGTGATCTGTTATATACTTATATGTTGAGTGGTTAATTAGGCTTCGTTGAAACGTGTTCCGTAAGTTAGATTTATTTATTAACTTCATTCTCACTCAACGATCGAAGTGTGGAGATCATCTTTGTCGGTTTAGGTTGCAAAGTTGTTCTGGCGTTCCAAATATGAAGGCTTCATTACCAGAATACCAATTCAATTCAAAATTCAATTTTATGTAATCTGAACACAGTGATGCTATAATTTCACCTCGCACAGAGTTCAGAGAATACCGGTTCGATCCGGATTTTAAAATTTCCTTTGATCTCTGTTTTGTGCGTTCGGATATTAAATTCAAAATAAAATAAAATGATCCTTGTTGTAATTTTGCCATTAATGGTAGGTTCGTTAACCGATAGCAACTTAGGTGGGATCCTAATCTCCGAGCTTTAATATTAGCTTTAACTCACTGATATTTATGCGGGATGCTTCTTTGTTCAATAGCCTTGTTAAAACGCCCCAAACATAGATAGATATATTTTATGACGTTGTTACTGGTGTCATAATGGTGTTTGGAAGCTTGGAACTCGAGTTTGGGGTCGATGTGATTTTTCACGGCTTTCAATTGTAGATCCCATCCATGAAGTGATGAAACTTGTGATGACACAATAATGCATTGGGCCATTTCGATTTTTAATTTTCTCGAAAATCCAAGAAATAACATTGATCCAGCAAGCCATTGACACACCTACACCATGATAAAGTCACTTGACATACCAAAGGTAGGATTCAAACTCATGGCCTCTAAGTTCTTGCAAAGAAGTGTCAACCACACAGACAAGCCCATTTTGCAAATTAATTGTCCCTGTTCACTGTATTCATATATTTTATAAGGTGAAGTATCTGCGACGGAGTTAGGATCGACTTGATATACAGTTACTTGACTTACTTCTTGCTGTTTGATGATATTTCGTAGGAAGTAACCTATGTGTTTCTTTGCAGGAATTATCTTGCAAGTAAAAGTTCTTCGACTGCTCATTTCACCTTAGATACCTCTTGGCATGGGAGTTGTGACTGTATCTAGCTCTGCAGCAACGACCCCATTTGGATTAAGTGCAAGATTTTCAGCTCATCCATCTCGAACTAAAAGAATAACAATATTAGCATTCAAAACAGATAAAACCAAAAACACAGCTTTGGTTTCATCCAAAGAATCTGCAAATTTATCTATTGATACATCCAAAGAAAACCCAAAGAGACTTAGACGGAGTAAAAAGCCTTCAGAAAGAGTACAAGCTTTGTCTACTGCTGAAGCTCCTTCATGCTCATTGGATTTGGATTACTATGAAGCTGCAGCTGAACTTGATAGGTTATACAAGCTCAGTCCCACTACTATTGACTCTGATACCGAGAACAATGATAATCAGGTGAAAAAGGTTGGCCGAGGGAGGAAGAAGATCTCTGATACTACTAAAAAGGCAGAAAGCAGAAGGGCAGTTGATATTGTCAGGGGTCAACATAAAAGATATCGTAGGTTGACCCTTGAAAACAGGATTCATCTGAAAAATAATAAAGATGTCTCAGTTATTACTTCAAATCAGAAGAGAAAGCATGGCAAGGTCAATGAAGATGAAAAGACTAATAGGATGGTTAGAGACTACTCGGTTTCAACAGATTTAGGAAGCTTAGATTGGAAGAAAATGAAGATCCCGCCAGTTCTTCCTTCTTCTGAACATACTCGACTATTTAAGTTACTACAAACTATGAAGGTGAGAATTTTCAAGTGTTTCCCAGTTTTATTGATTTTTTGATTTATTATTATTATTAATTATTTAAGTTCAAATCTTGGTGGTTCTGTTTGCTATATAACAGGCAACCCTTGCAGTGAAAGAGGAGTTGCAGAAAGTTTTGGAAAGAGAACCTACAGATGGAGAGCTGGCAGAAGCAACAAACATGAACGTATCGCAATTGAGGAAACATATTGGACTTGGCCAAGCAGCCAGAAACAAATTGATTAAGGTGTGACAAGTTAGATCATCTCTCCGATTTTCCATTTGAAAAAAAATAAGCTGGTTTCTTGATTTTTCGTATTTTGAGATTGCTTTATGTGAATAATTCAACCCAAACTGATCACAATAAAAAGTGTTATCGTCATTATCTATTTGCAGCATAATCTTCGACTCGTGTTGTTTGTCATGAACAAATATTTTCAAGAGTTTGCAAACGGCCGAAACTTTCAAGACTTATGCCAGGCAGGAGTAAAGGGTCTGATCACAGCTGTTGATCGTTTTGAACCAGGAAGAAAACTACAACTCTCAACATACGCTCTATTTTGGATCCGGCATGCCATCATACGCTCCATGACCCTCTCAAGTTTCTTTAAAGTTCCCTTCGGCCTTGAATCCGTATGTTCCTATTACATTGCTCTAAATCTTATTATACCTGTAGTTAACACCTTTATGGCCATTAATAATAAAAAAATCTAAAACCAAGGCTTTTTAGGGATTAAGTTTTTTTTTTGGGTGAACCATTGACCTGATTTTTTATCAGTAGTTCAGTACAGTAGTGGAAAAATTATATGCTTTGGTTAATGCAGGTTAAAATAGAGATACAGAAGGCCAAAAAGAAGCTATGGTTTGAGCATATGAGACCTCCAACTGAAGAAGAGATAGCAAAGAAAGCTGGAATTTCCCTTGATAGATACCGTGAAGTTACAAAGGTGTCCAGACCCATTCTTTCTCTCAACAGAAAAAATCCCGTCACTCAGGAAGAGTTTGTTAACACTATTGCCGATAATGATAATGATGAGAGGCGGCAACCTGCTCTTCTCAGGCTTGCACTCGATGATGTTGTAAGTTCAGTATTTCTCAAATCTAGAGGTCATATATCAAAGTGGCAAAATTGGGTTGGTCAGGTTAACTAGAATCGCTTTTTTCCAAATGTCTAGTGAGAAGTATGGACAACTCATTTCAAATGCATCTAATTTGGATCCGTAGCATCTAAATTCCATATACGTATCTAAAATGATTGGTAGGAATTAATTTTTTACAGTTCTTATTGGAACCCTCCCATTAGAGATATAACATACAAGAAATGGACTCATTCATAAGTTACCGTCTCTAGCCAACTTCTATTATTGGTCTTTCCTTTTCAATTCATACATCTCCAAAACAAAATACCCCAATAAATTCAACTGTTACCCGTACGTGATATCTGGAATAGTTTTGATGATTTCATAATAAATATATGTATGCAGCTTGATTCATTAAAACCTAAGGAGAGCTTGGTGATCAGACAAAGATATGGACTGGACGGCAAAGGCAATAGAACACTGGGAGAGATTGCGGGTAACTTGAATATATCACGTGAAATGGTTAGGAAGCATGAGGTAAAGGCTCTGATGAAGCTCAAGCATCCGGCTAGAGTCGAGTATCTACGCCACTATCTCTTGTAAAGAAATTAATCTCAACTTCATTCGCTTTCTTTTTTACATAGATATAAAATTGTGTTTATACGAGTCAGTTGTATCATAGTCATGAGCTAAAACAAATTAAACATAAAAAACACCCCCACATTCACGAGGAGGAGGGGTGTCTTCGGTACTTTCCTGTACTTACTTAATAATTATATGATCTCATTAATTATACAGTAAAGGGAGTTCTGATGGATCGTATGTAGATAGTTTTGTGTGATCGATCATGTTGATGCATTAATTAGTTTGTGCATATATCAAGTAGATCGACCTTGAAACAAGCAAATTAAAAAGTAACATTAATCTGGTAATTAATTAGTTACATGCATCCCGCCACTTCGATCGATTCACCAACATGTTGATTGATATAAGGTTCTAGCTATATGTATTGATTTATACGACGTTTCTAGCTAGCTAGCTCGCTCGTAGGTGTGCTAGCTATATATACAACTGATTTAACTAAGGTCTTGATGTAATTAAAGAAAACTTGTATAATTATGCAACTATTTTTCCTTAATTTGCTCCATATTTCAACTTAATTATCCAACCATTTTTTATTTTTTATTATTTTAATTGGGTACACAAACAATATAAAATCTGTTCATTAAGAGCAACATAAATTTGAAAAATTAGAACTATGTAATCTGGTTCAATAAATGCAAGCATAGCTCGTTTAATGAAGGCATCACAATTTGAGACCTGCAAAAGCGCACGCCCTTCATTGGTGCATTGCCTTATAAAAGACGCCGGCCGTGCGCATTGACAAACTTACCCAGTCTATTTAAAGAGATTCTATAAATATTCTGAACACCCGCCGTTGCTTAATTAATTAGTTTCGAGCGTGACATAATTTTCCCTAGCTAGCTAGCTTAATTTTGAAGGATAAAACAGCCGCTGAAAGGACAAGATCTTTACAAAAAGTACGTACATGGTTGTAGATGAGCAAGCTAGGTTAGGTTAGGTAGGTAACGTATCATCTTTTACAATAGCCAGCCTTGATCTATATATTGTTCGATCTTTTCAAGTGATTATATATATATATATATATATATATATCTTTTTAATTAATTAATTTTATTTATTTATTTATTATTAGTCCCGCCGCCATTCTACTCTATTCAAAACATGGTGACAACGAGTATAAATATAAAAAAAGTTCTGCTTAATTAATTAAGTAGCTAGCTAGGCATAACTGAATAACCAAATAGCATATTCTTTTTGGCTAAATATATATAAATGGAAACTGCCACGTGTCAGATGCTTGAGCTTGTTGCTAAATCTTCATGCATCTACGCCACGTAACCCTCCGACTCACTCTCGTCTGCTTCGGATCGATCTGTTGCCAAAAACTCCCCTTCACAATTTACAATTGACACGACAAAAATGGTGAAGCTAGCGACGGCGCGTGAGATCAGGATGTACGGATCACGGCGGAGCAGGGAGAGATCGGAGTACATGAACGCCGGGCTTTACATGTTTTCGACGATCGTGTTGTTGTGTGGTTTTGTGGCGCAATTTTCAAGGGAGGCGAAATCGGGTCTGGTAGTGTTATTGATAGGGTTGGGGTTGATAATTGTGGTGAACATACATGATCTCGTTGCACATCTCGCCGGAATTAATTACCGTTTCCGGCTGATAGAGGTGGATACGCAGCTACTGTTTGTGGAAATTGCGGTGCCTGTCGTTCAGGCCTTAGGCGGCCTTCTATTTTTCATCGCCATTCTTCTTCTAGTTCTCCAGGTACATACTATTTACTTGCTACTACTCATTCATCAATAATTTTACCGCTAACCTCACGATATGAATATATATGATCCCCTTTTTTTTCTTTTTTTAAATTACATTGCTAATTAATTATGATTTTTGGAGACCAAACGGGCGGAAGTAATGTACTTTAATTAATTTATGTATTGAAAAGCTAGTGCCCTTGGATTTGCTAAAAACTCATTAGCTAGCTTTAAATGGAGAGTAAAAAATATGTCCAAGTAAACCTATGTTTTTATTACCGGTTTTTACAACTATGATAAAGCCTTAATTAAATCAGGGGCACTTTTGTTATTTTGAGAAGAAGTTGTATATGAAAATGGAGGGAGAAACCTAACATACGTCTTTTGAGTCTATGTTACGCGATATATTTACCTCAATTTTGACATTGGTCCGGCTGTGGCTGAGGGCCTCAAAGAGTACGTGGATTACCAAACTTAAGTTAATGGCTTTTCGTTAAGGGATTTGGTTATCGTAGAATGTTGCAGATGGATTCTTGGTAGCACTTTTTAATTATTTCTCGTATGCACATATATTATATATAGGTAGACAGAGGATTTGGTTATCATAGAATTGAGGCCCATGTTTTGAACTTGCTTATTGCTGGCACTTCATTATGGGTGCTTGGCTCAATCCATAATTCTTGCCAAATATATGAGCAGGCGGATTGGAATGTTCAAATCTTACAACATAGTGTCCAGATCCCGTTCTTGATGGGCAGTTTGTTGTTCTTGGCGGGAGCCATTGCAAATTTCCTGGAACAAGCTGGTCAGAATCATCATGGTTTGAATTTATTGGTACGTATGTATGTTTGATTTTCTTTAAGCTTATAACCGGCGTGATGTGTTCTAAGTTTACATCTGTACTCCCGTTTGGTATGTTATTCTAGTCATTATTAAGTTTATAACCGGCTTGATGTGTCACTTTGGCCCTTATAATCATCTTAACCGGTTAAATTACATTTTAATCTCACCAAATAACACTATGCTTAATACTTTGTTTATTGGCCCGTTTTTGTAATTATACTTTATTCTGGTTTTATTTGGTAATTAAAAAAATATTAGACCGCATACTTCTGAACATGAAAAACTTCTTTTAAAAAATGTATAAGTTAAGTGGTTTAGCCAGTTCATGGGAAATCAAGCAAAAGTACATTTACTAAAACAAGACAGAAGATGTATAATATTTAAAAAAAGGTGTGTTTGCTATTTTGTGACTAATAAAGTGGCGTAAAGTTTACTGTGCATCTTGTAGTAAATAAAGTGAAGGATATAAGAAAAGTGTAAAGTAAAATATGTTTTGAAATGGTGTGTGTGCAGACGTGTAGATGGGTGTGGATTGGTATCATGGCAAGTTCGTTTTTAATGATTGGTGGATTGACAAATATTGTGAAAGTAGTGAAGATGTTGCAAATGGAAGGAATAAAGTTGGAAAAACTACGAGGGGGAGCACAAGAGCAGCTCATTGAAGAAGGAGATGGGCACACACCATTTCTTACACAAAGAAGACGACCACCTAGGATTCTTCTAGATGAAGGACCCCCTCCTGCTGCTGCTCAAATTTAATCTAACCATTCTTTCCTTAACTTCCCCTCTCTCTCCCTCCCTCCCTGTAAAAACAAACTCTCATTTTTTATTTTATTTTTATCACAAACAAACAAACGATCATCATTCTCTCATTAATTTTCTAAACAACACAACCTTTATTGCTGGAGATATAAGATATAATTATTAACTGCTGAGCACTTGAGGTGTTGGTGTAGTTGGCAAAAGCCCCATATCCAACATCCCCAACCATTGAAATTTGTATACGTAACTATTTCATACAAAATTTGAACTTCCAAAATACGGAAAGATGTATGTATGCAAACGGTACAATAGTCATTTGGAGTTGGTTCAGTTTACAAAAGCATGTTGGGACAAAAAGTCTTGTCTAATGAAAGCACGGCCGACAATCTCTGCAGAGGTGAACTCTTATTCTTGAAGTTGATTCGTTTCTGTAAATACTTCCCATGGTGGTATGATATCAACACCTTGATTAGGCTAGGTGAAAAAAACCAAAACAAATAAAATGATGAACAGGACGATCAAGAATAAGATCATCATCATTTGGCCCTTGGCGCTGGCCTTCTTCATTACCACAGCTACTTTTTTCTGTAGACATTGAAATAATTGCGATCAAACAGTTGAGAAATCTAAGCTTTTAATGTTTCATTACCACAGCTACTTTTTTCTGTAGACATCATGTAAGTGAAAACACACCTGAACAAAATCAAGGCGATTAGATGTACTATCCATCTCCGAACCCAATTCTTCTATAATTTTCTCCTGCAGTGGTACCATAGTGTTAGCATTTCATTCTGAGGTGACGAGTAAATGAATGATTTATTTACGTATATGATGGAGATATATGATGGAAAGGATCCCAATGCACCTGTGCAGAGAGTTCATCATGTATGGTAAGCCCAACAGATCCGATCCTTTCCACGCTTGCACTTAGCTCATCCAGCTCATCATCTTGTTGCCTGAAAGTTGAGAGGGTGGTGTTATGTTGAAAATTGTAAGGAAAACCAGCCTAATGACAGAAGCAAGCAGCACAACTACTCAAAACTGGCTGCCATTGCCATTATAGGTGACAAGGTGGATGGGTTGAGTATGCTACTTAACAGGTTTGGGTAAAATAGGTAAATTTTATAACACGTCAGGTCGAGTTGGTTGAATCTGTCCCTTAGTGACATATTGATCTTCTTTTTAAAGATACTATTACGCTCAGGCCAGGCCACTTTACTCGAGCTATTGCCTTTGCCTGTGAGGCTCCCTGCCTCCCTAGATGTGATACACATAAATTTGCCTGTCAAACTAAGTCAAAAGTTTTCCTTCTATTTAGAGATGTAATGCATTTAAAGTTGAATGACGAAAAAGTAGGCTTATGAGTCTACTTTAACAATAAAATAGAAAATCTCTCATCAGTGGCTCCATCAACCTAGTACAAGAAGATAAATGCTTTGTCTTTACAGCCTTTAAAAAAGTTTGCTTCTTCTATACAAGGTATTTGCTTTTTCATAGAAGAATGACGATGACTTAGAAGTGATGATTATGATTATGATAACTTAAAGGTTTCTAGTTTAAGGGATGAGAAACTATGACGTTTGGCTTTTTAAATTGTTTTAAGACTTATTTCTCAGAAATGTAACCTCATGAACACTTTCCCTACTAGAATTTAAGGTATTTGCATTGTTATTTCTTCTCATTATCCTCTTGTTCTATGTTTGTATGTCATATACACAATCATGGAACTTTACAAGCTCACTTCTTCAGACCCCCACCTCAGGTATTCAAGTTGGTTGGCATTCGCCTTCTTTATTTATAAACACAAATAATAGCATAAACAGAATGTAAAAAAACAGATTGTAAACAGATGATCTATAAACAAAAATAACAGCTTAATTATGATCATCTTTCATAACAAGCATAAACAACAGCTTAAAGGCTTAAAGAACATAAATAACAGCTTAATTATGATCATCTTTCATAACAGCATAAACAACAGCTTAAAGGCTTAAAGAACATAAATAACAGCTTGTAGTAGCTTAAAGATGATCTATAAAGACAAATAACAGCATAAACGTAACGTAAATAACAGAATATAAACAGGTCATCTATAAACACAAATAACAGCTTATAAATGACCCATCGTTTATATAAACAGAATGTAAATAACAGCATAAACTATTAAACTTCAGCTTAAAGTATGGTTGATTATATAGAACGGTTGATCATAAAACCTAACAGATTAAATAATTATGGCATGAAGCATAAACAGAGTGGAATAACATTTAACAGGCTATAAACATAACAATAAAGATTATACAACATGAACAAATAGGCTATAAAGTTTATAGAACATGATGATGTATAGATTACTCATACTGTCATACATGAACAAACAAGCTATAAACATAATAATACATGGATGATTAACATATTACAGAACAGATTAAAGACATACCCGTAATGAAGAAAACCTATAAGAATGGAATGATGGATAAGGAAGGATTGTAGCGTGAATCAGAGTTTATGCCTGTAAGATTGACCTTCAGTAGCAATCCTATGTAACTGTTGAAAAATTGAACCTTGTAGGAGTGGAGGAGGGAAAAGGAAAAACTTTAGGAGGGAAAAATTTGATACGTATGAGTAGAAAGAATGAATTTATAGAAGAAACAAACGGAACGTTGGAAGTTCAAGTGTCCAAACAGTGTTCCAGATAGCATCGATATATTCACGGGGACTGTTGGAAAATCGGTGTTGACAATAATAGGTTGGACAATCGAAACCAGAGCCCAAAGCCCAATCTGAAATTGGGTTCACTGTCCATGAGTCGCCAAAGGCGATGCCTCGTCGCTTCACACAGAGGCGCCGCCTCCGACCAGAAAATCACCGCCTCGTGTGCCCATCGCCACCTTGATGGTCTGAGACGTTTTACCCGTCGCCTAGCGCCTCCGAGTGCCTAAGGCGTGCTTTTTAAAACACAAACCGTATTGATTATGGTAATACTACAAGTGTAATCAAGAACTCACGAGCCACTCAAACCTGACTCAATTTAAGTTGAGCTTGAGCTACTTTATTAGACTTTCACGTCAAACTTGATTATTAAAACTATATATTATAGTCTAGTGAAGCCAAACTCAAGTATTAACTATTAAGTTGGGAACGCAAGTAATAACCAATCTCAAGCCCGACTTGAAAATAAAGACTCAATCGAACCCGAGTGTAGCATTGTGTCAACTCGACTTGATTACAGCTCTGTTCACAACAGTAAATTCTTTGGATATCAATCTCAAAACATCTGTAGTTTACTCTTTTCAAATTTTGATTTACGTTTTTCTTGTTCTGTAAAGATTCAATGATTTACAACGGTTTTAATAAATTTTGCATATACTGTTTCGAGTATTGCCTGTTCAACACTTTTTGTGGAAGTTTTGTATTTTGAAAATTTAAGAGTTAATTACATTTATTGCCCCTGTGGTTTACTAGAAATTGCGAGTTTGGTCCCTCAGTCCGAAAAGTTACGGGTTAGTCCCTATTGACCTGACTTAATTGCACGTTTGGTCTGAACTCAAACTTGAATTGACCAAAATACCCTTTACCCTCAATTTATTCACTTTTTTTTAATATTTAGTTGTTTTTAAATAAAAATTATATTTAATCGATTTTAAAAAAATAAAAAACAAAATCTCAATATGAAATTGAAGAATCTCTTTGCAGGTCACTCCTCTCTCTCTACACCAACTCACACCTCTCTACTATCAGTTTCTCTCATCACTCATTACTCCGGCCACCACCACCACCACCACCACCTAGGCACCTACTCCATCACCCAACAGAGGATGGGGTACAAACCTCTAAGAGGGCTAGAAGGATTTGAGCAAAAACACTCAATTTCTTCAAATTCATGAATTGATCTTTAACTACATGAAGTTTCCAGCTCCAACGACTTCTCCGACCAATCACCGCTACCAGTGGCAGATTTACAAAGACATTATGGGGGGGACCCCGTCCAACAAGCCCAATATAACTAATATTTGTAGTTTTTTAATGTAGGCTCCATCTCATAAAATCTCTAGGCCCCATTTCAGAACTCTTGATCCACGAAAACTGAAAAGGAGAGAAAAAAGAGGCTGGCCCAAATTACACCGATACCCTTGCTATCTTGAATTTTTCCACAGGCAATTTGATATCATGAGAGTATCAGCACTATTAACTAAAAATAATACTACATTTTTATTATATTGAATCCTCTTACAGCATTTACTATATGTGTTTATGACTTAGTTGTTAAATATTGATTTAGGTTTACTTTAGACAATCGTATGAATCATTTTAAAAAAACTTTAATTGTGAAATATGTGAAATTATGAGTGACCATATGAAAACCTTTATAAATTCAAAAACTATACTAATTTTGTTGGATTAATATGGCTACCAAACAAGTTTGATCACCCGACTCTTTTTTATCCAAATATGTTTTGGTTAGTGATTTAAGTCGTCTTGGCATCTTTAATGAAACGTGCCCCCCATGAAAAAAAATCTTAGATCCGCCACTGGCTGCTACTAATCGTCAGTGGTGAAAATGGTGTTACGTTAACCGGTCTCAGTTCACGGCTTTTCACCCTACTCTATCTGTCTCTCTCAATCAGAAACCCTAGACCATTAGATCGAAACCCTAGACCTTTGAATCAGATTTGGGTGCAAAGGAACATCATAATCTCAAACTAAAAAAACAGAGTGGTGTGTGTTGCGAACCCTAGACCTTTAAATCGAAATCCTAGACTATGGAAGACCTTAATAGCGAACATAATCGCAAAACAGATCTGGTTTGTGTGTGTTGCAAACCTTTGAACCAGTGATTATGTTGCGATTTGTATGCCTGAGTTAATGGGGCCTGGCCGCCTGGGGAAGAGATTACTTAACTTCTTCAATTTTAAAAGTTAAATACTATTCAATATTAAAAATTAATTAAAAAATAAAAGAAAATGAATAAAAAATGGGGATAAGGGAAATTTGGTCAATTCAAGTTTGGGAGGGACTAAAGGTGCAATGAAGTCGGGTCAACAAGGATTGACCATGTAACTTTTCGGACCGGGGGACCAAACCCGCAACTTCTAGCAAACCGCAGAGACCAAAAAAGTAATTAACTCTAAAAGTTATTTAATATCAAGTACAAAACCATGGGGAGTGTACTATTACTACGATAGAATGAATAAATGAAGTGATTATACTATTAACTAACAAATTATATATAAAATGTTTTGCGAATAAATGAATAATTACCATAGCTAGTAACGTGAAGACTCTCTATTAAAACGGAAACCGAGATAATATGGAAAAGTTTGTAACTATGGTAAGGTCAACAATTACCTTGAAGGCTTATAGAGTTATAGCTATAGTTAATTGAGCCCTCAAAATATGGTCCGTATTTTATTGAGGGAAGCAAGATACTTTAAGAGTTTGTACACGCTTAAGTATGTTATAAGTGACTTCAAACAAACTAATTCATTTGACGTGCTTCCTTTTTAGCTAATTTTTTATCCACTACCAATAAATTATAACCCAAATTGATCAATTTTATAACGGGATTGAAGTTCGGATTCCCACTTAGTGCATGTCACAGTGCATGTGTATATGCAAAACACTCCATTTGGGGGTGGTAAGAGTAAAAGACACTCTTTGGAATGTGTTTTGGGTAAATAGATGTAACAAGAAACAACGAAGCAGAAGTTTACCTGATGAGAAGCATTTGTCTGTCTGATTCAGAAGAAATGAAATCATCATTATCTTGAGCAATGTATGGTGAGTTCCTATCCTGCTGATGATGACTCTTTGGCATCCGCATTAGTTCTTGACGCATACCACCAAAGTTTGAAGTGCTTGAACGATTCGACTCTTTTCCTGTTACTGCCTTCTTAATATTGCCCACCTGGTTAATTACATTGTGTAGGTATCACAAAAAGGAAAAAAACTAACAAAGAAGAAAGGAAGAAAGAAACAGAGAGGGGGGGGGGGGGGGGGGGGACCTGAACCCGAGCAGTACTGGTCCACTTCCTTCGCTTTTCAAGCTCCACTTCATTGATGCCATACAAAGAAGGGTCTCTAGCTGCTACAGAAATAGCCTTTTCCAGCTCATCGACCTTCCCTATCAGGAAAAATGATAATTCAGAGACAAAGCAAATAGCTGAATGATACTGTTCCAGATTTTTCACAGAAATTAGAACCCGGCACAATATTATTGATGAAACAGTGGCAGGAATACTAAAGTTACATTGTCAACAAATTAATCTAAAATAGTTTGACTTGGGCACGACAATTTTACAAAGAAGGTCATCCTGATGACTCAACAACTAGCGCACAGAAGATTGATGATGAACAGCAGAAAAGGACAAGAAAATTTTCATGCAATCTCCATAGAAACCCATAATTGAACTTCAGGAAATAGCAAACATGATTTGCTTAATTGTATTTCAGATACATACCTGCCATTCAATGCTCTCACAACTGGAAAGGAGTTCCTTTGTAAGTCGGAATTGCTCTCCACTGGCAACAGGAATGTGTTCCCATTGATGAAAGGTAGCTTGCAGCTTATCAATCTAATAAAAAGATACACAGCCATGCCAATAGTCAGATCATCATTAAGCTCAATAGTAACCCAACCCACAAAGAGAATATAGAAAGTGCTTTTAAGATATATTGACATCAATGTTGTAAAACTCGCTAGGCGGGGAGTACTCGAGGAATTCTCGGATTGGGATTTATATATATAATTTAACTGATTACCTATTTTATCTTACTTTGTTTTTTAAACTAATATACTTTTACCCTATCAAGTAATTACCTATTTTATCTTAATCTATTAACTATTAGTTTAATTAATTAAGTATTTTACCTTACTTTTTAATAAAATTAAAGAAATTTTAACCTTAAAAGTTAAACCCATGCGTTCAGCCAAAGAAATTAAAACTCTTCTCACACTTGCACCAATAAGTGTGCAGCCCAAAGATAAATCTGGGTAAAAGACCTTATGTGTTCAGCCCAAAACATGCTAAAGGTAACACTGCTAGGTTAAAATTTCTTTCTCCACCCACAACGTAAGAAAGCAGCAGAAGAGCGACGCAGCAGACACCGAGGAGGGAGAGAATGATGCAGCAGAAAGCACATCGGAGGGATAAAGCAATGCTGAAGAAACCAAATCAGTGGCATACACTGCTGGCAGGTGACCGATTTGACTGACCTCTTCCGAGTTTGACCAATCTGAGTAATACGGCCGATTATCTCCAAATCGCCTCGGCAGGTAACTGATTCACGAGTACTCTCCGATTAATAGGCCGATTTTTACAACACTGATTGACATAATTTTAACATAAAGATCATGTGTTATTAGCAGTCATGCTAGACTCCTAGTCTCACTCTGGCTTTAGAAACCACTTTTCCATTGATCCCTAAGTTACACGCAAGTACAGCTTTGAACTATAGTGAAGACTCACAGACTAATAGAAGAGAAAGCAATCATGTAGTAGCCAGTAGGATCAGCATATTACCAAAAATATGTTCCTTTGTTTCTAGCACTAAATGGCAAGAAATCATGTGTGGAGATGAGAAGTTAATGTTGGCATGCAAATGACATAAAAGTGAGTGTATTGTCAAGAGTTTTAACAAAATAGAGAAAGAAGCAAGAATGAAACTTAGTTAGTTGTAAATTGAAAATATAAACTTACAGAATCTTGAATCTCGTCCTTCACAATGTAAAATGGGTCTTGAGCTGAAGACATCTTTAAGACAAGCTACAAAGAGATCATCAACTTCATTGTTTGCTTGAAAATATAATCATATCACATATCTGAAACAGTTCAACTCTCCCAGAGTAAACAGCTTTATTCAAAGAGTGTTTTTAGCATGTCAATATAATCATATCATAATGGCTATTCTAAAAACATGTCAAGTTACTAACTTTCTTCATTAGTCTAAAGCTGGGACAGTGGGTCAGTGAGAGCAATTGAACCTGTTATGTCTTATATTTAGTCACAAGCAACCAAAAAGTTTGGTGACTTGCTCCCACGTTAGAGCTAAAGAATAGTGACAAACATCTGGCTTGCTATCAGTGTTGTAAAACTCTTATTTCAAAGCTGAGTACTCAAGTACCCCTGACAAGGTGTGTGACCTTACCGAGCTGAGGTGACTCCGATTAGTTTCAATCAGTGGTGGATCCAGGATTTTTCTCCATTGGGGGCACCATTAAAGTTGGCAAGATGACTTAGATAAAAGTCCAAACATATTCGGTTAAAACGGATGAAGTCAAAAATTGTTGGATAGTAAAATTAATCCGCCAAAATCGGCTTTCTTTACGAAATTTTTTCACAAAACAGTCTTTTTAACCAGAATTTGCAAACAAAAAAAAATAAACAAGTTTTAGAAGGTTTTGCATATTAGGGGATGGAAATTGGAAAATGCACGCAATTCCAAGCTCTAAATTATACACATTCTAGAAACACAAAAGTTCATTTATAGTTTTAAAGTCTCATACACCAACAAGATGAACTTCTCTGCTAGAATATCACCAATAGTTGGTCACTTCTTGGTAAGAATATCATATGTATGTGTGGTTGATGTGACTTAATCCAACAATTAGAAGATAGTTTTAACTAATACGTTTAGTCGATCATCATTTTGCAATTAGTTATAAATCAATGTGATGGTTTTAAATTCTTAACAATATTCTTTTTACCTAACTCTTGGACAATTATCAAACAAAACCATTTAACTGCAATATCAAACAACCAAACATCATGTTCAAAATAAATCAAACAACTAGATATAGCAACATATATCTAACGATAAAATCAAAGATTGATAGTCAATGACAATTGACAAGTAATGATTAATTAAACTCTTAACTTCTCAACCAAATAATCAGTCTAAAATCTTAGTATACCGAATAACAAGTAATAAGCCCTAAATCACATAAGTGATACCAGTAATTAAGCCCTAAATCACACAAGTATCAAGCCCTAAATCACTTTCAAATTCCTTTGGTGAGTACTAAGTTGAGCGCCAAATTAGATGGGAGTCGAGATTTGAACAGAGACAATCAAATTATATTTGAGAAAGGGAGAAAGAGAGAGAGAAGGATACAGATAATCGAGATGTGAGACTTACAAGTGACGGGGAAGGAGAATGGAGGCGTTCGACCAGGACGGAGGATGGAGGCGTTCGACCAGGACGGGGAGCTGACTGCCGATCTTCAGATCTTCAATCGAGAGCCTCAGGCGTCAATCGAGGTATCGCAGGTATTATTTCATGTTTGTTAATAGATCGATCAAAATCGAATTTTTAACCCGACAATAAGGTCCCTTTCCTAAAATTTGTAGGGATAAAATGGAGGCTTTTTGCATGGTTGTTTTTTTTTAATGAAATCTAATTTGTTATAAGGGAGAAAGTAGACTTGATATAACTAAAATTAATTTTATTTCTTTAAATTCTGAAAAATAAACAGAATCTACGTGTTTCTAGAAATAAGGTTATCAAGATCGAGATCTTATCTAAGATCGTTTTTATCTTTGCAAGATCGAATCGTAAGATTGAGATCGGGATCTTAAGATTCTACCATAAGTCACAAAGGTTTTTTAGGTTTTTTATATACTATAATGTTTATCAAAAACCAAGTATATAATATTTTTACGAGAGAATAAAATATTAAATTTTAAAATGACAAAATATCATATCGTCCAAAGTTTAAATTTTAAAAAAATAGATAACAACTCATCACAATTCATTGGTTTACATATCATAATAAAATTTAAAATGTGACTTTTAAACACAATCAAAAAATCTATAGCACATTGTGCACAACATTAATTTTTTAATTCATAAAAAATCTTATTCTCGTAAACCTCTCTCTTATAACAAAAGAAAAATGAAAAATGTAACGTGTATAAAGTAGAAAATTGTAAACAATTATTTTTAACACAAGGTTGATCGCTTAGAAAATTAAAATTAATAAAATAAAATAATAGTAATAACAAAAAAATGTAAAAAATAAAAATGTAAAATAATAGTAATAATTAAAAAATGTAAAAAAAGCAAAAAAAAAATTAGGATCTTAAGATCGTTATAAGATCCTACGATCTTACGATCCTGAGTACGATCCTACCTATTTACGATCCTAAATACGATCTGACGCGTTTTTGGTTGGTGGGATCATACGATCCTACGATCAGGATCACGATTTTGATAACTATGTCTAGAAATATATATATATATATATATATATATATATATATATTATCTTCTTGCTTAGTGTTTCTAGAAATATATATATTATCTTCTTGCTAAAACGGTGTAGTTTAAAAATTATTTACTAAAAATATATATTTTTAATAGGTTAATTATACATAATATAAATAATTAGTCGGATTACAATTAATCTTAGAGACTGTTTGTTTGTTTTTTAATGAAATCATTCAGCGCTAAATGCTAAATCGTTTGACATTCAGCATGTTGAATTGCTGTCTCTTAATGAAGACTACGTTGAATGAAATATGTGAACGTTGCTGAATCATTATACCTTAAAGTACATCATGAATCATTAAGCACCAAATATTTTATCTTAATATTCTTTCTTTCACATTATGTCTTGTTAAACAATCATATCATATCATATCTTATAATATAATATATCACTGCTAAGGTTAAAATAGTAATTTGCATCATTCGTATCATTCATTCATAACTTTATCAAACAACATGTATCATTCAAAGACAAATTCATTCAGAGCCTTTGAATTATTCAAACTACATAATCATTCAGTGTTTAATTGTTATGCTTTAACAAACAACTCCTTAATGTAAATAATATATATCTTTTTATCTAAAATCCCCAACCCCACGAGTCATACCAGCAATCATTTGCTTCATTTACCGACAAACAGCCACAACCTGCCACCACCATCTTCCATTGCCATAGACCCGACCCCTGGAACTACCTTTTCCAATGACACAACCACTGTTTTCCATCACCACATCTGCCTCATTTCACATACCACCATTTTCCACCGCTGCCATATGTTTCATTTCACGAACCCAACCCCCCGACCTACCTTTTTTGACAACATAGCCACAACCACCTTCTTCCACCACCACCATCTGCGTCATTTCACAAAACCTTGACCTATGATTTGCATTTTCAACCATAGCCACCGTCTAGAGAGAGAACAAGGGAATTTGATGTTGTAAATGCGGGGGGCCGTCATGGTGTGGAGAACTTAAATCTGCAACCCAGTCTCCCAACATTGTTTTCGTTGTCAATTTGTTGAAGAGTAAATTAGGACATGACTATTGTAACCAGAGAAGATTGAGGGAATTGAGAAAGAGAGTGGCTTTTTAGGATATGGCTATTGTAACCGGAGAAGGATGGTTATCGCCATAAAATCACCTTGGAAGGTGTTGATAGAAGATTAAGGAGGTGTCACTAGAAAAAAATCACCATGAGAGTTAGGAAGTAGAGAGAACTGAGAAAGAGGGGGAGGGGTTATGTCAACGCTGTAGTATAATTTATAATTATTTATGATAATACACTATTGTGGTAAACAGTTTTAGTAAATATTTTTTTCATAGACACTTGTTTTGTCAAAAGCCCATACGATTCTTTCAAAAAATTTCCATGTGATTGGTCCTGACAAGCTGGAATCTCGGCCCTTACTTGGTTAAACTCAAGATGACACACTATTGAATTTTTCTTTGGTTTAATTTAAACGCTAATAAATATCAATATCAACTCATAATAAAGTGTCAACTATCTAATCTCCTTGTTTTCATATTTTTAATTAAATGTCTTTATAACTGTGAAAATTGTTTCTAACATCACTAATAGGATTAATAACTCATTAATAGAGGTATTATTTGTCATTTATACATTTACCTAACCATGAGTTATATTCAAGTAGATGATTCGTTATTGGATTGACTTAATTTTCTCAAAATATCACTCGTTAATGAGATATAACGTGTCATTACTGTATTGGCTGAATTGATTCGATCAAGATAATGCATGTGCATTGATTGGGATATAAACAAAAGTTTGCCCATACGTTGAATCCAATACCTAAAAGTAAAAGAAATAAATGGTTTCAAAATCAAGTATAGTGGTTATAAACAAATAGTTTAAAGTATTGAACCAAAAGCCACAATATGAGAGTTTGTGTCGTTAGCGGTAACATAATTAAACTCATATGATGCTAGGAATACATGCACATACTAAAGAAATAAAATCAAGGATGAATATCAAAATTCAACCATCCGTACAAAGGCGAACATGGAAAGGAACGAGCATAAAAAATACGCGTCATACAAAGTAATGAACAAATCCAAAAGATAAAGTTCAACCAAGTATATTGGGTTATAATAAATGACCTCTTGAATGGAACAGGTTGAAATAATATTAGAGACTTTTGGTTTCGTCATGGGTAAATCTAAAATAGATTATCACAACATGATAAATTATGATTATAGAGTAAAAAGAATGAAAAACTATGATAATTTGAAACATCTATAGATTATTGCCTTAATACTAAGATTAATCGTGAATCAACCATGATGAATAGATATAATATATATTTTCGATAAGGTGAATGGTGACCCGTTCATAAGGTCTTGTGTGTAGACTTAGATGAAAAGTGGTGATATAAAGAGTGTTAAAACCAAAACGTCTCGACTTGAGTTACTTTTGTAGAGTTAAGTGTACTTATAAGTGTGGATCATTGGAATAAAATGAAAGGTGGTTGAGTGCAAACATAAATAGGGCAGGATTCCGATGATAGAATGTTCTTTAAGGGGGTAGATCTGTGACACCCCGAGATGGGTCTAGTTCTATCATGTGTTTCTAAGTGTTGTACGCGTGATAAATAAATAAACATATCAAGTTTAAGGTATGTTATATATTATAATTGTTAATTTGAGACTTCGAATGAAATGATAAAAATGAAAAAAAAGTTATAAAACAATATATAGTTTTAAATAATGATTATAAAATACGGTTTTGTAACAGACTTTTTCATCGTAAAAGGCCTTGACCAAGATTCAATATTAGCTAATAGCAATTCATAGAGGGGTGTCACTCCATCATTTTACACACACTCATAATTAAGTGTTTCGGAAAGAAGATTAAACAAAAACCATGACCAATAGAAGATTAACTACTGTGAAATAAAATTAAAGCATCGAAAATCAAGTTTAGCCAATAGCAATTCATAGAGATTAAAGCAAGTATTCCTCATCTTTTTGGTTATTTGTGTTATGAAGTTTGCAAGATAGGGTTTAAAGCTAAATAGGTTTATTTAACACATATTTGATTTAGTATTAGATAGAAAAAGGATTTGTAAAAAAAAACAAATGATATGATATTGAAACAAAACTTATAAACCACTTATTCTTAAAAAGTCAAGAGAGCAAAAAGAAAAAAAATACAAAATGTTATCTTTTATAACATAAAACATCTTAGATTTTTTATTTAGAAAAAAAAACCTATTTTACAAAATGGTTTGATGGCATTACTTTCTATAGATTTAAAAGCAAATAAAATGGTATTATATTTGGACTTTGGAGAGGATTCGGAACACATATACATATTCATATTCGTTTCCTAACAATGAATCAAGAGTCGCATCATCAAAATCAAAATCACACACATATATCTATCTATCTATATATATTATATATATAATGCAAAAAGAAAACTAAAAACAGAGCGCCAATTTCAATCGTCGTCAGGGAGATAAGGTTTCTTGTCTCGTAATCCTTCTCTTATTTTCTTCCTTTCTGTAATTGTGTGGCTCACTTTCCCCCCGCAAGATTTTATGAAAACTGATGATTTTGGTCTTCATCGCCCAGTTTTTTTCATAAACCCTAATTAACTTCTGACCAAATGTCTGCTCTTCAAGCTTTTCTCATCTGCAAACCCCCAACAATCTCTACTCTTGCCCCTCAATCAAGACGCCTACAGTTTCACCCTTATCGATCTTTCAATTCGGGTCCTTTTTCTTCAACAACTTATGGCAAAAGGTGTCACCCTTTTTTCGCATTTAATCAAGATAATGTCGATTCCAGTTCGGGTTTAGCTTCCTCGAGTAATGATATTCACAATCCAGTACCGGAGTCAGAGGCTCAAGATACTGGTTTTCGAGAGGGTGAGGTTTTTAATGGTCAAGAATTTTTGAATGAAGTCGAAGATGATGTAAATGGTGTAGGAGGTGAAGTTGAGAGGGAGAAGGAGAAGGGTAAGTTACCGTTGTTTGTGTTTTTGATGGGATTTTTCGCAAGGATGAAGACTGGATTTGAGAAAATGCTGTTATCAGATGGTTTTAGCTGGTGGCCTTTTTGGCGGCAAGAGAAGAGGCTAGAGTTGTTAATTTCTGAAGCAGACATGAACCCAAAGGATGCTGCAAAACAGAGTGCTTTGTTGGTTGAGCTCAATAAACACAGGTGAAAAAAAGAAGATTAAGTTTGTGTTCTTAATTGACTTAAATACGTGGTTAGTATATCATTGAGTACTTCTTAGTTACTTTCTGTCCTTGGGTCTGATATAGATCATGATATCAGGGGTGTTTGGATGAGAGGTTCAAAAGTGATTTTTGTTATTTATGATTACTAGAACTGATTGATTTAAGTTATGCATTATTAGATAATTTACATTTGTCCCAATTATAGTTTTTCAATTATTCCATAAATCATAATCATAATCATTTTACACAAACACTTAAGCCGTTATAATCGTTTTAAAACATATTTTAAGGTAATACTTCAAAGAAGGTTGCCTATCTTCTTTTAAGACACATTAGATTAAGTGTACTTTGACTTGGAATCTAGCGATATTACTGTATGAAGCAAATATGCTGTCTAGGAATAGATTTGGTATATTCATAATCTTTCCATCATAAATTAGGTTGATCCATGAGATATCCTCAGAGCTTAAAAAATTTCTTACACAGATTAACTTTACGGAAAGATTTTTAGCTTTTGAAAATTTTATGTGATCTTGGAGTTTTACAGGCACACTTTTCTTCCGTTGGTGACACTTTATGAGTGCTTTCATTAATGCCTTATAATATATAGTCGTGAAAGAAGGCATACAAAGCTTCTTTTTATGGGAAATGCAAAATTAAGTTGATCTGTTTTTGACCCATGGTCTAGTAGCTGCTAAGTTAGGTAATGTTGTCCTTGCTGTAGGAAGCAAGGTGTTTTCTTCCGGGTCTTGCTTGTGGACAAGTGGTCACATGTGCACGGTGTAATTGTTCTCATATTATATTATTATTCTTTTTCAGTCCTGAGTCCGTCATAAGGCGTTTTGAGCAAAGGCAATATGCATTTGACAGTAGAGGAGTTGCGGAATATATTCGAGCTTTGGTTGCCACTAATGCCATTTCTGAATATCTTTCTGATGAGCAATCTGGAAAGCCTTCCACTCTTCCCGCACTAGTAAGTAGATTTTGCTGCTGCTTTTGTTATGCTTAGTATATTAATATTAAAATCTTATATGCAATGTCTTGTGCTTTACAATCCTAATTTCAGTTACAAGAACTGAAACAACGCGCGTCAGGAAATTTAGACGAGTCTTTTATAAATCCTGGCATATCTGAGAGGCAGCCGTTGCATGTTATGATGGTGAGACTTCATACCATATTAAAGAACTGTTGTAGCACAATTATATCTGGTAGTTCTTGGTTGCAGGATGCATATGTTTGACTTTAGTCTTACATGTTGATAGGTTGATCCAAAAGTGGCAAATAGATCATCACGTTTTGCACAGGAGCTCATCTCAACAATCTTATTCACAGTTGCTATTGGCTTAATGTGGTACACTACTTTCTTCATATTTATGCCATTTACATGGATTTGCTTAAAGTTTCAAAAGGATGAATAGAGAGTGATAATAGGTTTTAGACCTCTCTCTCTCTCTCTCTCTCTCTCTCCCTCTCCCTCTTATCTCTAAGTCAAGTGTTAATACTTTTAGTTTCTTTTTTTTTAAAGCAATGCTTCTAATTTATTTCTTGAAATACAACTGATTTTTACTTGTTCAGGGTAATGGGTGCTGCTGCACTTCAGAAGTATATAGGAGGTTTAGGTGGCATAGGTGCTTCTGGTGTTGGCTCGAGTTCTTCTTACACCCCAAAAGAATCACATAAAGAAATAGCGCCTGAGAAGGTAAAGCTTCATTTTCAATTCTTTTCTATTTCGTGTTTTCTAGTATTTCCCCCCTCTTTCTAGCCTCCTATGGGTTGACTGCTTTTGTGAATGTTTGAGCTTTTGTTGTCAGTGAACTACAGAACAAGTTTGTTTTTTTATGTGTATCCAATAAGCTAACTAGTGCATAACCTCTGTAGTATGAAATGGTATTTTGCAGAATGTAAAAACATTTAAGGATGTTAAAGGTTGTGATGATGCCAAACAAGAGCTTGAAGAAGTGGTGGAGTATCTAAAAAATCCAGGGAAGTTCACTAGACTTGGTGGGAAGTTACCTAAGGTTTGCACTTAGTATTATTTGTGTAAATATAATAAATTATTGTGCTTTTGATATGTGTCTTGCGCTGATGTTTTCTAGTGATAAGAAGCCTACTGGATCATTTTGCAGGGGATACTTTTGACTGGGGCACCTGGAACAGGAAAGACTCTGCTTGCCAAGGTCAGTTGTATGTTTTTCTAATTCTTGTGAACTGCTTTGATTGTTTGGCATGTAGCTAACTTTCTAAGCCATACTTTCTTCCTTCTCGGACTTTCAGAATCTGATTCCATAGCAGATCACTACTGTTTGCGTTTGTGCAAGTGATGTACTCATTTGATACAGTTATACCATTCTCTAAGTACTTATCTAATAAATATGCATGTTATAAATAAACTCATGCAGTTTCTTCATAGAATTTGCATGTTCTGATTGTGACTTTTTTTAAGGCGATTGCTGGAGAAGCTGGTGTTCCTTTTTTCTATCGAGCGGGTTCAGAGTTCGAGGAAATGTAGGTTTTCCCTCCCTGTTCTACTAAGCTTTGTATGGATTTCTTCTGTGAGCATGCCTTGTTGATCAAGTTTATGTGCCTGAAACTGCTTACATAACGTATCTGTGTAATGGGCCTGCTTGTGAAATTGTGGCATGGGTTGTATAATATACAATATAACCTTTGTTCTTTTTTGGAATTTGGATTCTGATGTCTAGCATAATGACTTTGATGAACAATTATACGAAAATGATAAACTGTAATCTTATTTTTACAGATGTATTCAAAAGGCTATAGCCTGAATATTTGGATTTTTCTTAACCTGTGTTAGGTTTGTCGGTGTTGGTGCTCGACGAGTGAGATCCCTGTTTCAAGCAGCAAAGAAGAAGGTTTGTTGTTTTTGAAACTGCTTTTCTACTATTGGATGCTTGCTTAAAGGTTATAATCGTCACTAAATGTTTTGCTGACTTCTTCAGGCTCCATGCATCATTTTTATTGATGAAATAGATGCCGTAGGCTCGACTCGAAAGCAGTGGGAAGGTCATACAAAGAAAACATTGCATCAGCTGCTCGTGGAAATGGACGGGTTCGAACAAAATGAGGTACACGCAGCAACTTCAACATTTGTATGCCTACCCTTCTTTTCAAATTTGTGAACATAGTTTTTAATTCCTAAACAGGGGATAATTCTGATGGCTGCAACAAACTTGCCTGATATTCTTGATCCAGCTTTAACTAGACCTGGTAGATTTGATAGGCATGTAAGTTCATTAACAATCTATAAAGAAAATTTGCTTTACTGTTTTCATCTTACAAGTGGCCTGCTTTTCTTTTAATTTGTACATTATATTTTCTAATATGATGGATCATTTCCCAGATTGTTGTTCAAAATCCAGATGTAAAAGGTCGACAAGAGATTCTGGATTTGTATTTACAAGATAAACCACTTGCTGAGGATGTTGATGTGAAGGCAATTGCACGTGGTACACCGGGGTTCAATGGTGCTGGTATGTTTCTACATTATAAACTATAAAGAATTAAATCACTATTAGCTTTCTGGGTAGTATACATGGTTAAAATTTATGCTAGATCTCTTCAAGCTTGATTAGTTAATACTTGATTGCACCTCTTTTAACTACGTTTTGCAATAGACTTGGCAAATTTGGTCAATGTTGCTGCCATCAAGGCTGCTGTTGAAGGTGCCGAGAAATTAAATGCAGCACAGTTGGAGTTTGCAAAGGATAGAATAATTATGGGCACAGAACGCAAAACTATGTATCTCTCTGAAGATTCAAAAAAGGTACCAACCATTTTATGTTATTTTAGCCTTTTAGTTTCTTCAATGCTTTTACGTGGTGCCTAGATTATATGTTGACATGGACACATGGTGTGTAATGTGTACCTACAGCTGACTGCTTATCATGAGAGTGGTCATGCAATTGTTGCTTTGAACACGGATGGTGCACATCCAATTCATAAAGCAACAATCATGCCCCGTGGATCGGCTTTGGGAATGGTCACACAGCTCCCTTCAAATGATGAGACTTCCATAAGCAAAAAACAATTATTGGCACGTCTTGATGTTTGCATGGGTGGGCGAGTTGCAGAAGAGCTTATCTTTGGTCGTGATCACATTACCACCGGTGCTAGTAGCGATCTTCAGTCTGCTACAGAACTTGCTCAATATATGGTATTTCACAAATCTTATAATGAATCATAATATTAATTTTTTTATTCTTTTTGATAAATTTCCATCATGCTATGTTATTATGCTTATTCTGTACATTCTACTGTTCGGAAGGTATCATCTTGTGGTATGAGTGATGCTATTGGACCAGTTCATATAAAAGAGCGACCAGGCTCTGAGATGCAATCACGTATCGATGCAGAAGTATGTTTCTGGAATTTAAAGCACTTAATCTGCACTATTGAGATCATTGTTTTATTACTCATTTTTGTGTGGTTTTGCAGGTTGTTAGACTTCTAAGAGACGCTTACGAACGGGTGAAATCCTTGTTAAAGAAGGTTTGCCAAACTTTTATCTACTATAGCTATGAATGGGTCAATTTGAGTTTCTGGTATCTCTATTGAGTTGGTAAAATATTTTTCTTTTGCGAAAGTGAAAATGGGCACAATAGGTTAAAGGACATGAAAGTTGCCCAAGTGAATTCTTTTAGTGGTGCTACCAGACACCAATCAAGTTTTTTAGTGCTAAAATTTGAATCAAAATTTTATTTTCTTACTATTGCAATTTTAAACATTGTTAATTTGTTAAGTTTTAATTTAGTTTTTTATTAAAAACAATAAGTTTTATGTTAAAACATCAACTCTTGGGTAAAATTTTTAGTTTTTCCTGTAACAAAACTTCACTTTTTTGACCCGGCCGATTTTGCCTCGAAGGTTTTCTTAATTATTTTATAACTTGGTTATTGTTTTGTGTCCCCCATGAAATTTTTTTCGTGATCCGCCCCCGGTTACTGCCAAAAAGTTCTAATATTATCGTGTTAATGCAATTCAAATAGTCATATTTACCACATAACCTTTTTAATAAACACTTGGAAACACATGAGACAAAACAACTGTCGCAGGTCGACCTAGCTTGAGGCCTCAACATGTTTTGACCCATGAAATGAAACTTAGCTGTTTGAGAATATGTTACTCAACCTGCGCATCTTGCTAAATCTAGTTTTTAGTGTGATACATTCATCTTACTGTAACCCGTCTAAAATTTTTCTTCTCCAGCACGAGAAGTCATTGCATGCATTGGCAAATGCTCTACTGGAATACGAGACACTAAATGCAGAAGAAATAAAGCGGATTCTTCTTCCGTATCAAGAAGGGCAAGGGGTTATACCTGATCAAGAACTGCAACAACAGGAAGGTGAGCTTGTATTGGCATAGTAGAAGTTAGTTAATAGGCATTTCTTGTGATTTTAAGTGTAATCAACGGGGGACTATGTACAGTGTTGGATACAAAGCTAATTATTTATACAAAGATGTCGCAATTCTTTTTTAATGACCGACTCGATGTTGTTCACAATTTTAGCCCTCCAGACATGGAATAAGACAACCAACGGCAATGGGATTCTTTGATTTTGCTAATTGCTCTTACATATGTGCACTTTATCTTTATGTTTAATCTTCTAATCATGCACTGCCGATATGGAGTCTGACAGGGTTCCTATTGACCCATGTTTAAATATCATTATCTACCCACAAAAGTTAGCAAGTGGTCAGCCGTAGTAGGAATTGGGTGTGGTAATTTTGACCTATGTACTTAAAAATGAGTTTACTTGATTTATTATATCTGTGGTACCACCTTAAAAATTGTTTTATGCACAAGGATTATTGTTAAGTTGTTGGGTGTGTTTGGTGAAACTAGCTGGAGTTGGGGCCGATTAATTGATAATTTTAAGTCCAATCCATAAGCTACTTGGAAAGACTTTTATTATGGGGGATTAAGAGGGATTATGTTTTTAATAATCGTCTTAAGATTTTAACACTCGAACGAGTCTAGAGAGCTAGAGATTATGAAAATTAAAATCCTAAGCCCATATAATCCCCTATAAGTCTGTTATCGAACAAACTAGTTGTAAAGGTGAATTGCATAAAAAAGAAGTAATACGGTTTGGTCTCTCTACTATTTTGAAGGACATTTTTCTTATCACAGAGGGGGAAAAGGTGACCCAATAAAAAAAAGTGGGTTGACACAAACCCGACATGATAAAAAGCGACGAACATGACAACCCGATAATGACCCGAATAACAAAATAAAGATAAAATCGTAAAAGTTTTTGAAATGCAATTAGGGCGACATCTTCATTGAAACTTAAAACCTTACTAGTTTCTTGACTTCTTTCCCTCTCGTTCTCATTTTTCAAGGTGATTAATGTTGTCGTTGCTAGTACTATCTCTCTCTTGTCACTAATCTCTATGTCTTGAGTTTTGTTGTCGCTGTTGCTTTCTTGTCGTCGTCGTCTCTATTACTATCTCACGTGGATTGCTTAACCAAATTAACAATTTCATAGCGATTTACTGATTTATTGGGGTTGTCAAAACTATAAATGAAACTTACATTTTTCATTTGTAACTCATTGCCCTTTTGATTAACTACATATTTGAAGACCAAAAAAATTTTGTCCAACATTTGTGGCAGAAATATGGGTCAACACGAGTACGACACTAGTCCGACACGAGAAAAGCTGACATGACATGAAAATAAATGGGTTAAAAACAAATCGACACGAAACACGAACATGATAACCAGAAACTGACACGAATTGCCACCCCTATTGTGGAGTAGTAGTGGACGCATTTTTGGAAATGTGAACGCTCTTACAAGAATAATCGGAATTTGAATCCTTATTACAAAGTGAAAATTACTATAGAGAGATTCGGTATTCTTCTACTAAAACATTCTACTTATCATGTCAAGACAAGATAAGTGTTAAAATCAAGAAATAAAACAAGGTTAGACAACTAGGATTTTGTCATGAAGCGAATAGGAGGAAATAAAATTTTTTATTATTATATTCTTTATAATGAAATATCGACCTGTTACCTTTTATGCAATATAATCCTATCCTATGTAAGTGGCAACTAATTTTTTAGTACATAATTTGTCTACTAAAAAAAAGTGACCTTGCACACACCTTTTTACAAAATTCACATCCAACGTACGTGTTTTGCCACCTTGAGACTTTTATTGATTGTGACACGAAAAATAAGTACTAAAATGTGATTAAGATTAACGCATTTATAGTAATCTTTATATGAGATTAAGATCAACGCATCAACTACATGAAAAACATCAGTTGAATATGTATAATAAGATCCTATAAAAGAAAGATTGAAATGTTGAATTTTGATAATATATAACCAAAGGCTAATCCCTATTAAGAAAATTAAGCGGCATGGCACTATATTTCAGTTTCACTAACCCTTAGAAAGCTTTGCTTTTTAGGTTACTGGTAAGCCATGGAATTGCTTTATCCGACTAGTTTTCTAAACTTTGGGTTCAACTCAGCTCCGGACTGCTCGGTTCTCTTGTCTAAGGCGGTCTGTTTTTGAAGACTTAAGAAGTGTTTTATTCCATGGATGTAGGAAAAGACGTGGCCTAGAAGTCTGAAGTTTGTAGGGTTGAAGTGATCATTTATCACTTCTAAGAATAAGTGAAATAAAATTTGCCAAGTACTTATATCTGATATTAAATTAAACAAACATTCTTCTTTTATCAAGAAAAACAAACAAGCCCTTAATGTTTGAGGCAACCAACTGGATGGGCTGGTTTTTGAGGAAAAAAGAAATAATCCTTAGTGAAGCGACATTAAATGAAGGAAAAAAATACGGTAAATACATAAAAGACGCATGTTTTCACCATTTTTATTCACAACTAGAACAGCAGAGCTGAAATCTTAAAAAACAGAAAGTGTCCCTTGGGTGACTTACCATTTAGCATTTTAAGCTTATACAACTGTGGTTTTTGAGGTAAGAGACAGACAGACAGACAGACAGACAGTCAGTCCACCATGACATTGAAACTAACGACATGTAATGCAACAAAACACAAAGTGGAAAATTGCTAACAGAGTACATGTGGAGGAACAGCTGGTACCAGTCAGTCACCCAAAGCCGACAGCCTTAAAAAGAAGCTTCATCCATGGTACATACAGCATTGTTACCTTCAAGCCTTCCTGGAGCGGTGGGGGAGAGGTCGCACATCTACATCCGCTCAATGGGCTCAGTCCTATCTTGGATTGCAAGCCGTTCAGACACGTCAGCAAGAGATTTCAAATTGCACTTGATCAATGCTTGCACAAAGTAGCATGTCTCATCTTTAGTATTCCCTTCCGGCACATCAACCACAAATGACTCCACCACTAGAGTCCCTGGTCGCCCTTCAATAATTTCTGGGTGCACCGAGATAATTGAAGAATAGTTCTGGAGAAAAAAACATTAGTTAGTGCGACGCATAACATTCAGATAATTCAAGCAGTGTGTGACAGCAAGGTTAAGGATAGTCTTCCTAATTTTTTTATTTGAGAATTAAGATATCAGTTATTGTAATCCAAACACAGTCAGATACAATTCTTTTTGGTATTACTAACTTAATAAACCTACTTTATAGAGGCTCTGACTATAGCTATCAATTGGCTGTGGAGATCTTCCATTTCAATGAAAAAGATAAGTTACATAAAAGGGGTAAAAGTAGTAGATAGGTTGGTACCCTGAGTCTGTGATCACCACCAATAATCCGAATGCTAAAGATATGCTGGTCGTCATCAAGGAGTTCCAACCTCTCTGTGCTCGTAGTGGCAGGAAGGCCGGACTTAACATCAACTTCTCTAAGACTACCAATCTCAAGATTTCCTTGAGCAACACACCTGCTCACAAATGGCTTGTACTTTTGTGGTTGATCAAATCTCCTTACCAAAGACCAAACCTAAAAAATAAGTAACATCATGAAGATGCAGACTGTTCACATAATCACATGTACCATATATTAGGAGAAAAACAACGCGAAAGGTATTAGTTATCATTTATATGATGGGGATAGGATATATGCTTCTAGCAGCATCTATCTTAGGTGCTTCCACACTCACAAACACTTCAAACGATGGACATTATTTGCGAGTGTAGAAGCGTCTATCATTGGTGCTTTTAGCTGCACACATAATTTTCTCTTTTATGATACTCTATTTCACCATAGAGTTTCAACAAAAAAGCACTGAAGTTCCTTGCTCCTATAAACATCAATCGTGAATTCGAAATTGATCAGTGTTAATCAAAGTTTGCAAATCACATCTGCTATATATATATATATATATATATATATATATATATATATATATATATAAAGAGTTGGGCAAAACATTATAAAATCTGAAATTTCTGTATCCAAGCTCCTAGGCTTCACCAATTTCTGTAGCAGTGGTTAACACATAACATACATTTTCAAAGTGTATACGTATATAATAACTAACAACAACAGTAAATTCAAATTAAAATTCAACTCGAAATCTCCTGAGATCTAATCCAACACATAGCGAAGACAGATAAATCAAATTCAAGAAAAGTAGGTAAAAAAACGTAAATCCAATCACGGAGAGAGAAAACAAACATGTAGCGAGTAAGATTGGAAGAATTACGAGATGAACAGGGGCCTTGATGTGCTTGAGCAGAACGGAAGTGCATTGATTATCGGAAATCTGGTGTCTGTGATGCTTTTTGATGTACTCCATCTCGAAAGTGTTGTATCCATTATTCCCGCAGCTCATCTTTTAGGAAGAAAACCAAAAACGAGCTTCGTCTGTGAGGATGGAGGGAATCGGATCACCGGAGCGGAGAGATTCGATAGCTGGTGCTTGGTGTGAGAAATGAAAGGTCGGTTGAGTGACTCAGAGATTCACCATCATCATCATCATCAGCACCACGAGAGAGAGACGAGCTTCTTCATCGCGTGAAAAGTGTCTCCTTTAAGTTGTGTGTGTAATTTGTTTATTGTTGTTAGTCGTTTGCTCACCGTATTATCTCATCTCCAATGGACTAGTAAATGGCCTCCGATAGGTTAATAATTTCGACTTTGCCATGCTTTTTGTCGGTTTCTGTTTCGCTTTGTCTGGATGCGTTTGGGTGGGGTGAATCCCAGAACTCATATATACATACATACATACATACATACGTACATATATAAATCAAACCCTATCTTATTATAACCACATTTCCCAAAATAAAAAATAAAATCCTGCTCCAAATTACCATTTATATAGCTGGATTTTCTATCTTGACTGAGTATCTTTTACGAATTCATCGCTATTAGCCTCTGTGACCTAGTTATATCCAAACAGTCATACACATAATTTATCTTATATCTAAAACAGCAATATACACATATAATAAAATAAATAATAAAATAATAGATTAAGAGCCTAGTTATTTACATACGACACCTTATCATTCTTACATATATATTATTTATCAAATCTTTTAAAACTAACATCCCGTTTGTTTCGCAGAATTCGAAGCATTGAAATTGATTTAATCTCATCCAACCTAACTATGGAATGGATTTTTCACTACCTGAGGAAAAGTAAACATTTCAAAGAATGAAATTTCTTTCAAAACCAAGTTTATCAAACACAATACATCACAGAATTTGATTTCAATTTCATTCTATTTCTTTGAATTTTGTAAAACAAACAAACCTTACATCTATGGAATGTTTGATTTGAAACCCCTACCTTACTACCTATCCTTTTTATTATTTTCACTGTAGATGTTTTTTAATAGTTTAATATTTTAGAGCATTTGCAAAGAAAACCAGCGAATGTTGTAGCTTTGGTACACAAGATTTTGTCACTGCTGCACACTTAGCGTTAATATCATGACCGAAGAGAAGTTATGAGAAAGGGACTAGTTAGTTCCAGTTTAATCATTAATTTTTTTTTTCAAATGGTTTTATTATAAAGTTTAAATTTGTTATGATTTAATACTCAATATTACAGACTTACAATTTTCTTTTGGTTTAAACCTTAAAAAAATTCCAATTGATTTAACCCTTAAATTTTTACTAAAAAATGGTTTAACCTTAATGTTTTGTTAAGTTTTTAATAAAACTAAATGTATAATCAAGTAAAGAGGGTAAAATTGAAAACCATACAAAGTTTAAGTGATTAATCAATTTTTTTAACAAAAAAACTTCAAGGTTTAAACTATTTAAAAAAAAACTTTAAAATTTTAAATTACAACAAATTTAAAACTTTATAATAAAATTGTTTAAAAAAAATTTGATAATTAAAACGAAATTAAACAAAAACTTTGATATTAAACTATTAATAACCCAGATGATAACTACAAAAGTTTAATTATTGGTTCTCCTGCAGTCTTGATGAGCTTATTTCCGCCAACATCAAATTGTCAGCATTAACTATAAGCTATCATACCAAAAACTTTCTTTTTTTCATTAATTTTTTTAATATTATTTTAAAATTGTCAGCATTAACTATAAGCTATCATATCAAAAACTTATAACGCAAAAGAAAAAAACCTTGCAAGTAAAATATACCAAGCATATATACCCTACTACACATGCACTTTTCATTAATTTGGTTAACTATTTCTTCTTTCATGGTCGATCCTATGATGTTAAGATTAAGCAACTTTTCGATCGGGTACGTTGATACAACGTAAAAATGGCCGTCAAAAGTGTATCATTGTTTTTGTTTGGAGAATACGCGTACATACGTACGTACAAGCATGTTAATAACTATATATACGTACGGTCTAATAATTTAATTAATCGTCGATAATATATATACATACTAGTTATTTGCCCCGTATATTACACGAGCGACGGTAATTTTTTAATGTAAAATAATAACGAATATATATTAGTTTCTTAGTATTATTATAAGAGATAAAAGATTAAAAAGATAAGAGATAAAATATAATATTTAAATATTAATAAAATATGAACTAAATCCTACATATATGATGTTTGATCTAAATTAATAAAATTATTTTATTTTTTAATTTTAGTAATTTGAATACTTCTTATTAATTTAAATTCAAAATTTAGTTCAAAGTTTGACTAATTAAAGTCAAAATTGAGTTTCTATTTTGATTAAAATGAATGGTCAAGATTTAAATTTGAGTAAATGAAAGGCTAAGATTCTTTAATTAAATTGATGATGGTTACTCTTTTATATATATATTAGAAGATATACTCTAATGGTTATAATGGAACTTGAATACACAACCACTTGATAGGGGACCGCCCAGCCCTTTTGGTATATATATATATATATATATATATATATATATATATATATATATATATATATATATATATATATATATATATATATATATAGGAAAGTTTATGTGAAAAGTGTTTTATTTGCAAAAATTACTAGAAGTAATCTGAATCTTAGGATATTTTAATCAATGGTTATTAGGGGTTATGACACTTTTGTAATTATTAGAAAAACAAGTGATATTAATTTAAAATTAAAAAGGTTAAAAAAGACATTTTACCAATATCTCTCTCTTCTCTCCTCTCTAATCTCTCCCGTATAACAACATCCTCACCCCCACTCTTTTTTTAAACCCTAAAACTGTAGCCCCTAGACTCTAAACCTAATTTCACTAACCCAAATCTTCTTCCGTTGTCTTCAGTCCTCCCATCAGAAATCCACCGCCGATCGGTTGCTACCTCTAGCAAAGAAACCATCGATTTAGGGTTTCATCACCGCCTTTTACACCCTCGCCGCCCTAACCACCAGAAATTGTCGCCATTCATAAGGTCATCACCACCATCGCCGGTCGCTTTATTGTGTCATCGAGCGACACAAGTGCCACCACGCTTTCAAACTCTGGATTTGGTATCGTTTTATTTTCTTCGACCTTCGACCCATCCCCTCCAACATCTACTTTGCGAATCAGGTTCTGGTTGATGGCTGGTTTTTTCTTCTTCATCCGCCTCATTGGTTTACCTTTTTATTAATTTTATTTTAATTTTGTTTAAATTATTCATTATCGAACAAGAAAATGTTTGTTGTTCATTAGTGTACGGATTCTGGGTTTGTTTCTGTTTTACATTAGTGAAAATGGAATTTTGGGTTAGTGTAACAGACTGATGTTTGTTGCTTATTAGTTAATAGAATCTGGTTTTGTTTCTATTTTTCCATTAGTGAAAATGAAATTCTGGTCTAATGTAATAGATGATGTTTGTTGTTTATTAGTGAATAGATATTTTTTGTTTAGTGTTTGTTTGTTTACGGTAATGGGTTTGTTTATTAATGAACAAACTTTTATGCCTGTATAAGTGTATTTAGATTATTTAAATATTTGTTCAATAGTAAACTTAGATTCTTAAGCTATTCTTGTTTGTTTTTAGGTTGTTCCTTATTGAACAAAACTATAATTATTTTTTGTTCATGGTTGAACGCATATATTAATTATAATAATTTTTAGTAATAAAAGATAAAAAAAAATTCTATCAAAATGTTACCATTCATTAATGAATAGTCGAATATATAAGAAATTTCTAAAAAAAATAATTAATTTCAAAAATAATAAAACAAAAAAATAAACAAAATCTAAAAAAATTAATTAGAGAGAGGAGAGAGAAAATATTTTTGTTTACTAATATACCCTTTTGAATTAAATATAAATATTTATTATGATTAATATGAACCACAAGATAAAAAACAAATCAATGGCTGAAATTGCTTCTCGCACTTTTCGTAAATAAACTACTTTTCGCATGAACCCTCCCCTATATATATAAATAATGGATTTTGTTCAATACAGTCCTAATTTAAATCATAGTCCTGAGGGATAATTTTTAGCCATTAGATTTCAAGATTCAATGGTTCAGATTTAATCTTAAATAATAATGAAAATTGATATGAGAGAGGATAATTCTGACTTTTTACCTATTGGTCGTCACTTTCTCTGTAACATCCTTAGATCGGGCCTAGTAGTTTTGGTGGCTTTGGTATGTTAACTTGTGATTAGTACTTGATTAATTACTTGTTATTACTAATTTATATGGTTTTAATTAATTGTTGATTAATTAAAGGAATATATGAGGATATATGTTTAGGGGATGAGATCAAATAAAAAGAAAATTAAAGTAAAAAGTGTAAAAGGGATGATTATTTGATCATTTTTCGGTATATATATCAACTGATAATCGTTTGTTCATCATCTTTATTGATTAAAACTAGTTCTTCATCAATTTCTTTTTGATTTCAAATACAGATTTTGAAAACAAAATTTTGGAATAATTTGTTGATGAAAAAAATGCTTTCATCTAAAAAGTGATGAATATGTTGGATTCATAAAAAAGAAATCGATGAAGAACTAGTTTTAATCAATAAAGATGATGAACTAACGATTATCAGTTGATATATATACCGAAAAATGATCAAATAATCATCCCTTTTACCCTTTTTACTTTAATTTTCTTTTTACTTGATCTCTACCTTATGTTTAGAATATATATATATATATATATGTACGGTTATATACACACACACACATATATATATATATGTGTGTTAGTATGTTTAAATGTTTGTAGATATTTAGCAAACATGCCACCTCATGCTACTTACTTTGAGAAAAAGCTATACGTGGGCTTATATTGAGTTAACATCTGAATTGCCTCATCACTTGAAAACCGATTGTATCTGTGCTTGTATGTGTTTTTGAGAGAAAAGGCTAAAGAGGCAAACAAACTTGAAACTTGGAAGTTTAGATTTGTTGTGTGTTAATTCAAGCCAAAGGTATGATAATGTTCCTTGCACGAATCTGATCATGCTGATATGAATTGTTGTTAAGATCATGTTGGTTCCATGAATACACCATTATAGAAGTTTATATGTAAACTTGTTTGGTGGGTTTTGTATGATTTTCCATGATAAAAAGGATTTGATGTGTTCTTGTTGTTCTATATATGTTATAAGGTGAGTGGACGTTTACTCACATATATTATTAGTTGTAACTGGCTTGGGTTGCAACTGTTATTGGTTTGACGCATGGATAAATTATGCATCTGATAATTGATTAACTATTGAGTGTTAATTAATTATGTGTCAGTGATATGTATACATGAGGATTGGGAAGTCAGCTTCAGCTGGGCATATGGGCTGGGTTTGTTTGCTATCGGCTAATCAGTATTGGGATCTTTTGATGCATTTGTTGCAACTTAAGGTAATACTGTGTGAGAATAGCAAATGAACTATCGGTAAACCTTTGCTTTGGCTGGCATTGGTTGTGGGTTCCTGCAGAACCGCCGGTCTTCCCGGGGCACGATTATCTGTTATGTGTTGTTGATATTGATGCGGTTATTTGCTGATATATCTGTTGTGGTTTTACTCAATTCACTTAGCTTTGTGCTAATCCCCCACCTCTCACTCTTTTTACAGGTTTTGGTAAGTCAGCGGCTCGGCTGAGAGTGGTTAGCTTGGGGAGTAATCACCTAGGACTCTGATATGTTATTTTGTGACGAGCCGTGTTTTGTAATACTGATATTTAAACAGTTGTGTTTGTACAGTTGTAAACACTTTGGTTATTTAATTCGCTTCCGCAATGATTATCAAAATGAAAAATTTTGGGTTAAAAATACGGTGTTACATTCTCTCTCCTTTAATTTATTTAAAAT
Source organism: Dittrichia graveolens (assembly GCA_038502395.1). NCBI lineage: Eukaryota > Viridiplantae > Streptophyta > Magnoliopsida > Asterales > Asteraceae > Dittrichia > Dittrichia graveolens. The sequence goes on from JARJIL010000008.1 coordinate 71,801,995, forward strand.
TAATTACCTCACAAACCGTTAATCGTTAGACGAAACGAATTATACCGTTACGATCCTCGTGTTCCCCTCTTTTATTAATGTATAATCACATGCGATTCATAACATATTACATGTGTTGTTTTATTAATTTTTTTATCTTCTTGAATTGTATATCATTTAACGTTTATTAATTTTGAATATTTGCTTAAAAAAATCAACGTTTTCTTAAAACCGTTTATACATGTATGTACATATTCAATTTCACCTAATTCAATTGCATTGTCTACTCACGAATGCATATATTGTGTACTAGCAACACCCTATCCCCTCTATCCAAGGTCCAAATATGTTTTCCTTCGAATTTGATGTCGTTTATATTGGTTCTCGTAATAAGAATGGTACTCGTTTGAACCATCCTCTATGCAATCACATATGATTGAATACCAAATCTCATGTTTTTTATTCAATCACATGTGAATCTTTACAAACTTTCGTGTGATTTTATACAAAATCACAGGTGATTAAATATGCAATCATATGTGATTGAATACCAAATCTTATGTTTTTGATATTCAGCCACATGTGATTCTGTACAAATTCTCATGTGATTCTGTACAAAATCACATGTGATTGAATACGCAATCAAATGTGATTGAATATGCAATCACATGTGATTGATTCTGTCAAATCTGTGACATAAAATGCTACATTTAATCAAATCACACGTGATTATGTGCATGTATAAGAGATAGATAGTCACATGTGTTATGAGACAGCTAATAACTTAGAATCAGTTTCAATTGTTGATTTTTTGTTACTAAACCATAGAAGTTCGCCGGATTATCAAACACCAAACTATAATTTTTGTAAAGACTATATTGAGCACACCTCTTTAAATCACATGTGATTATACTGTAATAAAATTAAGTCCAACCTAACAAAATGAATTTTTTTTGTCGAAAGTATATCAAATGATCTCTCTAATAAAAGAGGGGAACATGAGGATCGCGACGGTATAATTCGTTTTATCTAACAATTAGCGATTTGTGAGATAATTAATTTAAATAAATTAGAGCAGAGAGAAAGTGGGGACATATAGTCAAAAAGTCAGAAATACACTTATTCATACCCTTACATACATATATATAAATTTTGATTATTATATAAAATTAAATATGAACCAATGAATCTTGAAATCTAATGGTTATAAATTATCTCTTATAACTATGAATTGAATTAGAATGAATATTTACCTATAAATAATATATCTTACATACAAAAACTGATATATTATCGTCATAAAAATAATGTAGTACGTACGTACGTACGTGCATACATCTTAATTAATTTCCATTAATAACGTACGTACGTACAGAATCTTCCGAGTTGAAATGGATGGATGAGGGTTAATAATATTTTTATTGATGGATGGAGGTTCGTTCCTAAAGCATACAAATGAGAGTTAATTAATTAATTATACTACCTAAAGCTTGTTTTGCATAACCCACTATATAAATATAAATATAAATATAATTCTGGATCTTAATTATATATATAGTGGTGGATTCGATCCTTAATTAATTAATTACTTTAATTTGTAGCTAGGGTTGATTTATTTAATTAGTACGTACGTAGGTACCCCGGCCGGCCAATTAGGTTTAGTCATCCAACAAAATATCTTCTTTCAATTCGGTGCTTTCTCTCTCTATATATATGCAACTCCATCCATCCATTGCAGAAATATTTTCTTAATTACATATCCATCTATATTATATTATTATAAGTGAATTTGTATTAATTTTTTTAGGAGAAATTAACCTAGCTTCTATATATATATATATATATGCTATTATATATTAGTACGTATCATCTATCTATATCAGGAATATTATTTTTACACACAAACATCTAAGTTAGAAGTATATTACTTATTTTAATCTTAATTTAATTCTTACACTTACGACCACGTCGATTAAACATTTGTGTATGATGACACTATCTATTAAATGGATAAAATCTTTCCCCGTGCTTAAATTTATGGAATTATAACTTATTATATGATATTTATTTAAATTAATATTCGTATTGTGATTCTAAAAACTATAAGAAATTTATGAGACGACTAATTAACCATGCATATTTCTTCCACACACACATATATATATATATATATATACACATATATATATATGGGAGGGTGTAAACGAAAACTGTTTTTGCAACAAGAATCGCGAGAATCAATTATAGTCATTGATAAAAAAAGATGGAGAGTCCATATTAAATAATTGTTAATAAGGATATTTTGAAATGGATAACAAATGATTGGCCAGAACGGTTCTCACGGTTCTCGTACGAACAGTTCTCGTTTGAATTATTCTCTAAGAGGATGGTTTATTTGAGAAACAGTTTTATTGCGAGTACCGCAATAACCGTTTGTAATCATTGATTATAACTAATCAAATGTTAATATTAGTTGTGACAAACATTTAATTAATTGAAAACACATCCGTCATTTTCACTTTCCAAAATGCTGGATGGTCTTTTAGTCAAATTGCTTAAATAAAAGGGTGGAGGACTACTTACCCACACTTTCTTAAAACTAAAATATCTACCAAACACAAATTTATTAAAAATACGAATATTATACTATATTAATAAGAAAAATATGCTCTTTAATATGACATCTTTATTGCTATACTTTTTTAAAGAAAAAAATTTCATTTTTGCCGGGTTTTTTTCTAGCAAGCATGAGATGTGTGCACATGTGCACATAACACTCGATTTTTTCAAACATTGCGCGGGTACGATGCTAGTGTGTGTGTGTATATATATAGGCAAAAGTTCAAACAAGAACTGTTTTTCGTATGAGAACCGCGAGAACCAATCTTAGCCGTCTAATTCTCCCTCCTTCAATTGGATTGCCCACCCATAAATTCCTTACATGCACCTGCCACACTAAATCCTCCCACAATCTTCATCCATGAATTGCATTATTCAAAATGAACGACCAAGATTAGTTATCGCAGTTCTCGTACGAAAACAGTTCTCGTTTGAACTCTCCCCTATATATATATATATATATATATATATATATATATATAAAGAAAGAAATATCCATCTTCTATCTGTCCCTATCACTAAATACCATTTAATCCAATTGAGTAATTGACAACCTAAAACGCTAAAACCACTTGGACTATTATTCACTTCAATGCTGTTCTTGGCTTCATCCATCTTAATTAATTAAATCATTGATTATTTGTTAATCGCTCTCAAATTTTCTTCAGCACAACCAAATTCCAAAAAAAAAAAAAAAAAATTCTTACTGGAAAAGATCTTGATTATCCTTTCAAAACTGATTTTTAGTTAATAAATACATATCTAAAACCAGTGGTGAGATATTACCTCAATTAACGCACCAAACTTAAAATCCTAATAATAATAATAACTCTTACTACTTTCACAATTAACACAGGTTTATTCATCATAATCATGCTACATCAGATTCATATAATCCTCTTTTCTATCTTTTCTTCTCGGTCCACTAATCGCACTATCAACCCTCTCTAGCCCATCAGTCTCTCCTTAAAAAAATAATATCGGACAAGAGAGAGGAGTGAGATAGAGAGAAAGAAAAAAGATAGGAGAGAAGTGCGACGGTGTTTCTGTAAGCCCGTTCATCCGAGGAACGATTGCGGCCGCATGGCCTTAGAATATATATTTATATATATATATATATATATTGTCCAGTCCAACCCATTTCATTACAAAACTAGATTTCTTGCTTGGGCCCATGATTCGTCCAAATATCAAAACTATTTGTCCAATAACAATCAATACGACAAAGGCCCATTAAAGCGTCTAAAGAGCCAGGACAGGAGGTCCAACAAAAATATCATAAAGAATAACTAACTACTGGCCGGATCATCACTTTTTTTCACTTGAACTTAGAAAGGTACAATCATTAGAATAAAATGACAAACACAAAGAAGTAACAAGAATATATCATGGATACCAAGATATATAATATACATAAAACCTATGACAATAAATATTTTTGCGAGAAAGATGACTATAAAAAACGTCCTTCACGCAATTGACTTTTCTTCTTTCCTTCCTATACTTGTAGCTAGCATTAATTTCTAACTATATGATGATTGTGTGTGTTTGTTTTTGTTGTGCGTACGTATAATTAAGAAGCCAAGGCTAGGCGTGGATGGTATCGATGTTTTCATAACCCCATCTACCCAAACGGATCAAGAAAGAGAGCACTTCAGACGGGTCATGAAGCGAGTGGAAAGCCATTGTCTTTCTTGGTTTAGATGAGACCACAATCGGGTATCCTTGGCCTCTTTCTCTTAGAACCTGAAACAACAACATAACCAATCACATAAACCTACGTACATTAATTACATGGAAAACAAAGAGATATGTATACCTTAAAAGCATCCTCGTCGGTTCTATCATCTCCGATGTATATCGGTAGGACATTTCTAGAATTGTCGAAGCCTAAGTTATCGAGTAAATACTCAAGGGCGTGACCTTTATTCCACTCTATGGAAGGTCGGATCTCCAACACTTTCTTGCCACGTGTCATATGGAATTCTGGATAATTTACAAGCATCGACTTAACCTCATTTTCTAGCGTCTCGTATTCCTCAACTTTAACATGGCGATAATGAACAGAAAGGCAAAATCTGTTATCCTCAATCACCACTCCTTGAATTTCTTTGGTTCTCTCAGTCATTTCAATCAACATCTGCAAGTGGTCATCATATATATATATATATATATATATATATTTCAATCAATCAATCATATATTATTATAATTAATTAATGAATGAACAAAACAGGTAATATATATACTAATTACAGTACGTACGTATTTAGATGGCGCAATAATAATTATAATATATATGTTACTGGAAATATCGATTGTACGAACCTTTTTAATTGCGGGTAGAAAATCTTTAGCCGGTTGAAACACAATAAATTCATTTCCCTAATAATAAATAACCATGCATTAATTAAAGTTAAACATGCACATATGAATTCATGCACGCACGCACGCTTGTGAGAATATATATATATATATATATATATATATATATATATATATTTAATTAATTACCTCTTCATCGATGGTTTTATAATGGTAGTTGTCATCGTAGGACTTATTTTCTCGGGTTGGGCCCATGGTATCCATCCCATGACTCCCTGAATAGTACACTTCTTTTAATTTCACAAAGCTATACACCTGATCCAAGGATATACGTACATATATTTTATATACTCATTAATTTATATAATATAATTAACATACCTACACAAAATAAGTTTTTAATTAATTTGTGCGCATATATATATCATTAACAGGTGTATTTTAGTTTTTGATAAGATTTTCTAATCATGAACTATGCCTAGATGAGTTGTTATTAAAGTACGAGTCTTGATTTTCTCTAAATACTCCTTATTAATGCATCATTAATAAACCGTTATTTTTATTGCCTATTGATTTATTTTAATCAATGGTCAAGATTGGTTTTCGCGGTACTTACATTAAAAATATTTTCAAACGAACCTTCCCCTATATCTATATCTATCTATCTATCTATATATATATATATATATATATATATATAGTGAAAAGATCATTTAAAACCGTTTTTATAGCGAGTAACCTGAGTATCATTTGTAACCGTCATTAATGCACATTAATAGGGGTATTTTGGTCTTTTATATAATTTTTCAACTGTGAATTGCCTCCGGGTGAGTTTTCATTAAAGATCGAGCCTTAATTTTTCTGATATACCCCTCATTAATGAGCTATTAATGCATTGTTAATGAGCCGTAATATATTTTTATTGGCCATTGATTTATTTTAATCAAGGATCAAGATTCATTCTCATGATACTCGCAATAAAAAAGGTTCTCAAATGTAACATCCCCTATATATACATATACATATATATATATATAGAGAGAGAGAGAGGGAGGGAGGGAGGGAGAGAGAGATGGGGTTAGTTTGAAGGTATATATATAGTACCTTGTCACGACTCCTGCCACTAATAATAGCGGTTGGAAAGTGCTTAGAAACATCCCGAACAGCTGCACGCATCTGTTTAATTGATCATATATATAGCACCGGTCAATTAGTTACAAGGCTATTTATACACACACACATACACATACACACATATCAGTACGTACATACGTTAAACCAACAAATTAATTGAGTACGTACGTAATTAATTAAAGAGATACATTTGTCTACGTGATTGAGAAATTAATTAATAATGAAAATCGGTTAATTGATGAAGCAAAGTAAGTACCTGATCAGACATGAAGGCTCGCTCAGGATCACAGACGATGGGTGATAAAGTGCCATCGTAATCCAAGAAAACAGCAATCTGCTTTCCTTTTGATGCATTTATCATCCTTTGGAAGGAGGTTATAGCAGAAGGATGTTCTTTCTGTTAATATATTAAATATTCAAGATTCAAGATCGATCCATCAAGTACAACCAATTTCAATTAAACTCAATCAATTAATTAATTATCATTTATATATGCATTTGGTATATATCATCATGTATTATACACACACACACTAAAAGGTGGCCGCTAAGCTAGCCATATATACATTAATGATAGACGTTAGCCCATAATTAATAGTGTAATTAACGTCGTACGTACCAACCATGAAATATACTTTTCATCTACGATGACGGGTGGTTGTGATTCACCTGCTGCAGGGGCAGTGTTAGTGTAGCCACCGGCGTCAACATGATCGTGTCGGGATTTAAACATTGGTTCAGAATCAGATTTCCTGCTGGATTTGGATAGCCATCTTTGCATTCCCATTGTCTCGCAAACCTAGCTAGCTAATCTGCTGCTATGCCGGCTACTAGCACCCTATATGTGTATCTAAACATACAAAGTAGAGACAACACACAATTTAATGATTAAAAACATGCATTTATGAATATCATACATACGTACATCGATCTCTTTATATATAGATATACGTATGTATATATAGAAGTCAATACTTCCTTTTAAAATAACCACAGATAGAATACGTGCACCAAACATACCTAACAAAATCTACTTGATAGTTTGAGAAATGAAGTAATTAAATGGCAAATTAAGAACTCTAAGGCCGGCTAGCTAGGTACATGTATATATATACACACAGAGAGAAGAGAGAGAGAGAGAGAGAGAGAGAGAGAGAGAGAGAGAGAGAGAGAGAGAGAGAGAGAGAGAGAGAGAGAGAGAGAGAGAGAGAGAGAGAGAGAGAGAGGAGGCTGGGAGGTAGAAAGAGGGGTTGGAGGTAAATTAAGAAAATGGTGGTGGAAATAACTGCTGCTGTAGACACTTGCTAAACTGAAGATGAAATTGCTGTGTACGTAGCTAGCTAGCGTCCTACGTATTAATATACAAGTGTACGGATGTGATTGATTGAGCTTCAAAAGTCTTATATTAATTAATAATTATACTTGGTTTGCTAAAGACGGGTATTAATGGTCATGTTGAAGCTCTCTATTCAGCAAACATTTTTGCCATTAAAAAAAATTAATAATTATATATACTCCATTCAAAAGATCGAGGCTATATGGCAATTAAGCATCATATCCAGGCCCCACACTCATGTTACGGTGGTCTGTCATCTGTGATCATGTAAGGCACCTTATAACAAATACGGAGGTCAAAAATTCAAAATGCATATGCATGTGCCTTACATATATATTAGTAAGTACCCTGTTAAGTAATTTATCACTATTAAGAATGTCCCGGCTTAATTTTCAAAAAATAAAAAAAAGGTACCGGCTTCAGCTAGCTATCCCTTCATTATATTATTATTAAGTTTGATTGATGATATATATATATATATATATATATATATATATATACGTAATTCTTAACTGATTAAAATTTTCAGTTTTTAATCAAAAGGACCACTTAAAAATATAAACAGGTAGTTAATTTGTAATTAAAATAACTAATTATATCATGCATCATCGATTAATTATATATATATATATATATGTATATATGTGTGTATATATATATATATATATATATATATATATAGATGGTTTAATATTTAAACAGCTGGTTTTAAGTAAACACGTGTAAGGTGTTCAATGGCTATATATAATTAATATTATACAAAACCAGAGGAATATATAATAATATAACATATATACTTCGTCGTATATATATATATGTGTATAATTAATAAAGTGTAAAATTAATTAATATTCTTGAAAATTAATTACTGCTGGTCTACCTGGAAAATTTGTCCTATTTTGATTCTAATTTCACTACCTAACACGGAGAGGAGAGGAGAGGAGAATATGTTTGTGATAGTCAACATCATTTTGACATTTTCATATAGATAGATACGTACCCCGGCCTAGCTTGCTACCTATATACTAACTAATAATCTATATATACTTGGTGCATGTGCCCTCGATATGATATTCAATTCATACGCAAATTAATCCAATATGATACATTTCAGAAATTTAAAATAAAAATAAGAATTGTACTTACTACTTAATTAGGGATAGCTAGCTAGGGGGACCAGCTTGAAAAACATAACTCACTGGCTCGGAAGATCGAGTTGACAGGAACAAGGAAAGACAACGTAACGGCGTGACAATAATTCGTTTTCCAAAAGCCTCATTATATACATAGGAAATTCTAACTAAATATATATATATATAGGGCAGTATGCGAGCCCCAAGCCATGCGCCAAGTTAGTAATTAAACGTCTTTGTCTAGGTTTGAACCCAAGACTTCCAAGGAAGGCTTTGTCTTTCACCTCCCTGTTAACCACTAGACCAAGAGATCATTGGTAACTAAATATACATGTTCGATCAATTCCCAGCTACATATATTACTCTTGTTGATAATATCAATTTGGTGTGGATTTTCTAAACTAAACTCAGGCCATGTAAATAATTTCATGAACAAGCTAGCTAGGTTAATTAATTCGTGGCGACAAATATATTCTTATTAAATATATATTGATATAACCATATGTATTATTTTTGTAAGAGGTGTTTGATAAATCAAAATGATGATTAAATAAATCAAACATTTTGTAAGTAATTACTTCTGAATATGACATGTTATTTGATGAATAATTCGAATAATAAATATTATCATTTTAAGTTTCAAAAAGATTTATTACGGATAAGATATGAGTGTTTAATAAAGTAACGTGTGAAAAAAAAGTGTTTGGTTGAAAATGGGTGTTTAATGGTTCAAAACATGTTTTGAGTTGAAATATTTATCCATCAATATTTTTCTATTTTGTTCGGCATATCTTCGAATAAAAAAAACCAAACACACTAAATGATGAATGATTTAATATTGTAGAACTATTCCATTGATTTACAATCAAACATCCCTGAATTATCATTCTTCTAACAAACAATATGATCATGACTATGCGAAAAAAATGAAATGATGAAAGTAAATCAAGTGTAGAGAATGGATGTCATCGATCATCTACTTATTAGAACGTACGTACGATGGAATAATAATTAAAGGGATAGAATATATCGCTCCATTTTGATATTTTTGAATAAAAATAACAAATTTGGTATAAAATTACAACCGTTGAGCTCTACTCGATCGATCTAGGCTATAATATATGTTAAAGATTGTCAATATCAAGAACATATATTCCTAATAAAAAAACTCATATATATATATATATATATATGCCTATGAATTAAGTCATATTTATTTAAATGAATGAATGCGCGCATGAAGTTGAGTCACATTCAAATGAAGACAATAATCTTGACTCATATATTACGAGTAAAAGTGGCGACACCAGATGCGCGCGGCCCATGGTGTAGCTGGCTGGCTCATTCAATTCAATTAATACCATATATGCCACGTCCATTATTAATTGGTGTCCAAATAAATCCAATATAACATACGATTGATAGATAGATTCCCACACTTACATGGGTTTTCGAAGTTAGCAAATTCATATTTTATTACTTTTAGTTTGTTCAATAGATTCCTTAACATTAATTTTTTACTTTTTTTTTCCATTCCCCGGAAGGAATTGAAGGCAATTAATATATAATTCCATTCTTCACTTATTTTTCTAATGAGTGTGTGTACTAAGACTTCTTTTTACTCTAAATTGACCTCTCTCTAATATATGTACTTAATGTATTTAAGTGTATTATTTGTATTAAAAACTGTAATTAATTACAAGAGGAAGAAGACGTAGTATAAAGAATTTAAAGCATGTATAGCCTTGGCTATTTGTCAAACAAGTATGCATCCAGGGGCCGGATGTATATTCAATAAAGAAGAATGCAGATTATATTTTCTTTTTTAATTCAGTCAAATTTTAAAAAAATTTCTTCTCAAAATTCAAAACAATTTTGTTTGGTTTGTAAATTACATACATATTTTAATAGAGTAAAGCTTTTAAAAGATATTTTCAAACATATATATTCAGGTATGTTCATAAACCTGATGAAGTTAGCTTTAAAAAATTAGTTTTAATCTTATTTCATATATTATTAAACTTATGCTGATTATTGATTTCAAACTATAACGTTCGTCATCCAATAAAGTATCCGAAATGATAATGTTATATTAATGTATGAATATTATCACGGTGTGGTGAAAACAAATACCACTCTATAATGGAGTGGTCACAACTTGGAGTGGGAATTAAACATTTAACATTGTGAAGGCACAAAGTGGTGATTGTAGATTTGTAGAGAAGGGTCAAAGGAGCTTTACTTATTTTATTTTTTATTTTTAGTTTTTGATTAGTAGTCGAGTGTATGTGAATTCTATAATTTGGTGTGATATAGAGTAATGAAAAGTAATCAATTTACATTAAGAGTTGAATGTTCGAAGAAAAAAAACCTGATAAGACTGTATCATTGTAGTATCACAATATCATTAACCGTAATAAAACCTTTTTTTATAGAGTGTGTCTATTTGGAACCATTATTAGTTTAAATTGACATATATGATGTGATGTATAACACATATTAAAAACTATAATTAATTGATTTATTAACATGTCCGGTATATAAGAAAAGGGTGTAAAAATAATTAATAGCATCTTTTTTATTACTTGATGGCAATTAAAAAGAAAAGATAAATGGGTGTCAAGAAATGACTTCTAAAGTGTAGTAAACAAACTGACAAAGATCCTAGGACTTCTAGTTGGATGGAAAATCTGCATTTTTTAATCCGATTGTTATGCTAAAGTCGGTGATTAGGATCTCTGACCATATTTTCTTCATCCCTTTTTTCATTTTAATATTGCATTTGTTTAATCTAGCTATATACGCCCCCATGAACCTAGCTAGCTACGTTGTGGAGCGTTTAACGTGTACTAAATTTTATATAATAACAGTAATGTATAGTCGTAATATCATTTGGTTCCACCAACCGGTGAGACTTGCATAATTAGAAAAGAATATAACACAAAACTAATTGATAATGAGTATAGTAACTCAAGACCCAATTAATACATTACAAAGTCAAATTTGACCAATATAAAATACTCAATATTCTTATATCTTATTTGAAACATTGTAACAGGGTCGTTTTTGATCAAGTGAGTAAATGTGAGAAAAGTATTACGATTTTCAGCTGCAGATTTTTCAAGAAACAGTAAAAAAATGTTGAGTTAGGCTTCATAGTTATCATATCCTGATTTAATTTTATCTTGGTTGAAAAGATGACTTGGCTACGTATATTTCTACATCGAATCAGCCCAAGTCAAAGAATTTCCCATTCCTTCTTGATTTCAATTCCTAAGAAACTAAATTCAATTCTTAAACATTTCCTTAAACCAAACATCACTAGAGATGGTTTTAGTATGATATTTCTTTTTTGCTTCTGTTAAAAATTAATAGTATTACTCTAAGGTTAACTTTAGGTTGTCAATCGCTAAATTGGTCTTGTTATTTACTTCCATATATTATGGTTTTTTCAAACCAAAAAATACGTGTTACTCTCATTAAATTTAAATTAGAAATTAGATATCTTAGAAATTAATACAGGGTGAAGTGAAAATTGACCATTTTTCTAAATTCAAGGTATCGTGTTGAAACTTTAATCTATATTAATATATAAAGTATTTAACTTTCATTCTTTTAAAAGTCTTAATCTCTTAATTTTAAGTAATTTAAAATTATTAACTTACCCTTTATTTAAACCTACAGGAAAACTATCAAATGAAGTTTAATATATTCTTAAATATTATTTTAATAATAAATCTTTCATAATAAATAATGTTTAAAAAAATATGGCAAATTAAAATTTGCCCTATAAAATAATTACTAAACCTTTCATAATAAATAATAGAGTGAATTACTGATTTGGTCCCTGTAGTTTGTTAGAAATCACTGATTTAGTCCTTTAAATTAAAAAGTTACTAAGATGGTCCTTCAAATTGACAATTTATTACAATCTTGGTCCTTTAGCTGTTAAAACTAACGGCCTTGGTGTTAAACATTTCAAAATGACCATTTTACCCTTTTATAACATTACAAACTAAGTACCAGTGGTCTTCAAATAGGTTCGTATTTAGTCCTTTAACCTTTTTTTTAAATAATTTACTATATATATGTAATATTTATTATTATATTCTATAAGATTTTTTAATAAGTTACTATATATATGTATATAATAATAATTATTATATTTTATTTTTACTTTTACTATCATTATTTTATTTTATTATCTTTAATATGACTCATCATACTCTATTATTACACATCAACCTTTCATAATTGATGTTATAATACGGTAGTAATATGCTATATATCCTTTTTAATTTTTTATTCTTTACCCTTTTTCACTGACTAACATTATTTTTACTTTTTTTATTTGTAATTCATATAATCATATATATACCTCTTTATCTTCAAACTTTTTATACAACTTGGGCTTTTTTTTCCCTTATATTATCCTTCACATATTATATTCTCAATGTTTATACAATAATTTTTTCTATCTCAAACGGTATCCTATGACATGAAATGCAAGGATTCTCGTTTTCTACTTAGATTACTAATAATAACCGTTATATATATATATATTGATATACAATTTCCTGCTGGGTTTTAACGGTCAAAACAAACCTATATTCATAAATCGAAACACACAAGTTTTAAGAAAAATAATTTTTTATTTAAGTATAGAAAATCAAAACTTTAATAAAAATTAGGTTGCGAAAGCAATTTAAACACATCAATATTAAACATTTTAAAAACTCAAATGATCTTTATTAAATCTCAAGGTTTAATAGCAATTAATAGACTTTTCATTTTTGTGTTCTTAGTCTACGCAAATTAAGAAAGGAAGAGGGGAGAGATCTTTCTTATTACGTAACCAGAATTACGTAACCCTAATTACGTGATGATTAATACTGTATTTAAACTTAATTAGATAGTCTCGGATATATCAGACTATTAAATAAAATAACTCATTATCAACTAATATTCAAAAATTGTATATTATCATGTGAAAGGTAATATGAGATGGAGAAAAAAAGGTGTATTAATAAAGTTTGAGATTAAAGAGGTATTTATATCAATAAAAAATAATGTTGATAGTTGATAAATGGTAAACAAAAAAATATATGCGTAATATATAATAGTGCATTGTAACACTAATTCTAATGGGCTGTTGTACGATAACAATATATATTAAAATCTTAAAAATTAAATAATAAGAATAATAAAAATAAAATATAGTTATAAGTATTAGAATAAAAAACATGCTATATATATACACACATACATAAATGTAAAAATTATTTAAAAATGTTAAAGGACTAAATGCGAAACTATTTGAAAACCACAGTGACTGAGTTTGTGATGTTATAAAGGGCAAAATGTTCATTTTAAATTTTTTAACACCAAGGTTGTTACTTTAAATGTATAAAGGACTGAGATTGTAACAATTTGTCAATTTAAGAGACTATCTTAGTAGTTTTTATATTTAAAGGACTAAATCAGTGATTTTTAACAAACCATAGGGACCAAATTAGTAATTCACTCTAAATAATATTTAAATATATCCTCAATGCAAATTAACCAATTAAATATTAAATATAAAATCTCCATAAAAATAATCTCTTAAATATACTATCATATAACTAATATTTTAATTTAAATATCAGAAAATAAATATAACTAGAACTCATAAACATATATATGTAACCTGAATTTAGAAACATTTTCAAATTTTTATAAATGACTCATAATTAAAATATAAAGTTTAGATTATAATATATTTAACTATATATGTTTTACTTTACTTAAACTCTTAAAATTGAAGTAATGAAAGATGACCAATAATCTTAAACATCCTTTATTTTTTAAACACATAAACCCACCACTACATTATCTCATACCAACACAATTCTCATCAACATTAATATAATTTTCAAAGTCATGATATGTTATTTACCGATAGTTATTTTTCTTATTTTATTATTTTTCAAAAGTTATTTTAAATAAAGAAAATAGACATGTTGTGAATGAAAATTATTTAATGTGACTATAGTGTGTAAATATCATACCCCTGCCTTATAAAAAATGAATATATTATCGAGTAGGAATTATTCGTCGTCGCTGTAATACGCAGGTACCATGATAGTAGCTTAGAAAATAGAGGTTTTATATCATCTTACTCACAAGATTAAGAGGATGAAATAAAAAATTTAGTAAGAATAAATATAATTTTGTGGAGATTGGCATATGTAGCCAAATTCAGTATAATAAAAGTGCAATTTGCCTTAAACTAACCCCTTCAGTTGACTTGACTATCTAAGTGAAGTGTTAACCCCTGATGTCATAAAATTAAGGAAAATGATTTGTACACAACAAGATTTTGTCATACACAACAAATGTGACTTTTATGCTCCTAGAATCCTACAATCTGTTATTCTCGTCCACATATTCAAGAGTATGATAGTCCAAACAACAGCTATTTGTTGTGTATGGTCAAAATATGTTGTGTACAGATCATCTCCCTAAAATTAAAGGTGTGAGCAATTTTTGATTTGATTTGATATATAAACATGTTGTTGGGAGGAAATCGATCAACCGTAAATCAAAATCAGTTTTTCTAACACACTCACCTACCTAATTTTACACTAAATATCCACTACCGATATTTGAACTCACAACCTTAATTAAGATTGGGGTGTATATTTTCTAAACTTTAATACTGCTAGGCCAAGACCTTTTGGTAACATTAGCTTAACTGAGAACATTATAAAAATACTTTATAGAGCAAAATAAAGAAAAATTGTTTGTATCATTAGCTTAAGAATATAATTAAAAAAATACGAAAAAACTCTAAATAAGAAAGAAATTCAATTGAAAGTTGTTTGAGGCATTTTATTTATCAAAGTTTCTAACTACTTTTAAAAAAGCTTTTCATTTTGAAGTCTTTAAAAGCTTATTTTTATAATAAATAAAAGCATAAACTTCAACATGGTAACGTACAAAACTTTTTTCAGATGGAGCGTATGTTAAAAAATCATAAGCTTAATTACTTTCTTAATTGGCAATTGCATCACAAACACACGCGCAAGTTGGCCGGGTATGTTTTTGTCGCAGAAAAAAAAAATATGCTACTAATATTCTTGAATGTTCTCAATTAAATGCTTACCTAATTAACAACCTAGCTAGAGTACATTACTTGTATTGAAACGAATTGAAGAGAAATAGGCCTCCGGTGTCGAACCCGACATTATACCATGGTCTTGTGAAAGAACTTAAATACCTTATAACATTTACTGGATCAGATTTCAATAGGTGGTAAAAAGATTTGCTAATTTATACGTACATGATCGATCTATGAGGACCAAATTTGAGAGCCTTGAAAACATTCTATGTTATGTTTGCGATACTTTTGCTCATGAATTATATATGCATGTGGCTTTATCCATCTCTAGAAACAAATTTATTGCCTATTCTAGTGTTAGAGTAGTGGGGATCGATGACACCTCTCTATTAAGCACTTGAAATATGGGTATATATAGAGAGAGAGAAAAGTTCAAACGAAAACTGCGAGGATCAATATTAGCCGTCAAATTTTCCTTCCTTCAATTGGATTGTCCACCCATGAATTTCTTACATGCACCTTGCCGCACTCAATCCCCCCCGCTTTTCATCCATTAATTCCACTTACCACTTGAATGGACAAGATTGGTTCTCGTACGAAAAACAGTTCTCGTTTGAACTCTCCCATATATATATATATATATTGCATCTGTCTCGATAATAAGTGGTGGAATGAAATGATCCATGACATTTATTTATCATGTTTGATTTGTATGAGGAATGAAATTTTATAAAATAGCATGTTTAAAAAAATTATTTTTTATTAATAATTATAGTTTGACAGTAATTTTTTTGTATCAAATTTTCATGTTATATGAGTGCTTATAAATATATATTTTACTTGCAGTTTGTTTATAATTTAATAAAAACTATAATAATTTATTTGATAACATAGAAAAATTAAGCATATTAAGAAAAATATCTTTATAGAAAATTATAAAAAAATATTACTTTTCTTAAAATATTATAGTAACAGATACGCTTTTCTTATTATGTTAGAATGAGAAACACAACTTTTATGTCACGAACATATGTATATTTATAAAATAGGATATTTAGTTAGGCCTATTAATAATTGTATTTATATATAGTCGTTAAATGTTATCAAATTATTTATGGGCTGGAAATAAATTATTTACAGTACGTATAAATATATAAATCTAAATACGATCTTGTATTTGTTCTTAAACATAAAAAATATCTGGTATATATCTTTTAAATAAATTTGGTAGTGAAAAATTTCATATATTAACCGTTAACAAAATGCTTAATTATTGAAGATTTCTGCACGGCCGGTGTTTTAGAGTTAATATCCGATTGTAGAGCGTGTATTTTCTAGGAGTATCATCGGATATTGTTTTTAGAACTTGCAAGAATTAAGTAGGAGTGCTCTTAGGACCTGTTTGTTTTTTTTTCTTATTAAGTATCTGTCTGAATAAATGAGGTATGTTTGTTTGTTTTATATGTTAAATAAACTATCTGAATAAGAAAAAAAATAAAATCAATAACTTAATGTGGAAAGGATATCATACTCATAACTTATTACGTTAAGTCATCTTTATGAATTAAGTAAAAAACAAACAATACTATTATAACTTACAAAAATAAGTTTTTTCCTAATTAAGTTCATTAAGTCAATATCAAACACGTACTACCTTAGTTTAATAGGGTATAGATCATTTTACTCCCTATCCTATAATGTGTGCGAGAGAGTTGACCTATTAATGTGATATATGTATATAAAAAAGGTAGACGTATATGAACAACACTGTCAACACCTAGTTTAATATTATTTTCGTTCAAAAACGAGACTAAAAGTAATTACTTTAAAAGCTTAATTTTCACTAGACATCTAAAAGGTCTACAATTAAGGGAGATAGCTAGCCTATTCTACATATCCCCTCCCCAAACAAGTTGTGGGTGTATAAAGATTACAAAATGCATGCTAGGTTTGTATAACTATATGTTCCGAGCACAAAGTATATCTGAAAACAATTATTGATAAAAAAAAAAGTATATCTGATAGCTTCTATTAAAAAAAGTCTATCTGAGAACAATTATTGAAAAAAAGGAATTAAATGATAGATTGCAAGTAATAAATAATGACAAGTAGCTGGGGAAAAGATCTGGATGTTTTAGCTTCAACGCACGATTCGTTTGGGATTAACATACTCAAAAATCAAAATCATATATACCGGTAACAGTGAAACCATTATTGATCGAGGTCATAATCATATTTTTCTCTACCCAAGTCTTCTGTGGACATTCATATAGAATGACTTGATACGAAGGGGACTGAGATTTTAATAGGTCTCAATTATAATGATGTTTTATTGCTAAATACAAGTCATACTTGGGGTTTCAATTCGTTGAGACTTCAAGTTCAGCAGTTTTTTCACTATAAATGTTGCTTAAAAGAAGAAAATCACTAGAGTTTTTGGTTGGAGCATGTTTTGTTGACAATCAAGGTTTTTTTAATTTTATTTTCTTTAACAATCGAGGTTTTTTAGAAAAAAAAGATGGAAAATTTTGTATTAATGTTTTTCAATCATTGGTTAAAGTTAACATTCGAGGTTTTTATCTTCTTGATAACATGAATTCTATTTTTTAGAAAAATTTTCTAGAATACAGGAAGGGTTTTCTATAAATAACACTCCCTAGGTTCTTTACTTGTTTTTTCTTCCCAAATATATATTACCATATAAGGTTAGACAAAGTTAAAAAAAATGGAACAAGTTTTTTTAGCTTCAAAGTTAGAATCGATTCAAAGCTGTAAATAGAGGGTGCATTGTTTTCTTAAGCCTAAAAATAATTTAAAGTTTTCTTTGGTAATGATAAATATTCAGAGGCACATAATCTTAATTGGTTGTGGATAAAAGTGTAAAAATTAGAAAATGATAAACATCAAATTAAGCTTAGAAGAGTATGAGCCTTAAACTCTTATCTTTCATAATCTAAGTGACTACTAATTAAACCCAAATAAATGAATAGGTAAATAAGAAGAATATAGCAATCGGACAATATTCAGAATTCAATGAAATTAATTTGTCACGAGCTCAAGTTAAAATTTTTAATTGTTGTACATACATACGTAACACACACACGATGATTTCGACTGGTTTACTAGACAGTATCAGAAAACAAATACACGTCGCTATCTAGCTGTAGAGTAAAACCAATTCTAATTGCTTCTCATCTAGATAGAATTCTAGATATATATAGTTTAATTTGGGCCCCAGAACTATTAAAGAAAGGCCTAGGCCTGTCATCTTTTGATGGGCTGATTCTCAACGTAACAATAATTAGTGGGGAGGTCCCAACGCGTTAAACTAGAAAAACACAACGTGTCACATCCTCACAACGCTTTCAATCCTAACCCTATGTATGCGGGCCCACTTAACTTAAAACCGACCCATCTCAATCACCAAATTTCTCTTTCGGTTCCTATTGGATCGACTGTCCTGGCTAGTCGTCTTGCTGCATGCTTTCCACCACGCCCCGGAAACGACAAATTAAACACAAACAAAAAGTTAACACAAGTGTTACAAAACGAGAGGGGAGAAAGGAACGGTTGACGATGCGAGTGGTTTAAGATGGATGGAGTCAACGGAGATTCACGAGATCCAGATAATACCTCTCCTCCTGATGTTAACATGTAACGGACGCCAGTAAGGTTCAAACACAACTTTACCTAAATCATAAAACCAACACCGACTGCCTTCCTTTTGTATTATACATGTTCGTGACCTGGCCGAGTTACCGCTAACATACGCCGTTCCATACATACGTATAAACATGCGCCGGCACAACCACGTACAATACAATAGCCTGACCTGCAGCAGTACGTACGTGCGCCACCACTACGTTATGAACGGATCGATTTTTCAATTCGGCCACAATCACACCAACTGCTTTTTTTTTTAATCATGTTTGTGACTATTGTTGAACGCTAAGTCGCTAACATGTGCTGCAACGTGTCTAGATACGTTGTGAATGCACCAACACGGACACGAAAACAAAACGGCGACTGTACCGGAATAATTAACCAGTGCCATCAGTTGCGAACGGATGCCACAACTACCAATGAATCACGCTAACAGTTTCTTGGCCTGGTGTTCGCCGCTAAAATGCACCTTTCGAATAACAGACTTTACCGGAGAAAACCGACGCAATTTCGTTCGTTCGGATTTTTGAATCTGATTGTGTGCGGCAAAAATTGATCGTAAACTTAAGTGACAGATATAATTGTTTCACCGCCTATTAAATCAAAGACTGACGAGTACAACGTGTTAAATAATTAAGATGAGATTAAGGCCGGTTCATTATTGACTATCAATGCGCGCAATGAAATTCAATGGTAATGAATATCTAATTAAGTAAAATCACTAAATTAAAATAAGGTGTGTGTGTGTGTGTGAGAGAGAGAGAGAGAGAGACTTACAGTTGTACGAAGAATGGAGTCTGGAGCGTCTGTAAGCTGGGGAGATGAAAGCTTGAAGAAGAGAATAGCGAAGTAAGGGAGAAAAGGGAAATAGGAAAGGAGGTATGTGATTTGTATTTATAGACGGGCGCTTGACGCATCAACATATTAATTCACCGAAAATTACTGAAAAGTATATTAACGCCATCGTCTTGCATTTATTGTCACTCGGGATTTACAAAATAGTCCTTTTATTTATTGATTTATTACCATTTGTAGGACGTATCCATCAAATATTCTCTTTGCACACATAAATTGGTTCATCTCCGGGAGGGGATCCACGTGTATATTTTTTTGTCGAGAGTTTTATATTCTTGTTTGATAGGTTCCGGATCTTTGTACTTTATATTCTTATTTATTTTTTTATTTATAAAATTAAAATATATGTTAAAATCAAAAGAGAATATAAATAAACATAATTATTGAATTTCAGATGTAATCATTTAATAACTATGCGAACAAAGTCGAAGGAAATATAATTTTTCTTCTATAAAATGTTTTTAAGTTATGTTTCTACTAACTAATTAAATTAAGTAATAGAAGTTTCCTTAAGGAATTGCAAAAAGTGCTAGCGCACATAGTCCAATTTTAGAAGGGCACAAATGTTTATATAAATATATTATATATAGATATCATAAAATATTTGGAATCTCATATTTATAATAATTACTCTATAAGCTTAAAAAATAGTTATTAATTATTTAATGACAAAGATCTTAAGTAATATTGTAGACGTGTTATAGTAGCACTTAGAAGATACTGCAATGGAGGGTCTGGAGGCGGCGTGCTGTGGCGGAGGGTATGGGGACTGCGATGGAGGGTCAGGAGACTGCAACGAAGGGTCCAGAGGCGACGACGGAGGAAGGTTGCGGCGGAGAGTCGAGAGGTGGCGACAAAGGAAGGATGCGGCGGAGGGTCCAGTGGCAACGGCGGGGGAAGGCTACTGCGGATGGTCTGGAGACGGCAACGAAGGAAGGTTGCAATAGATGGTCTGAAGTCGGCGACGGAGGAAGGCTACGGTGGAGGGTTTAGAGGTAGAGGAAAAACGTCGGTGTTTGGAGGGTAAAGTTGTATGATGATGGAATGAGATAGATATATTAAGGCTATAGAGATGTTTAAAGATAACAAGGTAATATTTCACATTCCCTCATTCAAAGGATTTTAAAATCCCCCCATCTAGTGATGAAATTCACTTTCCTTCATTTGATGGATTACAATTCCTTCATATTCCCTTATTAAAGTGAACAAAGCATAGGAATCCTTAGGAATTGGATTCCAATTCCTTCAGAATCGGAAGGATTCCTGCCAAACAAACGCTACCTAAGTGTAACATCCTCAGATTGGGCCTATTCGTGCGCTTCATTTGGTACGTGTATTAATTTGAAAAGAATTAAATTAAGAATATGTGTTAAGTAATCAAAGAAATAAGTTATTGGTTAGTTAAATGGGAATTTAAAAATAATAAAGAAAATAGAAAGTGATGATTAAATATTAAATGGTTTCAAACGAGGTTTTCAAAAATATCCTTGTTACTCAAAACGGGTATTCGTGCGTTGAGTTGTGTGTTGAAAAGGGGAACAAAATACCCCCTTGTGGATAAATGAAAACTAATATTGTCCTCAAACTCTATCCTCTGTACACACACACGTCCACACATACACACACACACACCTCACATTCTCTCTTTGTTCTTGAAGAAACTTAAGGCAAGGATTAACAAGGTTGTGGATTTAAAGCTGGAATTAATTCAAGAATCTGTTGATTAATCTTGGTTGCAATCTGTTCAACAACATCTCTTGATTCTTGTAAGTTCTTCTTTGAGTTCAACCAGTTTTAAAGTTTAGGTCCAAATGGGTAAATGTTCAAATTAGCTTCAATCTTTGAAGTTAATTATTCTAAGTTGTTCCTAGATCAATTCCAGATGTTTAGGAATCAAATATGTGTAATTAACTTGATGTTTAATGATGAATTGGTTGCTTTTGTGAAAAT
Organism: Dittrichia graveolens; assembly: GCA_038502395.1. Classification (NCBI taxonomy): domain Eukaryota; kingdom Viridiplantae; phylum Streptophyta; class Magnoliopsida; order Asterales; family Asteraceae; genus Dittrichia; species Dittrichia graveolens. The sequence continues at coordinate 71,824,091 of JARJIL010000008.1, forward strand.
GGGTCAAATGATGAAATTGAGTCCCAAATCTGCTATATGTTGTTAAAGTACATAAAGTTAGTGTTTTTAGGTTGTTTTCATAGTGTTAGTTCATATGTGAATGAAAGGGAACATCTCGAAATGAGTTGAAATGAGTTTTGGTTAATTTGGAATGGTAAACAGCAGGTTCTGGTCGAACCTGCTGCTGTGTGTCAAAGGGCACGGGCGTACCCTTTAAGATCCAACCGTGCCCTAAGGCGTACCCGGGTAGGCACGGGCGTACCTCGAAAAGGTACGGGCGTGCCTAACCCTAGAAGGCCCGGGGGAGTGCCTTTGGTCACGGGGCGTACCTGTGACCAGGGTACGGGGCGTGCCCCTTGAGTCACGGGCGTGCCTTGCCCTGTGACAGTTCTGTTTTACAGCTTATCTGATATGTAAAATCTGTAATTAGGTATTCCAACTGTACCAGGAGTGCCACCGCTGTAGTTTGCCTAATACTAGCCTATAAGGTGAGTATTGACTTTCATGAGTTCAATAAAGGGAGATTTAATTGGTAAATGCACAACACAGTTATTGTATGCTAAATATGGTACACATGGAAGTTATATGTATGTAAGTTTGCAAAGCCATGATTATCTGATATGTGAACATGTATTTATTACATGTGCATATATATGTTGATGAATACTAGTTATCTGTAAAAGCATGCATGCAATTGTTCCTGAAAAGGATTTCTGATGAGCTATGTGTATGTCCGGACAGTTTCTTGATTGAGGTCAGCTTCGGCTGGGTCCAGAGCCTTTAGGCGTAATGTTTCTGGACTAACGGTACTCGAGTGTCGTTCCTTAGAGTACTTGGGAGGTGATTGCCTTAACTGGCTAGCCTATGATTCTTGGTTCCAAAACGAGTTTGGTAATTCACTTATGTGATGAGACCGGCAAGGGATGGTAGTGTTTGATTCCCCCGGTGGTAGTGGTTTGAGCTGGATTTGCAACCCGGCAATATAATACACTCGTTTGACATGTCAACACTCCGCAATGTGATAGGATAGCATTGTTTGCTAATTCTTGATATGTATATGACTTGCTTTATTGCTTTTCATGCCTGTTAGTACTCACTAGCTATTTTTATATAGCTAATCCCATTGATGTTATTTTTTTTACAGATAAGAAGTAGGTGTGCCTGGTGAGATGGGATTCTCTGCTGGGAATTGTATATATCTTTTGGAAAGGAACACTGTATATGGTACAATGTGTACAATGGTCGGTCGATGATGTAGTAACACTGATACAATGTGATTTGGCACTATTTTGTTATGTAAATATAATCGCCAAATCATTATGGTTTTAACTCTGTAATAACTACTAGGTTTGTATGTTTGATATAAATATTTCCGCTGCGTTGTTTTAAATTACTAGCTAGTTAATCAATCAGGTAAACCCTTTTGTTACAAACCTAACCACGCAGTTTAAAAACTTAAATTTACACGGATTTTGGCAATAGCCGAGGCGGTGTTACACTTAGTGTATACTCTATTTGCAAGTTTCATCTCCTTTGCCTTTGAAGCATCATGTTCATCTACTAGTTTGTTGTACGAATAAGTTCAAATAGGGTGGCTGCTGGATCCAATTCTAGGAAACCCTTTGGTGAATTATGGGCTTTTTCACCAGTTAGCAAGTATTTGGGGACTTGATGTGAGAACCGATACATCTCTTCTTTTGGTATCTTTTTCACTTCACTCTGGTCTGTAACTAGGTAAAATATCGTCCTAAATCCAGTAAACTTGACAAGAGGGCAAACAAGCACACCTTGTTCTTGATTATAATCATCAAGTATTGTTACCATATCATATTGGTGGATCACGTGATCTGGAATATGTTCATTCCAATCACGAGATCAATGTCTGTACAGGGCCTACACCTCCCCCTTTCTGGGGTATATGATAACAGACCTTTTTGGGGTTTTCATCCATTCAACTTTCTGAGAGAATGAATTTAAAGATGTGTTTAGTTCATACTTTCCAACTCTAAATTCCCCACATGTTTTCCTGAAACCAGAACCTATCCAGTTTATTTGGCCAAATTCAGCAGTTGTGTTTGAATTTAGCCAGCTGATTTTCAACTTAAGCGGATTCCTTGAGAGCACCTTATGAATTAAGGCATAGATGCGTGGAATCCCATCATCATCATAGGCAGCCTACACCTGGTTATGTAGGAATGAATTTTCAATACGATCCAAGTCAAAATCATGAAAATCAGGATCAGGAACATTCATTGCATCCTGCATATTCATGGTTTGGCAAAAACCCTTATTTTCAAAGGATGTGTAATTACTGGTACTACTATATGGAGGACTTGTAGAAAATTTCTTATCATCTGCCTTCTTTTCTTCCACCTCCTCTGAAAGCCATTCATTAACTTTCCTGCAGGTCTCTTTTTGAGCTTTCTGGATCAGCATATGTCGAGTTTCAACTAGTGTCAACTCTCTGGTGCTGTTTAACTTGCTATTCATACTAAAAAAACCATATGCACCGTATATATTTCCTATGTTACCACAGTCGTTTTCCATGGACGTTTGACATGTAGTCCTTAAAGAAGTCTGCTCGCTGCCATCAACTTTTCTATTCTTCAAGGGGAATCCAGAATTAAGTTGTTCACGTTCTCTCTTCACTCTCTCGTTGACCCGCTGTACGACGTCTGGTGCTTTTGATGCAATGGAAGGATCTGTCTTACAGGTATCTGTTTCTGATAACACACCACATAAGCTATTTGTGTTATTGGACCAATGAGGGCCAAATGGAGCTCCTCCAGGTTATAATCAGTTCTTCCTAAATTATATTGTTTGCTAACAGGGTTGCTGTAAAGAGTAGGCTTACTTCAATCCTTATTTGGCAGCAAGGGCGGGGCCCAGCTGCAATATGTAATTGTTTGCGGTGTGTGTTATACACTATGAAGTGTAAGTGTAATGTTAACTCACTAAGCTTTGTGCTTACTCGTTGTTGATTTAAATTTTTAGGATCGTCGGGTAAAGACAAAGGCAAAGCTCTGGTATGACAGCAACGGCAACAACACTAAAGATTTTGACTAAAAGTCTCTAAAAACAATTATGTTTCTTTAGTTTCCGTTAATTCAAACAATCTAAAGTACTCTAATTGAGATGATTGTAATTAAAGATTTTGATTAGTGAATGATATATCCTACTACTTTTTCTTTCTACTTCATCCTCCTACTCATCGCAAGATGATATGTGGAGTCCACTATTCTAAGTAAGAAGATAAGTAGGAAGATATATAATCTCTCATAAAAAAAACTTCCCATGTAAAAATGGTATTCATAGCACTTGTACAAATTAGAGCTTTCACTAAACTAACATGATGGCATGCTCATACAATTAATCAGAAAGAATATTTTTATTAAAAAAGTAATATTAATTAATCCCTTAAAGCATGTAATTATGAGTATCAAATTGTACAATTTTATTAAGCCTTGTAAAGAGGCTGTGTATCAGAACAGGGTTGTTTGTGTAGTTTTGCAATTTTGCTGAATTAGTGTTCTTTGAACCTATTTCAGTCATATATCTATTTTGATTCATTACTTGATCCAACGTTTTTGCCACTCAAACTGCTATACCTTTCCCGAGCTAAATTTTATTCTAAGACATCAAGCTTCAGGTTTCTTTCACATGGAATATAATTGCAGATGTTAGAGAATCTGTGTGTTTTGTGCGTGCTTAAAAGTAAAAAGGGTGTACTTGTCTGTTGTGTTGAACCTACTGTCTTGAAGGATATAGAATGCTTTTTTAACTTAGGATAGTATTATTTATGTTTTACCAACAAAGTTTTAGGACATTTAAGATACAAATAAAACACAAATATGAAAACTTGGATCAGTAAAAACCAAGGACAAAGAGTCCAGAAAGACTTTTAAAACTGAATACAACGCACAATTTATGTTCTCCCATAATCCCATTTCTAGAAAGATCACGCTTTTAAAAATACAGAAAACCACAACCAAAAGAGTTACCTAATATATACGAGAACTGCAATAACCAATCTTAGCCGTTCAATTGATAAGTGGAATTCATTGATGAAGAGCGTAGGGGGATTGAGTGTGACAAGGTGCATGTAAGGAATTTATGGGTCGGCAATCCAATTAAAGGAGGGAGAATTGGACAGCTAAGATTGGTTCTCATAGTTCTTGTACGAAAAACAGTTCTCCTTTGAACTTTTGCCTATATGGGGGATATATATATATATATATATATATATATATATAGGGTAGAGATCAAGTAAAAAGAAAATTAAAATAAAAAAGGTAAAAGGGATGATTGTTTGATCATTTTTCGGTATATATATCAACTCATAATCGTTAGTTCATCATCTTTATTGATTAAAACTAGTTCTTCATCAATTTCTTTTTGATGAATCCAACATATTCATCACTTTTTAGATGAAAGCATTTTGTTCATCAACAAATTATTCCAAAATTTTGATTTCAAAATCTGTATTTGAAATCAAAAAGAAATTGATGAAGACTAGTTTTAATCAATAAAGATGATGAACTAACGATTATCAGTTGATATATATATCGAAAAATGATCAAATAATCATCTCTTTTACACTTTTTACTTTAATTTTCTTTTTATTTGATCTCATCCATATATATATATATATATATATAATGCTTATATGCGAGGGTTGCAATTTAATTGTTATGATTAATCTATTAGTTGATAAGGGTTTTGTTCAAATATTCCTTATTAAAATCATAGTCCTGAGTGATAATTTTTAGCCATTAGATTTCAAGATCAATGGTATAGATTTAATCTTAGATAATAATTAAAATTGATATAAGGAGGACAATTCTGACTTTTTGCATATTGGTACCCTCACTTTCTCTTTCCTCTAATTTATTTAAAATTAATTATCTCACAAACCGTTAATCGTTAGACAAAACCAATTATACCGTTGCGATCCTCGTGTTACCCTCTTTTATTAGCACTTGATATACTTTTGACAAACTTTTTTTCATTTTGTTAGGTTGGACTTAAATTTTATTAATGTATAATCACATGTGATTCATAACAATATTACATGTGTTGTTTTATTAATTTTTTTTATCTTCTTAAATTGTATATCATTTAATGTTTATTAATTTTGAATGTTTGCTTAAAAAATCAACGTGTGCTTAAAATCGTTTATACATGTATGTACATATTCAATTTCACTCAATCCAATGGCATTGTCTACCCATGAATGCATATATTGTATACTAGCAACACCTTATCCCCACTATCAAAGGTCCAGATGTGTTCTCCTTCGAATTCAATGTCTTTTATATTGTTTCTCATAATAAAAATGGTTCTCATTTGAACAATCCCCTATACAATCATATATGATTGAATACCAAATCTCATGTTTTTTGGTATTCAATCACATGTGAATCTGTACAAACTCTCGTGTGATTCATACAAAATCACAGGTGATTAAATATGCAATCATATGTGATTGAATACCAAATCTTATGTTTTTGGTATTCAATCACATGTAATTCTGTACGCAATCACATGTGATTGAATACGCAATCACATGTGATTGATTCTGTCAAATATGTGACATAAAAATGTTACATTTAATCAAATCACCTGTAATTATGTGCATGTATAAGACATAGATAACACATGTGTTATGAAACAACTAATAACTTAGAATCATTTTCAATTGTTGATTTTTTGTTACTAAACCATAGAACTTCGCCGGATTATCAAACACCAAACTATAATTTTATAAAGACTATATTGATCACACCTCTATGAATCACATGTGATTATACTTTAATAAAATTTAAGTCCAATCTAACAAAATGAGAAAAAAAATTTGTCGAAAGTATATTAAGTGACCTCTTTAATTAAAGAGGGGAAAACGAGGATTGCAACGGTATAATTCGTTTCATTTAAGGATTAACGGTTTGTGAGATAATTAATTTTAAATAAATTAGAGGAGAGAAAAAGTGGGGACCAATAGTTAAAAAGTAATAAATGTCATTCTTCATACAAATATATCAATTTTGATTTTAATTTAAGATTAAATCTGGACTATTAAATCTTAAAATATAATTACTATAAATTATAACTATAAATTAAATTAAGACTGTATTAAACATTTCTCTAATTGATAATTCGATATTTTGGTGGTACTTTTGTCAAACCAATCTCACGTGCTCACACTTTTAAATGACAATTATTTAGTGATTCGGTGTTGATAAATCTTTTGAATGGATGGAGATCGAGTCAGGATCATGAGAGAATGACTTTTCATAATATCATTACAAAATTTAGATATATTTACTATATTTATCACCTTTAGCATTCGTTTTTAATATAATTAAAAAATTTATTATTTTTATGTTATTGTTAATTAAAAATGAATGTAACTTTATCAAATTTCTTAATTTTTGTAACCGTACTTTGTATACTCTACGAGATGGGTGTTTTCTCTAAAACCTTATCCCTTGCGAATGATTTAAAACTTTCAGCTATGGTCGATAACAAGCTTTTAATACCCTCTTAAACAAGGATGGTCAGATTAGGAGCAAAACATTTAATGTTGTATACAAAAAAGTATTATCAACATTGTGAATTATGATTACCTTTAACAAATTGTGTTTCATTTACATATTGCACATTTCAAAACTTTTCGTAGCTTTTTTATTACTTATAAATTATTTAAATCAACCCTTGTAATACACGAGTTTTTAAACTAATATATATAACTTTAGAGTTAATTGCATTAATGGTCGTTTAACTATCCAAAAGTTGCAAGTTTAGTCCTTTTTTTGAAAAAATTGCAAGTTAGATCCTTTAACTACCATTTTTTTGCAACCACAGTCCTTTCTAACGGAATCTGTTAACTTGCTCCGTTAAACTCCCTCATGTGCACTGCACATGAGGGTATTTCTGTCCTTTTACCAATTTAATAGTTTTTAATTAATTTTCAGACTTTTTAAACTTTTTTACATAAAAAATCATATCTTCATCTTTACTCTCTCCCTTCCAATCTCTCTTTCTCCTAGACAAACACACATCTCTCTCTCTCTCCAGCCCACCGGCGCACCATCTCACCCTCTCTCTTCCTCCGGCAAACATCACACAGCCATCTAAACATAGCCCTCGCCGGAAATCACCATCATTTGAACACATACCAAGATTAAACACTTGAAAACAAGAAACCCTAAACATCAAACACAGCCCTCGCCGGAAATCTCAAAAACTCGAAAACAAGAAACCCTAAATATCATCGCCGTTTACCACCACTCTCGCCCACCAAAAAATTGAAAACCAGAAACCCTCATCGGAATCTCAAAAACCCACATACCGACACTTACCGATGGTGGCAATGGTGATGATGGCAGACGATGGTGGTGACGGGAAGCGTTGAACAGACGGTGGTGGCGGTGGTTAAGGTGGTGGCGTTGAACAGACGATGGTGGCAATGGTGATGATCACTGCACAACCATCGACTTGCTCTAACTCTGACGCCGACTTGCTCTGCCCGAGCGATTTTGAGGCCCTGACTCTGCCGCCGAATTCCTCCACCCGAGAGATGGCACGCTGCCTTCTCCTTTAGCGCCACCACAACAACAATGCCCGCACCATCTACTTGCTTCACAGGTCGTCTTCTCTATTAGCCCCACCGATGCTCTACTTCGCCGCATCACCATCGTTGGTTGAATGGTTTCACCTCATCACCGGTCGACAAAATCAAGATCCAAAGCCTCACCCAGAATCAAGTATTCTGAATTTTTTAAATCATCTGGTTGTGCGTGATGAATCTATGAAATTGAATTTAGATTTCCCTCATCTGGTGTTGATAGAGAGAGAGAAAGATGCAGATATGATTTTTTTTATTTTTTAAAATGTTAAAATAGTAGTTAAAAAAGTCTGAAAATTAATTAAAAATTATTAAATTGGTAAAAGGATAGAAATACCCACATGAGGGAGTTTAACGGAGCAAGTTAACAGATTCCGTTAGAAAGGACCGTGGTTGCAAAAAAATGGTAGTTAAAGGATCTAACTTGCAACTTTTTCAAAAAAAGGACTAAACTTGTAACTTTTGAATAGTTAAATGACCATTGGTGCAATTAACTCATAACTTTATAAATCATACACATTTTTTCTCCTTATCAATTTAAAAGTTCAATTTTCAATCAATATTTCATCCAAACCATTCATGATCCATTTTATTTAATTAATCACATCTATCCAATTATTAACCTTCTAAAATAAATTAAAATTTTCTAAAAAATTAAACTAATTTGATATTTGATATTCAAATCCTTGTAAAAACATATTAAAATTTATTTCATACTTGTTTCAGACATTTAATGGTATCGACCATAATTGTCGTCACATTGCGCAAGAAACCCATTAATGTGTGTGTATAAATCAAGACTCGAAAATTTTTAACGGCTCGCTCCGACGCAATTTACGGTTGAGTAAATATGTAAATAACCAAAATACCCTTATTAATGAGTCAAGTGATATTACAAATAGTCCTTACAGTTCTCGTACGAATATATATATATATATATATATATATATATATATATATATATATATATATATATATAATCTAGAAATTTTTCCTAAAATTTTCCAGAGTGCTCCCCGCCTAGGCCATTACTTAATTTACTTGCGTGTACCATAGTCGACCGTTCGACTACCATCTTACGAGTTTTACAACATTGCAAAAAGATTGAAAATGGAAAAGAAGAAATATCTTTTATTAAACCGTGAGAACAAACAAAACCACCATAACAAGCTCAGAATTTACACAAGAGGATAACTTTCCACACTCATGTCTTACTGCATTCTTTAGAGATCAGAAGATACAAAACAACAAACCTGGGGATGATATAATTCAAGCTCTTACTCCATGCAAAGACCAATCAAATCCTCCTTCAAATATAACTCTTTGTGTCCACTTCAGGTTTAATTTCAGTTTCGGTTTGCGTTTCGGTTTCAGAATTGGTTTCGTGTTGTGGTTGGCATTCGGGTTTTACTTCAGATCCATGATAAAGTTTGACTACGATGCAGGTGATATTATCACAACTTCCACGGCTAAAAGCAGTCTCTGTTAACTTTTTGGAAGCTGCCTCAGGGTCTTCTTCAGCCTGTGCAAGGGATACAGCATCCTCATTGGGTACAACGTCCCATAGACCATCACTTGCAAGAATAAGCAATTTAAATGATTCATCAAGCTCCAGTTCCTGGGAAAAAAAAGGCAGTGTTTAACTTAGAAATAACCTTTGGGTATATTCCTCAAGTGTCATTCAGTGACACTAAATCTGAGTTTTTTAGTGCACTTATGTAAAAGATGGGTAAAGGTCGTATAAATTATTTAAGAACCATCCCTTCCTATTTGTTTGTCCTGTCAGATAGAAAGAAAGACCCCAGAGAGCCCTTTTTACCAATAGAAGTGTAGGTAAAAGCCTAAAAGGTGCTATGTTTTTGGGTTTTAATGACATCACATTGTCACCAAAAGGTCAAAATCTATTCCAACGCCTTTTTTTGTCAAAATCTTTACCAATTCCACTTAACTACACTTTTCATATGTGTGGGTAAAACATTTAGACCCTTTTTGTGAATGACTTTTGGATCAGAAAAGAAACTTCGATGCAGTCATAGAAAATACTTTTATGGAAGCACATAAATGTATGACTGTAAAATGGTTAACAGAGTACCTGGATTTCAGGTTCCGCGACAACAAATTGCTTGAGCATTCGGTTTCCAAAAGCACGGGACATTGCCAAAACACCTCCAACCCTCCAGGTGCCTGGTAAAAACATACAACTGAATATGAGTGTTTGAATTACAAGTCAGCAGGTGTTATACAAACTCTGAGCCAAATATAACAAAATGATCCATAGAATGCGTTCCAAATATGATACACGAAGGTTAAATGATACTTCACATTGCAATTGTGAAAAGTGCAAATGAGAAAGAAAGCATCCCATTTGTCCTTAGTCCACTCTTTGTAAGAGAATTAGAAATGTATACCCGCGCGTCACAGCAGAGATTTAAAACATAAATATTTCATTGCGGAATTTGTAAGGAAGTTTGAAAGATTTTATTTTTCGCCATTGTAAACTTAGGTTGTGATTGTTCATTTTTTATTTGTTATTTACTTATTTTAAGAAAAAAAAGTCTTGTAGGGTTAATGACAATAGTAGCCAAAGGAACAAAAATAAATGAAAAAAATCAAGGCCAAAAAGCTCATGAATGTCATGCATTGCGATATGATTAAACCTTTGATATTTGCAATTGTATTTTAGCTTTGATATTTGCAATTGCAAATATCTGTTATTTAAACTTAATCAGCTAAGAAGATGTATAATTTAATACAAGTTAAAACCTAATTACTATAATAAACTTATATAAAAGAGTGAAACATAATTCAAACTCGAACCTGGGCTTCCTCATATATATTGTTATAAAATCTCATTTAAAAGTACTTTAAATTATATAAAATGAGAATGTATCTGACTAAAATATTTTTATTCTTTATTTTAAAGAAAAAAAGGAAAAAGAAATATTAATCTTTAACTAAAACATAAAAAGGTGTATAAATTTACAATTGTGAAACATAATTCAAACTCGAACCCAGGCTTCCTGATATATATTGTTATAAAATCTCATTTAAAAGGACTTTAGATTGTATAAATGAGAATATAACGGACTAAAATATTTTATTCTTTATTTTAACAAAAAAAGGAAAAAGAAATATTAATCTTTAACTAAAACCAAAAAAGGTGTATAAATTTACAATTGTGAAAATAGAAGATTTAAAAGAAAGAACAAAAATAATTTGATTTTTATTAATGATAACTCTAAAAAATAAATATTTAATTAAAGTAATAGAGAATAAAAAAAAAGAAGAAAAAAAAAGAAGGGCGCAGGAATTGAACCCGGGCAATATGTGTGAAAGTGTATTTCCTTAGCCATTAGGGCAACGCTATACTTGTGTCTAATGCACCAAATAAAATACATATAATAAATTTGTTTTTCTCCTGCAAATTGTATGGATAGTATAATTTTCCAGCAGTGCTCCAAACAGCACATACTGAAAAACAAAAATATGAGTATTGCCACAGAACCAAAAACATTACTATTTTACCTGCCCACATCACAACCCCACCAGCACTTTCAATTCTCATACGCTCGTCGCTTCTGTTGGGTTTGTGATCATCAGATAGGGGTATTGCTGTCAAATAAATAAATAAACATTTAATATACATAAACTACATAAGTAGAATACTTAAGTTCTAGGGAGATATTTGTATCAAACATGTAAGAAAAATTAAACAAACGAGAGAAACTGGATTCAAAGTTTCAAACAACAAGAGCACTCCTTATTAATTGTTTTAACTAAAATAGATGAAAGAACTTTTAAGGACAAAACATGCACAGAACATCAAGATAGAGCATCAAAAGGTGGCATTTAATAACGAAAGCCAAATCTTTCACATACTCTAATGAAAAATATAGAATAGATTAAAAATAGTCCAAGTTTACCCATGTCCATAATTTTATCAGAAACAGTGCATTTTTTTCTTTAAATCGCTGTCTATATATGAACAATAATCAATTACTTAAGATGGTAATGGGTAATAAAATAAAATGGTCGACGGCAGCTGGTTATGAGCAGAGAATAACAAAAATTTATCCAAACGAGATTTACATATACATCAAAGACTGATTGTGCCTTAGCTATCTAGAACTTTCTACATTAACAATAACTAACTTGCACAACAAAGGGTTTATATATAACGATGATCTCACTTTGATGCTTGAAAATCAAAATTAGTTTGACAGCAAATTACCTTTGCCTTCCTTTGATATAACAGTCCGGGAATCTCCAACATTCGCAACATACAGATGGTTACCAACCAAAACTGCAGTTGAAGCAGTGGAACCATCGTCACGAAAATTATCCTTTTCAGACTCCAAAAAGTCTTTATCAGTCTGCTGATAGGTTTCAGCTGTGAAAGTCATTCAAATTTACGGATTAAAATCACGATTTAGATAATAAGAGGCAACACAGGACATAAAACGGCATTTTCTTAGCCATTATCTTTTCTCGTTTTCTATATACTGCATGATGCTTCATACTATAAGATGTTCATCTATAGATTATTTATTTTTATAATCTTTTAAAGTTTATAACTTTTTTGTTCAGGATATTACACCATATATAATAAAGTAACATGTGGTCAGATCTCAGCATCTGCAACAAGAATGAAATGTAGCATATTGCAGTAATTGTGATAGAAACTCACTAATAGCCAGTTTGGTGTTTGTCATGAATTCTGGATGTTTCATGAGGTTCTTAAACAGATTTTCCTTTAAATATTGAGCTGCGCGTGAACCACCGTGACCTATAAAAACCAGAAATGAGAAAGAAATAAAAGTCGAAAGCAGTATGAGAAATATGATATAAACTGACTAGTCAGAATTCTTTTGCACAAATAAATAATCTATCCAAGTCAATCAAACATTTAAATTGTAATGTACAGTTGTACACCACAATGTCTTTATATGATACTGACAACGCTTTGCTTGTAGTATGATCTTCCTTTTTGGTTTTGTCATTTTTGATGCCTTGGGCTAATGGGTTAATATGCATATATATTATAACTACTGATGGAAAAATGTCATCTTACTCGAATGGTAATTGTAATGGACTAACGACTTGTGATCCTGAAGACCTCGCTTTAACAGGAAATTCAAACTTACCTTCCAATCAAATAAAAAAAGCCCCTTAAATTACTTGTAGGGGGCATGTGGCCAATAATAGGCCCCAATTATTTGACAACTCTTCCAATGACCTCACCAATGGAAAGTGGAAACCCATACGCAACATCTGTCTGGAAGATTTTAGTTATCTGGGTTTTTTTGTTTCATTTTTCGATGTTAATGCGTTGATAAATTTTTTATGTTGCTCAAATTCTATTTCTGAAACTAATCAGCAACCCCTTCTCTTGGAAATATTGGTTTCTCCATGCAAGATTTTGCTGACTTGAGTTCTTAGTTTCTTTTATAACTACTTGGATCTAGAGAAAATAAAAAAAGAGGTCATGTAATCATTCTTATTTATAATCTTATATGTGCTTTTTTAGGATCTTTGGTTGGATTTGTCACATTCAACTATTCGAGGAAATGAAAGGTTAATCATACAAAGACAAGTGATGTGCAGCTGGTTAGAGGTGTAAGTTTGCTCTATAATCTTTTAGTTTCTTGTTGGAAATTTCATTTTGCATGTTCTAATATTTGGTTCTGTATTGAAAGTGTGCTCAAGAAGTTGATGTATTCATCAATTTCAGTGATAATGATTAGGGTTTATCATTTTAATGTACCTTCTTATCAATTTTACATTTTTTTTCTATATCATAAATTGGGCATGCATATTTGACTTTCGTTGTTTGATGATTAGATTTTCTTGATTGCTAAGGTTGCATTTGGTTGTGGAAAATTGTTTTCAGTTTTCTGGGAAAAGTTTTTCAGAAAAAGGGTGGAGTTTTCATTTTCATTTTTCCGTAGAATATTTAAAAACACGTTTGGTTAAAAACGATGAACTTTTCATTTTCTATTTTAAAAAATTAGAAAACATGTTTAGAGTGTATTTTCTATCCATTTTCAATTTTCATTTTTTGCTATTTCAAATAATACGATATTATTCTACATAATAATAAAAAACAATACTGCTTTAAGATTGATTCTATTGTTTCTCATTTTAAATACTGTAAATTAGTAATAATACAAATAAATATTCATTAAAACTAAATAAATTATAAATCATATTTCATCATTAACAACTTTAATTTCACCTCGAAGGCCTATTCCTAGCCAACGATTTAAACAACACAAAATAAAATTTAATCATTTATTCCGCACAATTAAAAACTGTAAAAAGAAGAAATGTAATTTGAAATTTGATCGCCAATTAAATAATTCAATTGTAAGCGATGCATGACATGAAATTGAAAAGCGAACGATCTATGGGACCGATCGTGGGATAAGGTAGCCAAATGGAAAAGTGTGGAAAACTCTCTTGATCAGTTTTCCAAGTTTATTGTGATTTTAGAAAACTGAAAATTTCCGTTTTCTAGAAAAAATTTAGGAAAACTTATAAACCAAACACAATTTCAAGTTTTCCTTTTTTTCCTAGAAAATTTTTCTGGAAAACATGTGTATTTTTCAATAACCAAACACACCCTAAGATATTAAGGGTTAGATGTTGATAAAAACTTATACTATCCAAATCTGAAAATAATCTTCTTTGTAGATGAAGATTGGTATCATTGATCTAGATTTTGTAATTTCACTTGGACTTTTTAACACATTAGGCTTCAAGTTATCAGAAATTTCATTTTTGTTTTCTAAAATTTGATCCAACCTTCACTTTGAGTTTCTGTTGATAAATTTGACTTGGTATTTCTTGAACAAATTTGATTTGGCCATCCCTAATTCAAACCCCCTTGGGACTAGAACCCTAGACCTCCTTTATGGGAACCCGATAGGCTAGCAGGTGATGGTTTAATTAAAACAAAGAATGATAGTGTCTTTTCTGTGGGTCCTCAGGGTTTTATCAGTTTACTGATTTTTAGTTTCCTCAAGGTTTAAAATTCCTTGATATAAGGTTATGATATATAGTTAACTTGTGATGCTGTTTTGTTAGTTATGCTTCATTTTTCTTTCTCTTCTTGATCATTGATCAAGGAACAAATTTACATTTGGCTTGCCTTTGCAAGACATTCATAACGGTTAGCATGCTTATCAAGTAGTAATATGCTTTTCTACTTAACATTTATGATTTTCTCCAAATCCGTTTAGAACCTTAAGCAAGGATCTCCCTATATATTCTACAAAGCCACACATCAATTAGATCAAAGTTGCAGAATTCTATATCGAAAGCTTTTTGTAATAAATATAAGTTACAAATGTGCCTTTTCACACATATCTATTAGTGTCCTGCTGCTATCAGCTAATTTGGCTGTTCTGTTACGGATATAAGATGCAGTAAGCTATGCAATAAGGTATTGATATATGGCTGTCTAAAGTGATATACTATGCAGGAATCTAACTAGATAAATCGGTTGCTACTGCTGTGTGATATATTTCAATATATGTATAGGTAACCATATTTCAGTGATTGGTTATAAAACACCATGGGTTTAAGTTGAGGGGGATCAATCATTATTTTCAGCCTAGTAGCTTTTGGGAGACCACTTGCTTCTCGAACTGCATGCCACTATCTGTTCTTTTCTTCTACTTTCATTCAATAGAGCAATACCCACCCCATGGTTCCAATTGATTTGTATCAAATGGTATCAGAGCAATTTTCTGGGCAGATTTTTGTAATACAAATCCGAAGTTAATGTTCATCGGTACAGTTCGCCAGAAATACTTATTGTTAGGATCAATCACACACAAAAGCAAATAACCAAAAAGCAGGAAGAATAAAGAACACGAGAGAATTTACGTGGTTCGGTCAATATTGCTATCAACCTACGCCCACGGGAGCAACTAGTGTTATCTTTTTATTGAGGTGCTACTACGTTCACAAGTACAAATGAGATCAATTTATAGGGAAAACATAACTAGGGAAACCATCTAACTATGTAAATTAGATCAACTTAATTATAGAAGCTAGATCAACTTGATTATGGAAACCATATCAACTTAAATATGGAAACCAGATCATCTAATTTTGGAAACGAGATCAGAGCAATGAAGCTAGGGCCGGCCAAACCCTGCTACTTCTCCCTTCTCTTCTCGGCTTGGCTAAGTGGGCCGAAGCCTACATCCCAACACTTATTTCCCAGATTTGAGATTTCTGTTCCTGGGTGTTTCCGGACAGGACACGAATTGCGGAGTTAGAAACCTTGGTCATCTAGAACACGGAGGTATGAGAGGTGATTTTCTGCCCTGGAATCCAAGGTGCGGCCTTAAGATCAAAGACTAACCAGAAACTGGAAGAGGTCATTAACATGTTGACGACTCTAGCCAGCAACGTTGCTTCCCTAGGCCTAAAAGCTTCTGCTCTTAAACCGGAACAGCCAGTGCCACCTAGGATGCAGTTGCAGAAGACCAAGGTCAATGACTTGGAGTTTTGATACCATCTCTCAAAGTGGAGTGCAGCGTCGCAAGAGACGGGCCGCATAATGAGGCAGGTTTGATCTCCCAGAAGCTGGACGTAGCATGAATAGAGTTCGACAAGCTAGTGGTAGCGGATACGCATGGAACGGGTTGGAGTATGCTGGTCATGTCCGAGGTATGATTTTAATCAAAATGTTTAAATCCTTAAGATCCGGAGTGAGGGGATTAAGGGTGAGCATGCGACTCGATAGACCGAAAAAACCGACGAACCAGACCAAGACCGGTCCGGTCTTCGGTCCTTGTTTCTTATAGATTTCGGGTTTCGGTCCGGGCCGGTCCGGTTTTGTTTAATATAGTGTATAAAACAAACAATAGACCGAAAAAACCGACTAACCGGACCGAGACCAGTCCAGAACTGGTCGGTCCGGTCTTCGGTCCTAGTTTTTTATAGATTGCGGGTTTCGGTTCGGTCCGGTCTTTTTCGGTCCGGTCCGGTTTTTGAACCGTGCTCTCCCTTAGAGGGGATCCATGGTTGGAATGTAGGGTGGAGGATCCACGGTTGGAATTTTCTTCCAAAGAAACTTAAGATGCCGCTTTTCAAGGGGACGACGTTTATGGGTGGTTCCACATGGAGAGGTATTCAGATATTCACGATATTGACGCGCTAGGCCATTTGCAGGGTATGGTCTTGTGCTTAGAAGGAGCAGCTCGTTCTTGGTACCAACAAAGTGTTGGTCGGGTTTAAAAGTTGGGAAGGAATTAAACAATTCGATTTCAACTGTTGTATGAGGGTACATTGTATACGGTTTTTTGCAATCCATAATGCTAATCCCTCTTTTTGTGCTACTCCTACTCCTAGGGCGGGAAGAAAATAAGCACAACTTGGGTCAGTATGGAAATATGTGTCACTGTTTGAAAAAAGTTGGCTGTTCAACTCGATGGAACACCAGAATCAGTGTTGGAAAGCACGTTTAACAAAGGCCTCAAGCAGCAGTTCACGTCATGTAACCCGCAAGACTTGATCACACTATTAGATTGTCAATTTTTACTGATGAGAACAAATCAAGCAAAGTTGTTTCCCAAGTTATTGGTTTCTATTATTCAACTTTTTTCAACAGGAGGGTCATCAGAAACTCCAAACACCGACTAGAACCCAATCCGATCCACGACTTCGTCTGTCACGGTAGAAAGGGTGATGGTATGTCCAACAACTAGAAGAATCAGTTTAAGCGGTTAACCAAGTATGAATTGGCGGCCAAACACGCAAAAGACATGTGCCTCAAATGCAATGAGATGTTCATTCCAGGCCAACGGCGTGGTGATAAAACCTTGCAAGTGCTGCTCGTCAACGAGGGACAAAAAGGCAGATGAGATGGATTAACAAGTTAAGTCATGGGATCCAGGTCGCTCTTTTCAAGCCCTTAGCTTCTGCTAGAAAAAGGTGGAGTGATTGAGATAAAATTTCTAAGCCACGCCTTGAGGGCGAGGTATGTTTTTGGGAGGCAGGAATGGATACGAACCACAGGGATCGATCATCGATCATTATTTTCAGTCTGGTACTTAAGGGAGACCTTTTGCTTCTTGGCTTGCAAGCCACTATGTGTTCCTTTCTTCTATTTTTATTCAATAAAGCAATCCCACTAGACTGGTTCCAATTGATTCATATCACTTACCTTTTTGAAGAATAAAGCGACTCATGTAGATTACTTAGTATAACTACATTATGTGTCCCGGTAGTTACTGTCATGAATAAAAAGAGAAATTTCCTCTCGTTAGGATTTTAACATGAAAGCTGCTTAGAAAGTATATTACCGTCAAATATCCCGAAGAGACAGACCATTTGCCCATCAATCTTGAAAGTCTTAATGTCATAGAAATCCTCCATGCTAGGTCTTTTACCTCTGAAACTTGAATATCCCCAGCTTAATTTTCCATCTTCACTGCCAATATGCAGACTAGGCATCAGCAAAGAAGCTTGCGGTTATAAATTTAAATATTAAAACACACACATACACAACCATATATAATAAATAAAGTAGGAGTGTTAGTTTATAAGTTAGCATTGTAATTTCCCACCCATGTGTCAAATTTTTGCATGTTTTCATTAACTCATCAACTCACACTATCTCATTCACTTTCTTAAGTGATGGCTAAACAAAAAACACTAAGCAGGGCCTAATAAATGGATCGGGTTAAACTTCAGATCCAAGACTAAACAACATGAAACCGTATTTAGGTAACTATCACTATTCTACAACTTCATCGTATCACTTACCCTCATCAAATAGTATAATGCCATTCTTGCGTAAGCAGTAGTTTCATAAACAGACCTCACAAAGATGTACCCTAAATACATCAATGAATATGTATGCAAAAAAGCAAGAGATGTCGATTTCAGTGCAAGTCAAAACACATCAAAGTGAGTTGCTTATAACACATAATGACATGTTCATCAAACGTTTGATAAATGACATATTTGTTGAAGAATAAAACTATATTGGCACGCTCATTAGTGACATGTAACTGGAAAGAATATTCCAATGCTTATAGAGTATAGACACACGTGGATTAATATGTTTAAGAAGCATTGATCTCAAAATTGGTCTCTTGAAATTGACACTCTGCATGAATGTCCAGTGTAAAAAGTATTGCTTTGAGAAATGGAGGAAGTCACTTTGTATTATTCATTTTGTTTGTAACGAAACTGCTATTATTTCCTACATAACATATTTATTCATCCATTTCTGCTCTCATAGTATTACAATATTGGCCCAACCCTTTCTTGATTCAAAGGAGTAGTGATTCACACGCATTTTTGCATAAGTAGAAAAGGGTTCCAAACTTTACATACATACCAAGCACAAGAGATTGTCAATTTTCCTTTGTTCAGGCAAATAAATCTGGAATTCAAAGCCTAGATCTCACAAATACGCAAATCATACACTCAAGCTTTTCAAAGGTTAATGCTGGGAAGGAACACGCCACATGACTAGTTGCTAATTTATCCTCATAGGTTCAAGGGAACAGAAATATATGAATTGCTAAATTGTTAAAGAGATAAAAACACTACTCTGTAGAAAAATTGAACAAACCATAAGCATGTGAGACAGAATGGCAGCAGAGCTAAGTTAGGAGAAACTCAAAAGATTTTAAGTCATATCAAGTCAAGATCACCCATTATTAAAGTAAAAGAATTCATTTCTAAACATATAAAGCAACCATATCCCAAACTTCATCTGCGCCTTCTCTTCTAAATATTGGCATAACCTATGCTTGGTTACCTTCAAGTTAAAAACATTGTAAGCCTGTTGGGTTTATAATTTATGACAGCATTCATGCAAACAATGGCAAACAGAGAAAGAGAAAAAATTAAAAAAAAAAATGGGAATACTAATAACACAAATCACCTCTTCCAACCTCCAGTTGCATATGAACCATCACCATCCCTCTCTGTCAAAGCGTCAGTGACCAAACCCCGACTCCCAGTTGCACCTGCACCCATCATCGTTTTCCTAATCGTGGAGAACTTTTGATCAGAGGAAAACGTTACTGCAGGTATAGTCTTCAGACTGATCTTCGGATTTGCAAACTGCAATAACCCTTCTATGGGTTTCCCAATATGCGCAGCCTGCAGAATCACTGTCCTGAGGAAACTGCTGCATATCATCTAAGAATCCACAAGCTGGCCTTGCCAAACTTTTACCTTGAGAAAGTAGAAATATACCGACGAAATTCAAGTTGAAGAATCTATATTCACGGATCTGGTACGCCTGAAACCTAATCATGATACAGAAGAAGCAAAATGAGGAAATTCAAATTCGAGAATCGAGAAAATTGGAAGGGAAACGGTGGATTCAGTAGCAAAATGTTATATTCATGAAATGTATAGAAAAGTGAATTACCAGTAGGAATGAGTATGATACAGAAAGGAATTTGAATCACCATATGATTATTCGTTGAGCTTTTTGTGAAAAGGATAGTAGATCTCCACCCAAGAACTCGAGGGAGGGTCTGAGTCTGCAACTATGAATTAATGCGAGTGTATTTTTGTTAATGAAAAGGGTCGGGTGGGGGTGGCCTCCATCCACATTTTCCATTCTGGGCTGAACCCAATCAATTAACTTAACTATGGTTAATCATCGTCCCTAGGGTTCTTGTTACAACTCACAAGACACACTTCCTCTTATTCAAAATACTTTTACATTTTTATCCTACTTCATCTTTTTATCATCTCCTTCATTGATTTTGACATTTATATTAATTTTGTTAGTAGTAGGGTATATCACCTCTCTTTTAAAAATGGTTTTATATTTTATCAAAAAATGATACATCCTACTACTTTATCCTCGTACTTATCACAAGATGACATGTGAAGTTTACTAATTCTCTTTTCTTCACCTCCTCCTTTAATTTTGACACGTGTGTTGATCTTGTAAGTAGGGGGATATGTCACCTCTCTATCTTATCCGCTAAATCCTTCTACTTATCTCCTATTACATTATAAGTGTCAAAAAGTAAGAGATTTGATCAAAGAAACTAGACTAAATGTCTGTCTAATATACGGGTTGGTTTAAAAGATAATATATATTAAAAATTAATAAAAACATATTAAATAATAATAAAACACGAATGAAATGAGAATTTAAAACATGACGATATACGACATCAGCACTCAAATCAGTGGTGGAAACATTGACATGAGGGATAGGGCAGACGTGATAGCAGAAATGTAGTATCATGATACGAAGAGACGTGATTGTATTTCTTATATAAGTCATCGATCATTATTATTACACTTAGGGCCAATAAAGTTAAGTGTTATTGTTGTATTAAATATGATATTTTGAAATATTATAAAAGATAAACATGATATTTGTAAATTAAGGTGAGCAAATACGATATTTTACAATTTAAGAAGGGTATATATGAAATGTTCTCTTATAATTTTGATTTTATTTAAAGTCAAAATTGAATTGAAGTTTAACTAAAAAAAAGTCATAATTGGATTTTAAATATTATCAAAATGAGTTGTTAGGATTTGATAATTAAAATTTTTATCTAAATTTAGTCTCTAGAATTATCTAATAGGTTTTAATGAAATTAGCTTTTATTTATATTAGAAGATTAGTGAATTTTACATAGAGGTTTGATATTGTTCGATTTTTGTAGGGGTGAGCATATTGACTTATAATTTCCTAAACCGAACCAATCTCATACTAGTACTGGTTATAAGTTTTCAGTTTGGTATTTAATTTCAAAAAATCTAACAATTCTAGTTTTGTTATTTTTGAGTTCGGTCCGGTTCTAGTTCTAATCCCACCCATGATTATGCCACCATTTAGTTGGTAGAAAATTGAAATAAGAGGATTTTATCTAATAGAAGGAAATTTAATTTCTCTATTTTGAGATACCCAAAAAAGATGGAAATTATTATTTTCTTTTATTTTATCTTGTTAACCCACTAAAGGGACGTTTGGTTCGCAGATTTTTTTTCATGGGATTTGCATTCTGTCAAAGGATTTGTATTTCGCAGGATTTGCATTTGACAGCATTGTAAAATGGATTTGCATTTGGCAAAATGGTAAAATGGAAAATCCTTCATACAAAACATTTTGAAATACCATGGGGGTGGATGAATTTGTAAAATCCCTTGTGTAAGGGAATTTGAGGGATTTTAAAGAATTCCCAGCATTTAAATTTCCTTCCTTTTTTTCCAACCAAACACAACATTTCCCTGTATTTGAAATCCCATTCCCACAAAATCCCACGAAATACAGTGAACCAAACAGGGCCTAAATAATGATTTTCGTAATCAACTCTTCTTTAACTATTCTCATGTTTGATTAACACATTTCTTGATCTAATAACTAATAGGATAAGTAGACGGGTTTATAAAATTTAGTAAGATGATATATATACTTAAAAAATTATATTAAAAAATGATATATTTTTTATTATTCGTTTATACTTTATCTTCCTCAACGTATAATTATTTTTTTATATAAAAAGGAACATTAAGGGACGGTTTTGTTTTAGAAAGCTTCTAACTTTTTTGAGAGACTTTTTAAAGAGAACATGTTACATTAATTGGTTGTAAAATTTTGTTTTAGCTTTTTTTTTAGAAAATATATTTATGAAAAGAAGTGGAATTTTTATTTCCTTCGATAAAAATTTTAAGAAAATGATTTAATATGATGGATTTTTCTTCCAAATTAGAAAGCATGAGGTGACACTTTTTAGTTTTTAAGTTTAATTTGGAAAATGGATTTGTTGCGTTTAGCAGAAGAAAATTTTTCTGTTTTTCGTTTTTTGATTTTTTGTAAAAAATGGTGGAATTTTTATTTTCTGAAAAAAAAATTAAAAAACATGTTTACGTAAAGGGGTGGAGTTTTCTTTTTTCAGAAAAAAATAGAAAACATGTTTGGTTGAAGTATTTTTTAAAAAAAATTGTTTGAAAAAGTATGAGAGTTTGAAAAAATTGAGAAGTTTCGAAAAAAGTGAAAAAGTGATGGATTTTTCTGTTTTCTTGAAAAAATGTGCAAGTGAGCATGTTTTCCTGTTTTCAATTTTCTTAGAAATTTTTTTTGAAAAAATGGATGATTTTTCCAATTCTTGTTTTCTAGAGAAGTTTTAAGAAAAGTGATTAATCTGCTTTTAAAAATTTTTATTTTCTGAAAAAAAGAGGTATTTTCTGCAACCAAACATATGACAAAATCAAACTCTATTGTAAACTTAAAAAAAAAAATGATCAACGACCTGATCTATTTAAATATGACTAAATACTTATAGCAATTTACATAGCCAAGTGAGTTTTATGATAAGAATTATTTTGTATTTTACATTCTTACAAGATTCACATTTGACCATTTGAACCACTGATAAAATCAACTATTTGAAAAAGGATGATTTTTCCATCCAAAAATTTAATTGTTTCATATAACATACAACGTACTAGAAACTAATATACAAGTTAGTCTAGCATTTTAAAACTAACATGATCAAGAGAAAAGATTGATAAAATAAAGAGCACGTATTTCTTCTAAAAAACAAAGAGCTCTCTTGTTTTTGTGAGCGACAAAACGACCCTTCAAGATCATACGGCCTCGTGTGGAGTTACTTGTTACTAAACCAAGTATGCCGAGCAAGTAGTTCAGATATGATAGGGTGAGCACGAAAAATCGAATCCAAATATAAATAGAAAAACCGCACCATTATAGGAATCAATGGTTAGTTTTATGTTGTAGAACCGAACCATAAAAACCAAACCGAATCAAAAACTAAAAAACAATACACATGAAAACCAAAAACCAGTTTTATATGTGTGTAGTGAAATCTCAAAAACCAAACCGGAAACCAAAAACATAAAACTGAAAAGCTTCAAAACCGAACCAAAAACCAAATTTTTTGTGTTGGTTTTCCAAAAACAAAGATTTTCCGATTGATTTCGGTTTTATGCCAAAACCTAATCAAATCAAGCCATGCCGGCCCGTCAGAAAGCATATTACGAATCTAGAAGACCGAAAGTACACATTTACAACAACAGAGTAAATGGAAAAGAAGTGATATCTCTTATTCAAATGTTAACTGTAAAAGCAAATAAAACCATCAGAGGCTCAGAATTTACACAAGAGAATAACTTTCCACATTCATGTATTCATTGCAGATGAGAAGATATCTATGAATTGATTCAATTGAATAAACCATGTCTTAGTCGATGCGCAGGCCTTCAATTGTCACTCTTTGTTACCACCTGGAATAATTTCAGTTTGAGCTTGCATTTTGGTTTCAGGTTGTAGTTGGGATTCAGGTTTTACTGCAGGCCCGTGGTAAAGTTTGACTACGATGCAGGTAATATTATCACAACTTCCACGGGTAAAAGCAGTCTCTGTCAACTTTTTGGCTGCCGCCTCGGGTT
This sequence comes from Dittrichia graveolens, assembly GCA_038502395.1. Lineage (NCBI taxonomy): Eukaryota > Viridiplantae > Streptophyta > Magnoliopsida > Asterales > Asteraceae > Dittrichia > Dittrichia graveolens. The sequence goes on from JARJIL010000008.1 coordinate 71,848,140, forward strand.
CTTCTTCATTCTGTGCAAGTGATACAGCGTCCTCGTTGGGTACAACGTCCCACAGACCGTCACTTGCAAGAATAAGCAATTTATATGCTTCATCAAGCTCTTGTTCCTGGAAAAAAAAAAGGTTGTGTTTAACTTAGCTACAAGAGCACACGATATAGTAGGATAAAGAGCTCGTTATCAAGTCTAGACGAGCTTGAGATGCGGGTTGTACTATTATGAGGGCTCGTGATCAGATTTGTCAACAGTGGGCTCTTGAGCCAGACAACGAACCAAAACGAGCATAATCTTTTTTCTTTTTTCCTACTTTGTTTTGAAAGGTTTTTATTATTTTAGTGCGGTCGATTGATGGTAGTGATGAGCAATGATTACTGCGGGGTGTTAGTGATAGGTTAGAGATATTGATGTGACAGTCGGTGTTGTAAAACTCCTTTTCCAAGGCCGAGTACTCACGAAGTACTCGTGACAAGGTGGGTGACCTTGCCGATTTGAGGTGAATCCGAGTATCGCAAAACTTGACCCCAAATCAGTCAAACTCAAGATGATGCGGTCCTCAATTTTTTTTATAAATACTTAATCTCCTTGGTTCCCATATCTTAAAAGCCATTACTACATACCTAGTTTCCTCGTGTCACGAGTTAACAGCTTGTTTGAGTATTTATTTTCTAACTCTATAGTCCCATGAACTTGTCATACCCTATAATTTTGAAATTTATATATAAAAAATCCAATCCGAATACTCGTCGAGTACTCCCCTCCTAGGCCGATTTACTCACTACACCCCAGTCAACTACTCGAGTACCACCTAGTGAGTCTTACAACATTGGTGATAGTTAGTGATGGCAGTAATATATGTTATTATTGTGTGTGCACTAAGAGATATAACCTTGCTATTGTACTATTGTTATTGTTTATACTTGGTGTTGGATACTATGTATCAGCAAAAAATGGAACATTATCAAGTCATAGACGCATGAGTGTAAAATGGTTAACTGAATACCTGAATTTCAGGTTCCGCAACAACAAATTGCTTGAGCATACGGTTTCCAAAAGCACGCGACATTGCCAAAACACCTCCAACTCTCCAAGTGCCTGATAAAAGCATACAACTGAATATGAGTATTGAATTACAATTCAGCATGTGTTATACAGATTTTGAGCCAAATATTAAAAAGAAAAAAGACTCAAATAACAGGGTCCAAATACAACACAAACATGTTGAAAAATACTTCACACTACAATGTGAAAAGTGCAAATGAGAAAGAAAGCATCTAATTTATCCTTACTCCTCTCTTTGTATGAGAACCATCTCATATCATGCATGCGGTGCTCCAAACAGCACATACTGAAATAAAAAAATATCATGCCTTGACCCTTAATCACGAGATTGGATCAATCTGGGTAATTTTTTTTAGTTCGGACAGCATATTTTAACACGTCAAAATGGGAAAAACTTGAGACACTACTTTAAATACAAAGGGTTCAAATGGGAGGAGCATAAACACAACGGGACATCTGAATTATTTCGTCTAAGGCCCCAATGTTTAAAATCCGAAGTCAATAGAAGTTTACCATGGAGATGGAATGATAAATGAAGTAGAGAGAGAGAAAGTGGAGTAGAGAGCTGATAATGCTTTCAAGGTTTTTTCTTCTTTTTAGTTTCAGGTTTTAGATTTTATAACTAATATTCAATATATCAATTTTTATATCTTAAATCGGTATTAATATATTTATTTTGCTAAAAAAGTTTTAAGAGTTCAATATTGTTTTCTTAGTTTATTTGCTTGCACCTTGATATAGATCTGATACGAATCAAATTGATAATCATAATAGGATAGAACACACAAAAATGGTCTGATACTCGAGACTCAGATCTCCAAAACAAAGAAAATAACTAAAATACTCAAAAACTCTCCTCCCAACAAATTAGCCCTAACCTACTATTTATAACCTAGAAATCAATTAAGATAAGGAAACAATTCAAATTCCTAAACTAGATAACCATAATATAGGAAACTAGATAACTACTAAATTAATAGATAAATACTATCCTAATTTAAATAGATATGTATTATTACTCCGCCCCGGAAAATCCACTTTGTCCTCAAGGTGGAGGAATTGTACCTACTCGGCATGTGGGTGAGGGTTTTGCAAACCACAACTGTCTTCATCGTCAATCACCAGAATTTGTAGCATCTTTTCCAGGCAACGATGGCCTGGTGCAAATTTTCCATTATACCTAAAACAAAGTCCTTTAGCGCTCTTCTCGTCGATTTCCGTTACTGACATCCGTTAGGCTATTGTTTAGCCCCGTTCGAGTGCGGTTGCTGCACCACGGAGTTCACTGACTCCTGATGTCGCAAGTCCTCCCCCGTGGTTCGGCTAGACAAAACTCTGTTTTTTTCTCCCCCTTTTCCTGTATCCCACATATTGCCAGACCGGTTTTCATCCACAATTATTGCCAGTTTCACAGCCTAGTTTAGTCCTTTGGGCTGCAAAAAACGAACTGAAGTGCGGAGCTCTGGTTTTAAACCCTTAATGAATGTACCTTCCATAACTCGCTCAGGGATCCCATCTAGCTAGGCAGCCAAAGTTTCAAACCATCCCATATATTCCCGGGTCGTACCCTCTTGCTTAAGCGCTAGAAATTGTTCATACAAATCCCTGTCTTGAGACGGCTGAAAACGACCTAAAAGTCTACTTTTTAACATTTCCCTGTAGTGGAATGGATCCAGCGTGTCACTCCACCTGTACCATGCTAAAGCCTGACCCTCCATACACAACACAACAACCCTTAATTTTTTCCCCGTAGTCACAAACCCTTGAATTTCAAAAAAACTTTCCATATAGTAAACCCACCCGTATGGCCGTATGCATCCTCCCCATCGAACAAGGGCATTTTAAGCTTACGCAAGCGGTAGTCAGTTCCCGGAACCCAAACTCGTTCCCCGGATGGTCCTGAAGCACACCCATACCCGCTGCCAAAAGGAGTCAATCCCATGTCAGAAAAATAAAAGTTACCTTGCTTGGATGTTGGAACCCCCCGTGTGTAAACCGGCTTGTAGGACCCCTTAGTTGCGTTATTCCCCTCTTGATGTGATGGCAGCGGAAACCCGTTCTCATCAAACACCAAACTTGATTTTTGAACCTAAGGCTTGGTCACTCCCACCGTGGACGTAAAAACCCCAGTTGATGCCGGCGGCAGAGGTTTTAGTGCCTGAAATTGTTGCACCAGCATCTCGGCATGCCATTTTTCAGATTCCACACGTAGGGTTTCTTTCCAATTTTTCGAACCTCTCCCTTGTTTCGGTGCGGTGCTGCTCGAAATCCGCCCGTTGTTGATTCAACTCGGCTTCTAGGTCTTGTACTTTAGTCATGACGGCGCGTAGGGTTCAGAGATCGTAGATTGCTGGCTTTGGGATTTATTTATATTTCTAGGATAAACAATCTTTTTACCGCAAGGAAAATGGCTATGAACAGTGTTTCCGGCAAATGAACAGTGGTCACATGTACGGTGCGCCGATGAACAGTGACAGCGTGAAAAGTAGTCGGATGAACAGTAACTTTTTTTTTGGTGCCCAGAATCAATGATGCTCTTATACCAATTTGATAGAATCAAATTGATAATCAATAATAGGATAGAACACACCCTTAATCGGATGCTTGTAGGTACAATAGGGGCCTGATATTTGAGACTCAGTGAATCTCCAAAACATATAAAATAACTAAAATACTCAAAAACTCTCCTCCCAACAAATCAGCCATAACCCCCTATTTATAACCTAGAAATCAATTAAGATAAGGAAACAATTCAAATTCCTAAACTAGATAACCATAATATAGGAAACTAGATAATACTAAATTAATAGATAAATACTATCCTAATTTAAATAGATACGTATCAAGATCATATCTATTTGTGATGATGTTATAATATTTTATGGGGTAAAGCTTAAAATTTTCTTCAGCAAAAAGTTTAGTTTTTAATAGGTTGTATATATTTGCTAGTAATAAGTCAGTTATCTATGAGTTTGTTCTAAACAAAACAAGAAAAACAAGTAAACCTGTTTCGACTTGAATCCATACTGGCCTGTTTTAATAAGAACTTGTTTCGACCCCTATTGACCCTTTAACCACCTTGCCCACTTTACCAGTCATACTAATGCCTATATCTCAGTTCAGGTTGAACGGCTCAACTTTCTTTTGTTGTTAAATGCGGAACCGGTCGGTATGGGCTGAGAATGAGTTGGTATGGTCTGGAGAACAGGTTATTTGAAATCATATGAAGTCCAAATACTAAAGAGTTAAACTGCAACAGTCACCAGAATCTCGACATCATCTAAACAAACTGCCGCTTGCCATTACTGGACCACCATGCACTACCAGCCTCCATGCTGCCACTGGAAATCTTGACTTATTCTAAAAACTGTTGGTTGTCATCACCAGAACCCTCTCAAATATTTAGTTCTGGCCTCACCGGAACTCTGACCTTCAATTGTCTCTATCTTATAGAGAGAGAGAGAGAAGACTTGTTTGACCAACTACACAGCATTACAGCCAAAAGAAAAAACTAATGGGTCAACCTGCTGACCCAAATTGACCAGACACCGTCTGACCTATTTTTAAAAATGGCCCAATTTTGACCTTGTTACCCAATCCGCCTATCTTTCTTGGTATAAAAATTTATCATTAGCAAAAATGACATTACTATCTTACCTGCCCACATCACAACCCCACCAGCACTTTCAATTCTTGTACGTTCATCACTTCTGTTTGGTTTGTGATCATCAGATAGGGGTATTGCTGTCAAAAAAATAAAATAAACATTAATACTCATAACTAACATAAGTGGAATACTGAAATATAAATGAACTGGTTAAGTGGTAACAAAAAAGTAATAAAAATCAACCAAATGAGAAAGTGAATCCAAGCTATATGTGCCCCCACTCTCAGTTCTAAGCTAAAATAAGATGAAAGAACTTAATGATATCATGTCAAGTTAGAGCATGAATAGTGGCATTCAACAATGAAAACCAATTTTTTCACACATAAGGATTTATCTGTGGATAGAATATAATAAACTGATCATATTGCCGGGTACTGTACTAAGTGTCACATACACGTGGAATAGATCAAAAAGGTTACCTGTCCCAGAAAATTTATCTAAAACAGCAAATTGATTTCTATTAATTGAAGTCATTTCTGCTTTGAAGAAATTGCTGCTCATATATGGAGTAACCATCTATTACTGTAGGTGGTAATGGGTAATAAACAATATGGTTAATGATGCAGATTAAAAGCCAGAGGGTTAAGTAGGAATGCTTGCACAAAAATAAATAATTTCGACGAGCTTTACATGTTTATCAAAGGCTAATTGTGCCACAGCTAACTAGCTATCTAGTAATTTCCATATTTAAACTAACTTCCATCTCAAATAAAAAAAGGGTTTCATGATTATGAAGATTTATTCTATTGCTTGAAAATCAAATTATTTGACTGCAATCGATAAATTATCTAGAAGGCACACTTTTGTCACTCTAAGTTATGTGTAGTATTTGCTGTTCAATTTTATTTTTATTTTTTTGCATCAACCATGCATAGTCTAGACTCTAGAGAACTGTTTGAGAAAAGCCAGTCATCCCAAGAAGTGATGCTCTATTCTTAACAATCTTATCAGCTTCCCCAAAAAAGATGAAAATGTTCGACTAGAAGTTACCTTTGCCTTCCTTTGATATAACAGTCCGGGAATCTCCAACATTAGCAACATATAGATGGTTACCTACCAAAACTGCTGTTGAAGCAGTGGAACCATCATCACGAAAATGATCCTTTTCAGACTCCAAAAAGTCTTTGTCAGTCTGCTGATAAGTTTCACCTGTGAAGCCATTCGAATTTACTGGATTAAAATCCTTTTAGATAAAAAGAGGCAGTCCATTACATCAAACAGTATTTTCTTCATCATAATCTTTTCTCAGTTTCTATTTATTGCATGTTGCCCCGGACAATTAGATTATCATTTGTTGGATTTTTTTAATACTAAATACCTAATAATATTTAACACTGTACTTAACTAGAGCTTTTTCCCATGTGTTGCGACAGGGACTTAAAGCATACATATTTTACATCATAATTTGTGATATAGCTTTTAAGATTGCGTATTTGTCATCAGAATAAACTTCATATATAGGTGGTGCTTGTTTTTATAGTCTGTTATATGAATGAAAATCTTGTAGGAATATCAGTAATAATGATAATCATAATAGTAAAAATAATTAAAAAGGAAGAGCAAGAAAAGCCAAAAGAAAACAAATAAGTAATAAATGTCTAAGAAATAGAAGAATTTGGTAATTTAAAAGTAATAATCAAGAAAAGAACAAAAAATATATTTGATAAGAACTGAAAAATTAGATCCGTATTTTGAACACATGCCCCCTTAGAATCTCCAATTCCCTATCCACCACCTTAACTATTAGGCTAGAATGCCATTGTTGCAAAAAAGCTTACTGCTGATCACATTTTCTATAAAAGTAAAAAACGCTTCCGCTAAAGACAACAATCCTGAGAAATGTTATTGATAGTAAATTAATGCTTAATAATTTACAATTTTTATGTTAAAGTGCAGATTGCACCATATAAAATAAAGTGACATTATAGTTACACCTCAGCACTATCTAAAAGGGAAGTAGAATATGCAGTATTTTGTTTATAGGAACTCACTAATAGCCACTTTGGTGTTTGTCATAAATTCCAGATGTTTCATGAGGTTCTTAAACAAATTTTCCTTTAAATACTGAGCTGCCCGTGAACCACCGTGACCTACAAAAACCATACATAAGTAAATGTCCAGATTATTATACATGAACAAATAACTATACTTAACTTCTAACAAAGACCACTAATGTTTGTAGATGCATATCACAACAATGCTACCCTACTTGTACCTAGATCTTCCTTTTTGGTTTTGCCATCTTAGTCAAATGGAAATTGTAATTGCTTATTCTCTCGAAGATCCACTCACTTTAACAGAAAATTTAGCTTATATGCATAAATACATGTTCGGGTAGTTACTTACTCTCATGAATAAATGCATCAAATTCCTTTTATAAGGAACTGTAACTTGAAAGCTGCTTAGAAATTTATATTACCGTCAAATATCCCAAAGAGGCAGACCATCTGCCCATCAATCCTGCAAGTCTTAATGTCATAAAAATCCTCCATGCTAGGTCTTTTACCTCTAAAACTTGAATAACCCCAGCTCAATTTTCCATCTTCACTGCCAATATAAATACAAGACATCAGCCAAAAAGATATTACAACCAGATTAGATAGACACAGACACAGTCATATATAATAAACAAAGTAGGACTGTTAGTTAATAAGGAGGCATGTGAATTTCCTACCCATGTCTAAACTTTTTTTGCATGTTTTAATTAACTGATCAACTCACACTCGCTCATTCACTTCCATAAAAGTGGTAGCTAAATGAGAAACATGAAGGAGGCCTTAATAAATTGACCGGTTAAACTTCACATCTAAGACAAAAACATGTAGCCTAATTACGGATATCATCACTATGCTCTGACTTCATCATATTGCTTACCCTCGCCAAATAGCATAATGCAACTCTGGCGTATGCACTACATTAAAGAGGTCCACCTAATGCATCGGTGAATATGAATGCAAAAAGAATAAAAGAAAAAGGTGATGACTGTAGTGCAAGTAAAATCACATAAAAGTGTGCTGCTTAAACACATAATGACATGTTCATCAGCATTTAAACGTGACATATACTCATTGAAAGAATTAAACTATACTGAGACACTCATGAGTGACATGTAATGAGAACGAATAATGCGTGGCTTATAGACGCATGTGGCCAGGTATGTTTAAAAAGCATTCATCCCCACATCTGTCTCTTGAAGTTGACACTTTACACACAGGTTCAGTCCAGTGGTATAAAGGTGTTGCTTTGAGGTATGAGGAAGTCGCTTTTGTATTATTCATTCATCTGTTTGTATAGAAGCTACTTTTATTTGCTACTTAGCAAAAATTTCTCAAACCACTTCTGTTGCCGTAGGATTACTATACGGACCTAACCCTTTCTTGATTCAACAGAGTAGTGATTCACGTGTATTCCAGCATAGGTCAAAAAAAGGTTCCGGGCCCCCATTAAGCTGTACATATATACTCAATAAATTAGAAAAAGAGATTGCCAATCTACCTTTGTTCAGGTCTGAATATTAAGAGGTGGTTCTAACGTCTGAATGTTCATTTATATTTTGTTGTTTGTTTTTAGAACATCTGAATGTTTGTAATTATTTGTTTTATGATATTTTATATTCAACTACTATATTTTTAACAAAAATATAAACTTTTCTAATTATAAAATAAAATATTTTAATAAAAAGTATAAAACCATAATAATACAATGAATTAAAAGTTTAAAACCAAAATATTTAAGAAAGAGATGTGCGGCGGCATGTGTTAGCCAGCGGTGACTGAGAGGGGGAGAAGGCCATGTATGTACTATGTAGAGGAGTGGAGGAGCAGATGTTGGCGTGATCCGGTGAAGAAATTAGTCCAATTGTTATCGGAGAATGAATTGTGAATTCTGTTAAGAGGTAATAAGAGGTATTTTTATCTCAGATTCATTAAGGGGTTTTAAGAGGTTTTCAGATCTTAATGAAAAGAAAAAACAAACAGCCTTTACATCTTAAAACCTCTTATTGAATCAGATTAGGATGTATTAAGACATTTTTCAGAAAAACAAACGACTCCTAACTCTCCCAAATACATAAGGCAAACACACTGAGTTTTTCACAGTTAGCAGACGGGAATGAACAGTTGAACACTGCACGTGACTAGCTGCTAATTTATCCTTATAGATTGCTAAAATGTTAAAGACAAATATGTATTAGTTCTGATTGTTCCATTACTGTGCAGAAAACTAAACCATAACCATGTATGGAGTGCACTAGCGAAACTACAAGTCAAACACCTAAAGGTGAAACTAGTCAAGATTATTCATTGGTAAACTATTAAGATTTCCTTTCCATCCATGTATCCCAGACTTTGACATGACCTATGCACTCAGTTGTCTTTGATTAAGACATTGCAAGCCTGTAGGGTCTAAAATATATAGCAGCATTCTTACAAACGATGGCAAATAGACAAAGAGAAAAGTTGAAAAAACTGAGACTGAAAATACCAAGACAATCACCTCTTCCAACCTCCACTTGCATATGAACCATCGCCATCCCTCTCTGTCAAAGTGTGGGTCAGCAAACCCCGGCTCCCAGTTGCATCTGCATCCATCATCGTTCTCCTGATTTTTAAAAACTTTTGATCACGGGAAAATGTTACTGCAGATATAGTCTTCAGTCTTATCTTCGAATTTGCAAACTGCAGCAACCCTTCTACGGGTTTCCTGATATGCGCAGCCTGCAGAATCACTGTCCTGAGGTAACTGCTGCATATCATCTAAGATCCACAAGCTAGCCTGGCAATTTATACCAAACTTTTACCTTGAGAAATCAACAAATTTCCTGGCAATATCAGAGAATCCATCATGCTATGTCAACATGGTATCGAATTTATTACAAGTTGTGATCATAGTATGCTAGAAGACATTGTGTATATATATTACAAGCCCTGATCAGCTTTTTTTTTGGAAAGGCACTGTACCAACTTTCAAATGGCAAAATGTACCTGTATGTAAGGGAAGTTGTGAGTACATACAGAGTTTTTAAACAATAATGCCACTCCAATATATACCAGGTTACTAGTCTCCATGAAACATGCTAAACACTTAAATTACCACCATCAACGATGCAATAGTAATAAAACAGATAATGCAAAACATGAAACCCCGAGGCTAGAACTCAAACTTTATTCAAAAACCACATCCTCGAATTTTTTGATACAATTTCATGTGATTATTCATACAAGTCATTAGGGTTCACGTTGAAGAACATTTTGTAAGTAGCTGAACTTTGAAAAGCATGTCAATTTCACAGGATTGTCTGACATACAGAACTTGAATCAAGGAGTAACTGAAATGTGAAAGGAATGATAGACAGCGACTGCAATATACTAACTGTTAATACCGATGTTATAAACACAATCATTAAAACGTTCTCAAATACATCAGTCTCTTCGAAATCATATAGTATAATTCAAAATAACAACAAATTCCACCGAAATGGAATCAAACTGCAATGAATTTCAATTAACAAATATCAACAAATAATTACTTCAACCCCAAAGGTTAACATTGTGAGATAATAACATGAAACAAACAAAAGGGTGATTTAAATGTAAAAATCTTACTTTATCAATTGATCTGTTCAGATCTATGAGCTCCAATTCTTGCATGCAAAAAATCAACGATTGGCGATTATCGAAAAATGTCCTGATCTGATATACAGATGCGAATGTTTCTATGAACATTCGGAACGTTATTGTATAGGAAACTATAACCCTTGACCAATTCATATCGGAAGGATCTGAAGCATGTTTTGTACGAATTGAGCGGGAATTAGGGATCACGCGCTCTGAGAGAGACCCAATAACTCCTGTACCAGTCTATTGTACCCGTATCGCTAGTCAAGTAGTACGAGCAATATGCTGACCGGTCAGCCTCGAGTTCGTGTATGTATCGAGTTATGCAAAGATTATAGCAACCGCCTCCCAAATTCTCAGTTAGTTTTTTTCTCTCTCCTTTCTAATCCAATTAATTTAAAACCTAAGTAACACTTATTTTAAATTAACCTAAAAGATTTTTCTCTCCTACTCTCTTTACAAAATAAAAAAAAAAAATCGTCGGTTGCTCGGGTGCACGAAACCAAAAAGGAAAAAAAGGCGGAACCCAAAGAGGGGGTAGGGGTGTACGCCCGGCCTTAGACGAGTCTCATAGTTTAACCGGGTGTTTCTTTTAGCTTATTTTATGGGTTTTTTTAGCTTATTAACTTATTTTTTAATATTATAAAGAATTTGGTGTTTTATTAGTTTATTAGCTTAAGTTTATAAAATTAACTTTAGAATAAACAAGTCAAGTGAAAACAACTTTTTTTTATTCAAATGAGCTTATCTTTAAAAATTTACATATATACACTTATCATTCATCCTTTTCTCAACACCTCTTCATCAAATATAAGTATGCATTTTTTAATCATTCTACAATAATAAGCTAAGTCGAACATTTTTTAAAGGGTTTACTTCTTTAAAATGTATTAAACTATATCCCAAATTAATGTGTATATCCACCTTCAAAAAATGTTATTATGTGTGTTGGACTTTTAATTTATTGTTATTGTACGTATTTTGATTACATAAAAAAACAAAAAAAATATAAGTTTAGTAAATACAATAAGAAGTTTAGTACACATAATAACACGTTTTTTGAAAGATTGATACACACAATAACATTTTTTGAAGGTTGATATGCACATTAACATTTGAGTTATAGTTTAATACGTTTTAGAGAAGTAAACCCTTTTTTTAAAAGAAGCTTATTAGCTTATAATTCATAAGTTAATTCAAACACTTTTTTCATTAATAAGCTTAAAACTAAAAAACTATAGCATCATCAGATTGGGCCTACTCGTGTACGAATCTGGTATGTCGAATCTTGAATTTAATAATGAATAAAAGAATGTTAATTAATTAACATGAAATTAGTATAAAAATAATAAATAAAAGAAGTTATAAAAAATATTTAAATAAATAAGATTAATAAAATATTAAACGGTTTCAAATAAGGATTTCAAAAATATTACCGTTAGTTAAAAACGGATAATCGATGGTTAAGTTGCAAGTTGAAAAAGAAAACAAGATACCCACTTGTGAATAATTAAACCCACAAGTCGGACTCCTCCCTTACCTACAAACACACATGTTCACACATGCACACCTCACTCATCTTTGTTCATGTTGGCTATTGAAGAAAATTTTAAGAGATTAATCAAGCTTCAAAACACAACAACAATTCAAGTCCAATCTGCTCATCTTCTCTATCTGTTTCATACTTGTAAGTTTCCTCTTCATTTCTTCACGTTCTTGAGTTTAGGTTCAAACCTAAAATAACATCAATAATTGAAATTGATGATACCAATTTGTTCCTACTTCAATTCTAAGTGCTTAGGAATCAATTTCATTAATTAAACAATTAAATTTGATTGAGTTTTGAAATTTAACTCAAATTGGTCAAAAAATGGTAAAATCTCAAACCTTGAATTGGATGTTAAAGTATGTTAAAAGTGTTGTTTCTAGCTTAGTTAGAGTATACTTTTTCATATGTGAATGCTAGAAATTAGAGATTTTTTTCACAAACAATATTGTTCACAAAAAAATTAACGAAACTAAGTTGGAAAAACTTATTTTATCGATAACAATATAACCGGCCTTTGAGGGGCCAGTTTTGAAGGCAAAATACATTTTCAAGATTCTCCAGTTGATTGACTCGTTGACCATAGAGTTTTGTAAATTTATAAAAGCTGAAACCGGCCTTTGAAGGCCTGCTTTTTAAAAAGTTTTTTAAATTAATTAACGGGCCGACAACTCTTCAATAATGCTAACATGCATTCACAAGATTAAAGGAGAGCCATGCATTTCATTAATTTAACTCTTCAATAATGTTAATAACGGAGCTGACAAACATTCATGAGAATTAAAGGAGACACATGCTTCACTGATTAACTCTTCAATAATGTCAATAATGGAGCTGACACAACAAAATACAGGGTCGTTACCTAGTATATTCCCCGACGATTTGGTGTAATAATGGTGATTAACCAAGCCTTCTATCTCTTGACAACAGCAAAATACACACACGCACAACACTTGGAGTATAAAAAACGGCTACAATAGTTAATACCTATGGTTTTTTGTCCTAAAATAAGTATTGATGCTCTCTTCTCACCTCTTTATGTCCAAACACTATTAAGTGCTTATTAACTATATCCTATTGTTGCTAATCAAGATATATACACAAATATAACCATTTAATAAATGCTCACATTATTATTATTTATATATACCAAAATATTACAATTTGAAAGTGGATATTACACGAAACGAGAAAATACGACTTGACAACACGGAAATAAATGGATCAAAAACAAGTCAACACGAAATTAACACGGGACACAAATGATACGAACACGTACGATAACCCGTAATTAACACGAATATCCACCCCTAAGGCTTATATTATATGGATCAAATCAAAATATTTATAAAACTAGATGCATGTACGTTTCTTCTTTTAGGAATTCATGGCGGGTTAGGTGGTAGGAGTGCAGTTGGTGTTGGGTGATAGAAACTTCTATAAGAGTGAGGGTAGAGCTCCATGTTTTAATGTTGTTTTTTGCATAATAAATGACCTATCCCAAACAATAAGGATAACAAATTATCGATTAAAGCTCTTAACAGAACTAGTATGGTATCAACGTAATATTATGACGATAAATAGTTTCTACCGTATTCGTTTTACACAATATATGAGTATGATATTCGGTGAGTACTTTTTATTTGGTAACATGTCCCATTTCTTTCTATTTTTTCCATGAACTATTTTGTTTACTTTTAAAACAAAATTTAAAAACAACAAAACAACTTTTTTTTCTTAATTTTATAAGGGTGGGAATGTGTATAATTATGAAAGAATGTGTTGATAAGCAAATGTGTAGAGTAGGAGAGAAAATGTATGATTAACAAATAGAGGTTATTCGAGAGGTATAAAGTAATTTCTGATTGCTAAAATTTCAAGATATTAAGTAAAGTATGAGAGATAGGGTTAAATATATTATAATTATAATAATGTAATATAAATTACAAACAAGATTACAACATACCAAGGCTTAAACACAATAAATACTTTACAAAATAGATTGCCGGTAAAAGCAAAATATTAGACAAATGTATTAATGTCACTTTGTTTTGAGTCAAACGTGTTAAGAGTAAAAATAGAAACCACATACAATTGTTTATTTCGGTGCAATTTTTTATTAAAATTTGAAAAATGATTGATTAAACGTGTAATTTAAGTTAAGGAGGTTTGTGCAGCCGTGGAGGTTTTTCAAGCATAAGGATCTTTTGAAAGTTGACGATATGGTCTAGCAAACACTAGTGACGTGGGAGATAATTTTTACGGGTTTAGTTTCTCGAACTAAATCTATTGCATCATTGGTCCCTTCATAGTTTGAAATAACTAAACAACTCTTATCTTTTTTTAATTCATTTCTTTTTTATTTTAATTCAATTTAAAATAACATTTAAATAATTTAATTTACAATTGACGAATAAAAAATGTTTGATCATATATATTTGACCAAACTATCATCGACGGTCACCACCACCAACTCCGGCCGCCACCATAAACATCAGCGTCAACCACCTCGTACCCAAACCACCATGAATCTTGAACTTGTAACTCGAATCTGAACATGAAGCTAAAAACATTTAACACACTTGAATCTAACCCCAAAAACCCTACATCCAAACAACAATGAATCTTGAACTTGTAACTCACCGTGAATCTTGAACTTGCAAGTCAAATTTGCATTTGAAGCTGGAAACTTAAAATACAATTGAAGTTCCATTCTTATACTTAAATCTAACCCCTAAAACACTCCCATCGGATTTCAAACACAAAAACATATACGAGACAAAACCTAAAAAAGCATATTGGATAAAAACGAAGCTTAAAATTAAAGCTAAACTTAAATCCGAAGCTAAGCTTAGAATCACAACATACAGTCGAAGACAAGGCATAGTAGAAATCCTACCATCACAAACCCGCAATCGAAGCTTACAATGCATGTCGACGATGGGAGGGTGTCGAAGACAAGACATAGTAGAAATCCTACCGGCCGGCCATCATAAACCCACAATCGAAGCTTACAATGCATGTCGACGATGGGGGAGTGTGCGGCAAAGTTAAACATTGACAATAACGCCGTTGGTTTCATTCTTCAATGGTGCCAGCAAAGCTTGAAATCAACTCTAAGCCATAATGGAGATGGTGAAGTGTGTGGCCGGTGGTAGATATGGAGAGACAGTGGAAGAATTTGTGATGTGTCTTGAGTTTTAGAGAGAGACGAGGCAGTGTTTAGGGTAGATATATAGAGATGAGAGAGCCTTTATTTTACCTTTTTTTTAAATTAAATCAAATAGCATTTAATAATATTAATAAAATAAAATCAAAAGAAAATTAATAAATAAATAGATAAGAACAGTTTACTCATTTTAGATCGGGGTAAGTTTTGTTAGGTCATGTGTTATACCTTTTCTTTTTCTTACCTAATGTTATATTAGCGTCACATCATTTCTTCTTCCATTTTCTTTACCTATCTAAATTAAATGTAATACATTTCCTTTAAACTCTCCCCACTTTTTTTTTTATTTTTATACAAAAAAATTACACATGTTTGTGTGTAATAGGTTGAGAGGGGGTGGGGGGTACGTGGGGTTTCATGTTCTTCCCCATCGAGTTCCTTTACCCGAATCTCCTACCCGATCATCGTACTCGAGCAACACGTTTTGGTGTTCCCGGCCATAACTAAGCATACTCGCTTGCTTCGAGCCGAGTATCGAGTATAACGCATGGTCTTATGCTATTACTTTTTGGGTACTTAAAAATAACGAAGTGATTAATAAAAAGTGAGCATTGTTAGTCATGCTTATATGGTTGTATTTTATTTTGCTCTGATTCCATTTTGGAAGTTCATGTGATTTTGTTTTTTATGCTAATAAATTATTAGCCTTTCAGATGTGTTTGTTAAAAGATAAATGATACAAACACCTAAAAAAACCTTGTAATTAAGGTTTTTATATATTTGTTACATACATTATGCACCAACCAAATACTACGCTAGCTACGTGTTTGTTTTATATTTTATAGAGAGAGACAAAAGTTCAAACGAAAACTGTTTTTTGTACGAGAATCAATTCTACCGTCCAACTCCCCGTCTTTTAATTCAATTGTCCATCCTGCCACCCATAAATTCCTTACATACACCTTGCCACACTCTATCATCTCACGTTATTCATCCAAGAATTTCTTTTTGATTTCAAATACAGATTTTTGAAAACAAAATTTTGGAATAATTAGTTGATGAACAGAATGCTTTCATGTAAAAAGTGATGAATATGTTGGATTCATCAAAAAGAAATTGATGAAGAACTAGTTTTAATCAATAAAGATGATGAACTAACGATTATCAGTTGATATATATACCGAAAAATGATCAAATAATCATCCCTTTTACCCTTTTTACTTTAATTTTCTTTTTATTTGATCTCTACTATATATATATATATATATATATATATATATGAGAATATTCAAATGAGAATGAGAAATTAAATGAGAACGGGAGACTCAATCTCAACCTTCCAATCGACGCTAGGGATGGCAATTGTCACCCGATCCAATAATCATCCACCCGATCCGATCCATCTGTGATGGATATGGACGAAGTTAAATGGGTGAATTTTAGATATGGAGTGGATATGGATGTTTATTGAATCGGATATGGATAATGATTTTTCATCCATGGATGAATCCATTAACCCGAATTAAGTTTGATATAATTATAATTTTATATAATTAAGTATAATTTCATATATGTATTTTAATTTTAAAACTTATATATAAATATACTAATAAAGATATATATAATTATGTAGGTTAAATTCACACTCTCTTCTATAATGTTTTTGTATAGTTGTATCGATTATATACATTTAAGTGTGAAACTGAAAAACACTATGATTCCTATCTTTTTTTTGAAAGAAAATATGTATTTATACAAATAAAGGTCATAAATTATATATAAAAATATGGTATTTTCTTTAGGGCAAAAGTTCTTTTCACATCCAATGGATATCCATTTACCCGTTTAATCCGATGGATATGGATACGGATGGACGAAATTATTTTAAATGAATATGGATATGGATATGGATGATGAAAAATTAAATGGATATGGATGTGGATATGGCGTCACCCAATCCATATCCGATCCATTGCCATTCCTAATCGACGCCCAAATCTAAAAAAATCACACGATGACAATTTCTAATTAATCGCAACAATCATGTGCAGTTCTTTGATATTTCAGATATGAATTATTGATACATATTTTTATTTTGATATTTCAAATATGAAATCAATTATTTGTTTGCTTATACTCTGTTGCTTCACTTTTTTTCTTTGATATTTCAGTCATGAAACAGTAGTATTTCATGACTGAATATCAAAGCAAAAAGTGAAGCGGTGACTTTTTTTTTCTTTGATAGTCATGAAACAATAGTATTTCATTACTGAAATATCAAAGAAAAAAGTGAAATGGTGGAGTAGAAACATGCATACTTGATATTTCAGATATGAAACATAACAAGGGGAATATAAATCAAACACATGTCATTTTAGATATGAAATATGTCAAACATTATAATTTTGCTATTAATTACAAAAATGCCACCGCGTTTTTTTAGATTTGGACATCGCTTGGACGACTGAGATTGAGTCTCCCATTCTCATTTAATTTGAACCACCGTCTCTATATATACAGGCAAAAGTTCAAACGATAACAGTTTTTCGTACGATAACTGTGAGAACTGTTTTTAACGCCATTAATGACTAATTAATAGGGGTATTTTGATAATTTGTATATTTACTCAACCGTGAATTGCGTCTAGATGAGCCGTCATTAATTTGCGAGACTTGATTTCCCGAAATAACCATCATTATTGAAGTATTAATGAGCCGCCAAAAAATCTTAGCTATTGAGTAAGTTTAATCAAGGGTTAAGATTGATTATCGCAGTTCTCGTATGAAAAACAGTTATCGTTTAAACTCTCTCCTATATATATGTACTAGCATATTACCCACACAATGCGACGGTAATGAATAATTTTTATTTAATAACATGTTAACGTAAGGGTATGTTATTCGCATAATACGTACGATGACAATGAATAATTCTCTTTTGGTAACATGTCTATTTTATTTTATTTTTTCATTTTTAATTCTTTATTTCTATATTCTCAATAAACTATTTTATTATTTAGTAAAATAAATTTTGAAAACAATAAAATAATTAAAAAAAAGGTTCCTACTTATAAAATAAGGTAAACTGCATGAAGATACAGAGTTTAAATTAGAAATTTGAAACTATTTAAAATTAAGAGATAAAAAATAGAGTAGAATAAAATATTGGATACTTATTTTTATTTTACTTTATTATAGGAGCTATTTAAAAATGTTTATAAATTCTGATTATAGGTTACTCAGTTTTATAAGTTATACATATACATATTTTTTAATAATTAAGTTAAAATATTTATTATATTATAGAATATTTAAAATGAAAGGTTTGGTTATGTAATTATATTTTTAATAATTAAGTTAATTTGTATTGAGTTTTTTTAATATGGAAGGTTAGTTACTAACATGGAATATAATAATCTTTTTAACTCTATTTAATAGTTACTCTATTTAGTTTATATAAGAGGTAATTCAGTAATTTTAAAATATTTAAAATTTTAGAATTTAATAAAACGGTCTAAATACTTTATAATATAAATACTACAAATCCTAACATAATTGATTTTACATATTTCTTAAAGTTACAATCAATTACTTCAGTAAGTTGACTGAAATTAATAAAACGTTCTTTTAATTTTCAAAAAAGTCTTAAAATTAAACTCTTCTTTCATAATAAATATTACACATATTCAAATTCTTTAGTCTCTATTTTTAATTAATAAGATCTTGAAATTTGTTTAAAGCATTAATGATTAAACAAATTAAATGAAAAGTAAAAACCTTTGTACACCATATTATTTGTTTCCATACTGTTGACAATAATTAATAGAGCTACAAGTTTTCATATATAATAATATGATGACCGGAATTCGGAATTAACACTCTCTCTTCTCCTTAAGATATGAGGTTAAAAGACATTTTAACTTACTTATTAATTAAGAGATATTTAACCTAAATGTTTTATAATATAGTATATATCTATACTACTATATAAAGCATTTAACACTCTTTCTTCTCCTTAATTTTAAGAGTTCTTAAAATTCAATCAAAACAACATCTTGTTCTTTCATTCTATTTAAATTAATCTCATCCACTCAATCTTTAACCATTCCAATCTCTCTCCTAATTTACATTAACTTTTTATTCAATTAAAATATACTATCACACAAACATAATTATACACCCATAACAACACAATTTCTAATATCTTATTAACTTCTCTATCCTTATTTCACAAATATGATTTTTTTCTTATTTTAATGTCTTTTAGATTTTATTTTTAAAATTAATAAAATAGTTTATGCAAATAAAAGAAAAAATGAAAAAACGGGACATGTTGCTAAAGAAATTTTTTGTGACATTGAATTTTGTGAATAACATATCATTACATTTTTGAAAGTGACATATTACAAAACAAAAACTATTCGGCTCCGCAGCATTGTGCGGGTAACACTTGTAAGTCAATTATTTATTTACATAAATAAGGTTATAAACTCAACATACCTTAATTAAACTAAATAATTCAAAATTCAAAATACCTTAATTAAACCAAGTTTAATATCAACCATTAAATAAAGAGAATCAAAAAACTATAAACATTATCCAAGTTATCACCTTAAAATATGTTTTCATTTAATCGTACCTTTTTATCTATTCGTTGTTTATAGAAATCAATCATCAATAATCACTTATATGGAAGTATTTAACGATTTTGTTTTGAATAATAATAAATCAATTTCCAACAAAAGTAAATTGAATTTATGATCATTTTTCTTTGATATTTAAAAATAAGAATTTATCTCCTCTTAAATCGTGTTAAAAATTATTGTTGAATCTTAAAAAATTTTAGATAACGTACATCGTCGACGTCTATATACAGTACCAAAAGTCCAAAACATTGGGTAAACTTATTAATAATCGACCAATCTTGTCGATCTCAACCCAACACGCCATGAACTAGCTAGCTTAATTATATTTATATATATACTAGCTAACTAGCATGATACTCGCGTAATGCGGTGGTAACGAATAATTTCTACTCGTTAACATGTCCGTTTTCAAGACGTATAGAGTATGATATTCATGTACTACGGTGACAACGAATAATTTTTGTTTGTTGACATGTCTATTTTCTTTATCTTTTTTACATTTCCTTTAATTTTCTATTCTCCATAATTGAAAAAAAGGTTATGAAAATATTTTTTAATAATTAAGTTAATTTGTATTGACTTTGAATTTCAAAAAAATGGTATTGACTTTGATTTTCTTAAATATGTGAAGTTTAGTTATTAAAATAGAATATAAAAATCTTATTAACCATATTTAATAGTTATTCAATTTAGTTTTTATGAGGGGTAACTTAGTAATTTCAAAACACTTATAATTTAAGTATTTAAGCAAAATGCCTAAATGCTTTATAATATATACTATATATATATATATATATAGAGAGAGAGAGAGGGGTAGGATCAAAATAGAATACCTTTTAATGTGAGAACTTGAAAAATAATTTATAGCTCTTGGATGATCCTTATTTAATGACTGATATTAATATTGGTTAATTAAGGTATATTGATTTTTAATGATTTGATTTAATTAAGGTAGGTTGATTTTAGATCTCTTATTTATTTAATTAAATGATTGGCCAATAAGTGTTCTCACAATTCCCCATTTAATATGTGTTCTAATCGGATTCCTCCTCTCTCTATATTAATTATTAAAATAAAATACAGTATGATACTTTTATTTTAAAAAATAATCAATTAGAGCCTTTGAATAACTAATCTGATCACATATTCAAACATGATTTACTTCCGTCAATTTTGATGGATAAGTAAGTGATTTTTTATACAACAAAACTTACAAACCCCCTAAATTTACTCCTAAAATAACACAGAGTTAACTACGAGAATTGAATGTAAAATTTTAAAAAATCATCTTAAACACCGGATATCACATGATTGAGAGGGCGAATGAGAATAGCAAATGGTAAGGGAATACAAATGAATGTAATGAGCATTTCCTAGTATCATCATTACCATTGATATTGCTGGGTTGATATAGGTAATCGTTATATACATATGTGTGTGTATATATATCTATATGTTTGTGTGTTGTAAAGGTTGATGGCGGTGGTAATAGTCGGTAGTGATGATGGTGACAACAACCGTTAGTGCTAAATGGCGGCAACAACGATGTTGGTCGAGACATCGATTAATATCAATTAGTGGCGGCGGGTGGTAGTTGATGACGGCGGTGGTTGCGACATGCAGTTCTG
This sequence comes from Dittrichia graveolens, assembly GCA_038502395.1. Classification (NCBI taxonomy): domain Eukaryota; kingdom Viridiplantae; phylum Streptophyta; class Magnoliopsida; order Asterales; family Asteraceae; genus Dittrichia; species Dittrichia graveolens. Next base: position 71,869,466 of record JARJIL010000008.1, read on the forward strand.
GTAGTCGATAGAGGCGGTGGAGGAAGATGGAAGTGGCGGCTTAGGCGACGACGGCATCGGTCTATGATGGTAGTAGAGTGTAGTGATGGCAGTGACTGCAGCAACGGTTTATGTTGGTGGTAGAGTGTAGTGGTGGCGGTGGTGATTGTGCGACGTGTTACAATGGTGTAGTGGTTGCGGCGGTGGTTGTAGCTGCTACTGTCATGGGGACGTATTGTAAATAAAAATATACAAGTTTTCTCTTATTTTCCGCCGCCACCGTCGCATCTCTTGCCATCGCTGCGCTTCTTGCCGCCACCGTAGTTGTAACTCCTACTGTCACCGCCACCATGGTTGTAGCTCTTGCCGCTACAGCTGTAGCTCAAACCGCCACTACCTCTATTCTTGTCGCTAACCCGTCGTCACCTTGTTGCCACTGAGTTTTCTTTTTTATATATCTATGCTCTTTTCTCTTTTATTTCCTCTTTTATCGTATTTTTCGCTCTAGTGCGAGCGTCCGATAATTCTATCTCTCTCGCTACGGGGGAGTATTAGAAATGTAGATTATGATTTAGTATAAGATAAATCAGCTCGATTGTATAGATATACTAGAGCCTATTCAAGTTTCATATTAGAATTTTAGTTATACTATTTGTACTCTATAAATAGTTATAATTGTAATCTTCTAATATAATTAAAAGACTAACATAAATAAATTTTTTAAGTAATCCTAACCGTTGATTTAGATAAAAAAATTATAGTTATCAAATCTTAACCATTCAAATTTATAAAAATTGAAATCCAATTTTAACTTTTTTGAGTCAAAATTAAAACTCAATTTTGCTTTAAATCAAATTCAATTTTAATATAAGATAAGATAAAATTAAAAATATAGTATGATAATGCATTTAAAATTAATTTAGTAACTTAAGTCATTAAAATCAAATTTATACATAGTAATTATTTCATTACTACACATGTGTTAATGTAGTGGGGTAAAAATTAATATAAAATAAATGGGTTTCAAAGTTTATTTTTTTTCTAAAGCAGATTTACTTATTTTTTATTTTAAGATATGCTTGTATAGATATTATTCCACTACTATCTATTAAATTCTTATTCTTTATTATCCTTTTAAATTTTTATTTCTTTCACGTATTATAATTATTTAATATCATTTTATTTATATTTAGTTTATGTTGTTTTTAAACTAACACGTATATTACACGAACATCTAATCTTTCAAATCTTTGTTCAATAAAGTGTACTTAGTAGAGCCTTCCACATGTACCTTAACAAATTTCCACTATGAATAATGGGTTACTAGCTAATATGCATGGCTTTATATGTTTTAGGCTGTCCATCGGTTTGAAGATCAATCACCTAAGAGATAAGTTCAAACAAATGATTAATAATCATATGTTTTCATTTTATCTAGGTGTAAAGTTCTCTTTTAATATACTACATTTTTATTTAAAATTTGATGATCTTATTTGATAGAACTAGACTACAAGTCATATCAATTGGTAATTGTGTAATTGAAGCATAAATAATATCCAAAATTAATATTGACATATGAACTTTTATTCTAACAACATGCTCGAATCTTTATTATAAGAGGATTCTTTTAAAGTTTAAAGAACAAATTTTACTTGCTATATGTTTGCAATGCCACAATGGTGATAAACAAAAACCAAGGCCAGTCACTATCCAAAGTCGGTTTGTTTTTAAGAACCTTTTTTTACACATGGTCAACTATATGTTATTTTGTGTATTGTTAAAAGTAGAGATAGCTTAAAGTTATTAATCTTAGATAACGAAGGTCAAGTTAGTGACAAGACATCTAATGTTGTGTAAAAAGAAGTATTTTCAATTTTATGATTTAAATCCGATTTTTTAGTTTAGTTACTTATTATAAATGTTCATATAATTTTTATTATTTGTAAGTAATCTATAACTAACCCGTGTAATACACAGATTTTTAAACCAATATACCTAATAAATCAATCTAATCAAAGTCTAATCTATTCGTTGATTGACATATGATTTAATTAACTTTCTCTATCTAAAATCTGTACATTTAAATTTACCATGTGTCATTATCTCTTTTTTTAAAGATACTTTTAGACATACAAATTATTTTCTTAAAATTAAATAGTTTTTTTACTTGGACTTTTTTATATTAATAGATGGAAAGTCACGGGGATTGAATGGGTAACTTTCTCATCTCTCTCTGATTGTACTCTCGTGGACTCGTAATCCCTCTTCAGTTTTCTCTCTCCGACCCATTTCTCCCGCTACCCTGTCCCTCTCATCCGACTTGGTAAACCGCATCGAAATAACCCGGAAACTTCCTGTTCTATACTTCTTCCCACCCCCATATCTTAATTCAATCTAATTATTACAAAACAAAGCTCAGGAATCTTTCTCCGCAACAATTGTTATTGGTGATCATCGTAGTCATCGCTCTTTGTTCAACATCTTTTCTTGTACGACTTGTATGTTCTATTATTCTATTATTAATTTCAGTCTATGTCGTTTGAATTGGTGCATCTTTATTGTTTCTTTCCGGTTCCTACTTTTTTCGTGTCTTAATCTTGTTTGAGACGCTTGAATTTGACTTGGGTGTAGTGGGTATTGTTGATTTTGGGGGGAAGTTTCTTGCTTTATTCACTCTTGATCTTCCAAAGGGAAGTGAGATGTTTTTGTTAATTTGGACTAATTGCAAATAAGGGTAGGAATTTATATGAACTGGGAATCATAAATTTCAAATTGCGAGTCTTTCTGTTGTTTCTTTGATGAGGAATTTGCTCTGGCTTTCTTAGTTTAAATTGGTGAAAAGTGAAAAAGATTAGTTCTTTCTAGAGCAACATAGTTCACATAGGGGAACTCTTACTCTGTAGTGTCTTATTGGGTTATTTCTTCAAAATGACAAAATGTATTAAACTATACTCCAATTGTTAACGTGTTTATCGACCTTCCAAAAATGTAATTGTTGGTATTGAACTTTTAATTTTTTGTATTGTATGTATTTTGATTACATAAAAAAGCAAAAAAAGTATAAGTTTAGTACATACAACAGGAAGTTTAGTACACACAATAACATATTTTTTGAAAGTTTGATACACACTATAACATTTTTGGAAGGTGGATACACACATTAGCATACGGAGTATAGCTTAATACATTTCGGAGAAGTAAACCCTATCTTATTTTGTATGCAACTGTAAAACAAACATGTAAAGTTCTTAGTATTACCGTTATGTTTTCCAGTTTTATATTCATCGGTAGAACTGTTTATTGGTTGATGTCTTGATGATCAATCTCTTTTAGATGTAAATTGGTTTTCAAATATGTGGGACTATCAACTTTCGAATAAAGGCAAGATGAGCAGATGATCATTTTTTTTGGCAGAACAAAGTACATGATAGGCACATCAAGTTCACTGATGACTTTTAGTTGATTTGCATATTTAATGCCGATCTGAATTTTGTTTTTAGTTTTGGGTCCAAATTTATATGATCCACACTATATGTTGCAAATACTGCTTGCTTTTAGATACCCATGTTTTTGTTTCTCTAGTTCTTATACTTTAAGGGAACTCTAAGTACTTATGTTGTATGATTTGCTAGTTTATGTAAAACAGTTATGATCTAATTGTAGTTTTTTATATTGATCTCCAGTATTTCACGTTCAACAGTCTGAGTCAATTCAAGGAGCCTTTTTAATTTATGGAGTTGCAGGCAACCCCTTTTTAGTTTAGAGATTGAAGCTGATTTATTATATCTTTCTCAGGCATAACCTATAGCAATGAATCCTCGAGCCGAAAAGTTTGTGAGGTTAGATATTGTTTAGACTATTCCATTTGAATTATTAGTCTTTGTCAATTTTCATTCATGGACAGACCTCATGGAAGCCAAGGTATGCGCATGCATACCGGAGAATTTGTTGTAGTGTTTTTTTGTGTGAAAAAGAAAACATAAACTAATTTAATGCAACGCACTTAAATTTTGTTTGCATAACCTGGTTGAAAAGGCTTGAGGCCTACAATTATATTAGGTCCTTGCTCTCTTGTGTATTATATTTCAGAATTTATAATCTGACCAGGTTTGAGGATTGGAAATCAGAAAAAAGCAGCAATGGAAGTTCTCCACAGAGATTTAAAACAGCATTAGGTTCAGTTTCCAATATGTTTCGGAAAAGCTTGGAACATGGTTCTGGAGGGATTAAAAGCCTGAAACTATCGATGGAATCCCGTCCCTTAAATAGGATTTTGAGTAGAGGCCTCAGTTCTGGGAGGAAAACGCTTAACCCACAAGGGAAATTCCTCCAAAAATGGAACAAAATATTTGTGTTGTCATGTGTGATTGCTGTTTCTGTGGATCCATTATTCTTTTATATTCCAATTATCAAAGATGGAAAAAAGTGCCTTGATTTGGACAAGAAATTGCAGATTACAGCTAGTGTGTTGCGTTCATTCACAGATATATTCTACATTGTTCATATCATCTTTCAGTTTCGTACTGGTTTTATAGCTCCTTCTTCCCGAGTATTTGGTAGGGGTGTCCTAGTTGAGGATGCTTGGGAGATCGCAAAGAGATATATGTCTTCCTACTTTCTAGTTGACATTCTTGCAGTTCTTCCATTGCCTCAGGTTAGAACCAGTATTAGTCAAGTGTATGCGTTATAAGTCAACATTATATACTCAATTACTTCCTTTACCCCATCAATACAGTTTCATCTGAGTTGTCTTATTGGGTGTTTTGGATATGCATTTAAACGGACTGTCCTGATCTCAAGTTGCAGTAGTCAATTTTGAGTGCTTGGGTTAAATATTGATTAATGATCATGATTGTGATCACATTTCAGTATTTTGTAGTGGCTACAAATGTGCAAAGGGCAACTTTGAATCGAAACTTTGACAAAAAAGTTACGCGTCTATTTGTGGATGGAGAATTTGAGCGAGTATAATATAATACAATGAATAAACAAGTAGTGTTCTATGTTGGTTATCTTATATTGTGTGCACGAAACATGTCTCTTTATGATTTTTTTTTGTACCTGAATTCTTCTTTGTCTTGTGTCAGGTTGTGGTTTTGATCATTGTACCAAAGATGCACGGATCAAAATCTTTGAATACTAAAAACTTGTTGAAGTTTGTTGTTTTTTTCCAATACATCCCGAGAATGCTTCGTATCTATCCTCTGTATAAGGAGGTTACAAGAACTTCTGGAATTCTAACTGAAACTGCATGGGCTGGAGCAGCTTTCAATCTCTTTCTTTACATGCTCGCTAGTCATGTAAGAGGTGGCTCAAATCAAAATTTGCATTTTTTCTATATTACTTCATATTATTCTTTCTGGAAATCTAGGTTTTGAAGTTGAGATAGGTTTGAAAGGTTATACTAGGGTTTAGAAAGATGATGATTGTGATTATATGATTTTCTGGGGTCAAAATAGCTACATATCTGAGAAGCAGGTAAGAACTTTTTGAAGAAAACTGATTATTGAGATATATGTAAAAGTAACACCTACACATCGCAACTTATTATTTGATGATCTATTTCTAATTTGATAATTCAAATCTTGGTGACCACTTTTATAGTACACATCCAAACACCCTTTATAATACATCTATTATATTTCAATCTGAGTCATTTGGATTTCTGATTCTACTAGATAGTTGTATTTCTAGTAGTGGTGAAGTAGCAAACGTAGACGAGTGATTTAAGAAGCTGTTCTTTTTTCTGCATCAGCTACTACTAATCACACGTTTCTTGACTCTACATGAATGAGAAAAAGGCTTGCTCTCGAATTCGCCATGCATTAGGTCTCATGTGTTATAGTATTATAGAACTAGCGTAGACTGAGTTCGTCTTGATGTTGTAGGTCCTTCTTCAAAGAGATTTCTAGATTTTTGTAATGAATGTCCTGTTCTATCACTTTAGACGCATTATCGTGTTGCATATTATATATTTACACATGTGTTTTTGAGTGTTTCATGATGTTTAATGATTCTAGGTATTTGGGGCCTTTTGGTACTTGTTCTCTATTGAACGTGAAACAACTTGCTGGCGACAGGCATGTGGGAATGAATCAGTGCTTAATGGGTCAACATGCATCCGTTCTTCATTTGATTGTGAAATCGCATTGGATTACGTGTCTTATTTGAATTCAAGCTGCCCCATAGTGGAAATGGATGATCCTCCTTATAATTTTGGGATCTTTCTTTCTGCCCTTCAGTCTGGTGTTGTAAACTCAACTGATTTTCCACAAAAGTTCTTTTACTGTTTCTGGTGGGGCCTGCAAAATCTGAGGTATGAGTGCCGCCTCTGTTGCTCACAACTGTTTGAATCTATTTTCTTTTTTTGTAGCAGAAATGTGTATGTGACGTTTTCTTGGTCAAATTTGTAGTTCTCTTGGTCAAAACCTTGAAACGAGCACCTATGTATGGGAAATTTGCTTTGCAGTGTTCATTTCCATATCTGGTTTGGTTTTATTCTCATTTCTTATTGGAAACATGCAGGTTGGTAATTGGTACCTATAAAAAATGTGATACTTCTGTAACTTGTATATTTTAAGCTCTAATATTGCAAGTCTTTTTTTTAATAATGTTTTTGGCTTTTTTTTTTTTACCAGACATACCTGCAATCTACAACCATAAGACTGGAGGAAATGAGAGTAAAAAGACGAGACGCAGAGCAGTGGATGTCCCACCGTTTGCTTCCTGATCCACTGAAGGAGCGAATCAGGAGGTATGAACAATATAAATGGCAGGAAACACGAGGTGTTGACGAAGATAATCTGATCCGGAACCTTCCTAAGGACCTCAGAAGGGATATAAAACGCCATCTTTGTTTGCAACTGCTAAAGAGGGTGAGTTCCTTTTAAGCTATTATATTTGGATTTTGGACACCACATCAAGGGTGCTAATGTCTTTTTAAATTTATGAGGTCTATTTCCTGATCAGAAGGTTTTGTTCAGAATATGCATAATGAAATCAGATTGACACTTGGTTGGCTGCTGTTTTGATATTTGGATGACCTATGTTTAGGACCTCTCATTAATAAAGTATGATTAAAATTAAAAAATATGCGTTGTTTGTGTTCAGGTGCCCATGTTTGAAAAGATGGATGAGCAATTAATGGATGCGATGTGTGACCGTTTGAAACCTGTTCTTTATACTGAGAATAGCTACATCGTGAGGGAAGGTGACCCAGTGGATGAGATGCTCTTTGTAATGAGAGGCAAATTATTAACAGTTACAACCAATGGGGGTCGAACCGGCTTCTTAAATTCTGATTATCTAAGAGCAGGTGATTTTTGTGGTGAAGAGCTTCTTACATGGGCCTTGGACCCACATACATCATCCAACCTCCCAATTTCCACACGAACAGTGCAAGCGCTTGAAGAAGTTGAGGCATTTGCACTGATGGCTGATGACCTCAAATTTGTTGCCTCTCAGTTTAGAAGACTTCACAGTAAGCAGCTACGCCACACTTTCCGGTTCTACTCACAGCAGTGGAGGACGTGGGCCGCTTGTTTCATACAGGCGGCATGGAGGCGACATTGCAGGAAGAAATTGGAAGACTCACTTCGGGAAGAAGAAGATAGGCTGCAAAATGCCTTGACTGGAGCTGGTGGGAGTTCACCTAGTTTGGGTGCCACGATTTATGCATCACGGTTCGCTGCTAATGCACTTCGTGCTTTGAGGCGAAATGGTGCAAGGAAAGCGAGAATTCCCGAGAAATTGCCACCATTGATGCTTCAGAAACCAGCAGAGCCTGATTTCACTGCTGAAGGTGAATGATAAATGATTGTGTAACCTTGTTTATATTTGTATGTTGTATAAGGATAACATCTTAGTGGTTTTTTGGATTGTTTTAGAAGATAAAATTACAGCCAAGTGATTCTTTAGTCCAAAAATTATCAAAATCACGATACCAGCGTGTAATACATGGGTTGGTTTAAAGAATATTAGATATTAATAAGAAGGTATATGATCAAGTGTTTATTATTATAATTTAAAAGAATTATAAATAATTTAGAATTATAAAACTAAGAATTTGGTCAAATATGAAATTTTGAAATGTTATAAAGAGTAAATACAATATTTACTAAGATGTATCAAATACGATATTTGAAGATTTATGAAATGCAAATATAAAATTATCTCTGATAATATTGAATTAAACTAAAGTTAAAATCGAAACCAATTTTGATCAAAAAAAGTCAAAATTGAATTTAAGTTTTTATCAAAATAAATGGTTAAGATTTGATAATTAAAATTTATATACAAATTTAATTGGTTAAGATTGACTAATGGATTTTATTAAAGATAGTCTTTTATTTATATTAGAAGATAATATCATAACACAACAAGAGTATTCAATCATGCCTATAATACTATCAATCCTGCCCGAGTAGACGGAGAAAACAAGTATTGGGTTTTTTAGATAGCTTAATATAATAATTAATAAACTATGCACATATGTGATGTGGAGAGTAGATTACATTGTTTTGTCCATTCCATTATTGTATGATTTATAATTTTTCTTATAATCTTCATAGAGTTTTATACTTCTATCTTAGTAAGTTGATTTGACATTTGTATTGATCTTGTGAGTAAAATGATAAGTAGAAGGAAATAGTAAAATGATATATTATCACTATTTTTTTCAATAAAAAGGAAAGAGATCGAGGTGATGATCTTCCTATTTCTTTCTAGTCACAAGATCAACACAAGTGTTACAAGTATGATAGAAATATATGCATCCAAATTAACAAAATCTTAAATAACTTTTACTTAAAGGACAAGCAAACCTAAAGCAGCCATGGCTATATTTTGACAAGTACAAAACAATCAAACTTCCCGTAACATAAATTTTCACCCAATAATTGTTCAATATTTGGCATATCCCACTATAACTAACCTTGGCAATATTCATCAGCTCAAAAGGAACAGTTTCACACATACACAGAGAGAGAGAGAGAGAGAGAGAGAGAGAGAGAGAGAGAGAGAGAGAGAGAGAGAGAGAGAGAGAGAGAGAGAGAGAGAGAGAGAGAGAGAGACTAATGAACCTCAAATTAAGACAGCACACTTCCCTCTTGACAAACGAAGGCAATGCAAAAGCAGCTTTATGCATGTGATTAAATTGAAAGACAACCAATGAATCAATAATATATCGCTATAACCTCATCCAATGAATCTAGAAAAAAATTTAATTAATAATTAGAATATAAAATAAATATAAATAATCAAATTTTGAGACAAAGCGAGTGGGGTTGAAAAAAATTCAAATAAATCCTCAAATTTTAAGCAAGAACCAATATTTTAACATTAAACTTGGTCTTTTTTTTCACTTAAATTGAAAACAACAAAAATAACAAATTAACAATGTTTAAAGTTTTATCGGTAACAAATTTACAATTTGTCTCATGTTTTAGCACTCAAAATATTTAACTGGTACTCTGGTAGCATAGTTAATTAAAAATACCATAAAATCCACTCCTGATAGATTGACTAATGGCTCTGCCACCATTTGCCAATATATAGATCCATCCATGGCTGTGAACCTCAACTGTTTCTTAATGCATCAATATATCAGTTTGTTGACTACAAGGAAAAAAAAAGACTACTATATCAAGACAAAGAGGAGGGGGTGGTAAAAGAGTTCTATGAACACGATTTTACCCATGTATCCTTCATTTGATGCACCAACAAGGGATCTAGAAGGAGTTTAGGGTGTGCACGTGGATACCTTTTTATGTATTTTTTGTAGTGTAAAAATAAAAAATAATTATTATTAGTGATGGTACATAAATATATACAAATTATGTTTACACTCTTCTAACTCGTTTTGGAATGAAGAACCGTACGGAAGAGAATACTCCTATGAATTGCAATTTAAATCTTCTACTTGATGATGGAGCGGATAAAGTTAATGAGGAGGTTACAGAAGCTTGGTAGGAGGGCTTATCTACTTAACACACTCTAGACCAAACTTGACATATGTAGTAAGTCAAGTCTTGAGAATTATGCGAAAGCCTTTAAAGATTCATCTTGGAGCAGCTCGAAGAACTCTAAGATATGTTGCTAACACCACAAGTTTTGGGTTATGGTATAATCAAGCACAAGGAATTAAGTTGGTAGGTTACAGTGACAGTAACTGGGCAAGCTGTGTTGATGATCGAAAGAGCCATCTTAGCTTACTTTTTCTCTTTAGGCAGCGGTGTGGTTGCTTGGAGTTCAAAGAAGCAGCACACTGTAGCCTTATCAGTTATCAAGTACTAAGGCCGAATACATTTCTACTACAGGAGCTACATGTCAAGCTATCTGGCTATGGCGAGTGCTTGAAGATCTTGGGTTTAAACAAAGTGAACCAACTGTGATTTATTGTGACAATAAATCTACAATTAAATTATCCAAGAATCCTGTCATGCATAGTTGTTCCAAGCATATTGAGTTAAAGTATCACTTTATTAGAGAAATGGTTATGCAGCAGCAGGTGAGTTTGGAATCTTACAACACACATACCCAACTTGCAAATGTTCTAACGAAGGCATTAACTAGAGAGAAGTTTGTATACTCCAGACACAAGTTAGGAGTTATGGAGTTTGAATCAAGGGAGTGTGATGAAGAATGATTCAAACATAGTTTTCTGCACATGGAGTTAGTTGCTTTATTTTTTTAATTTGAATAAAAGCCTAACGACTATAGTTGTTAGGTGAGCAAGTCTTTGGGGTTGTTGAGTATTTTCCATATGCTTCTTTTCCCATTTAATGTAGCCTTGTTCTCCATGTATTGCAAACACTAAAAAAGCTTTCTTGAATACAAGAGTTTTCTGATTAACCGAAGTTCTTATTTCTTTCTTATTCCTTCTATTTGATTGATGATATCTAAGTTCTTATACCAAGACTCCATTGGTTTAGTAGTTGCACACTTTGCTTACATGTCCACAAGACTGCACGCATTAAAGACATCCAAACACAAATCCGACTCAATTACCGATGAGTGCAATTGATGTCTAACCAAAATGAATCCCAATTCAACACATGGGGCCAAATGCTACTCAGATTAAAGCGGCCAGGCATAAACCCAACAGTAGCATAACAATTCAATCTCATCTTCATGATTCCCAGTTGCGCATGTCTAGTGATCAACAGGGTCCAAGCAATCGAATTTCTTTTAGGATTTTATCAAACACCTTCCTAGCAGACTCTAAGTCTTGGAAACCCTTTGCAAACAAATCAAAAGGCACACCGAACACACACATCAGACTCAAAGTACCCTGTCTTGATGACGAACCCAAAAATGGCTTCTCCCGTCCAAGAATTATCTCTGTGCAACACGCTTGGATGGTTGCCGAGAAACAAAACTGATTTGGGTATTCACCATGCCTAAGCTTCTCGATAAACGTCACCAAGGCTTGTGATTCCATTCCATTATGCGCAAAACAGGATATCATGGCACTCCAAAACCAAGTTCCTCAACCGATCATCTCACATGGAATCAAATATAGTCTTAGCGGTAACCTAATCCACACATTTGGAGTACAAGATTATGAGCCAATCAAGTAGAATCGAGTCAAGTTTTACTCCAGATTCTTGGATCTTTGAATGAATGAGTTTCCCGCATTCGAAATTACTAGTTCAGATGCAAGACTTGAGGAGGATAGAGAAGGTGGCGAGGTCAAGGTTGAGGTGGTGTTTATGGGTTGTGGCATCAAGCACCGAAACTGCTTCCTGAATATGACCCTCATTGGATAAACTAATCAATCGGTCCTTGAGGGGTTCGAAATCGGTTTTTTTAGGGTTTTAATCGACTGTCTTCTTAGATTTGTGATATGACGGTGCCAATCTCGCAGGAGAGACAAGAGAAAGAATTGTCCTTCTCTGAGAGTATTATGATATCAATGAACTACAGAAACTAGTGTTATACCCTTGCGTTATACATACACTTTTTAAAAAATATAAAATTATATTTAACATCTAAAATTTTTTAGTATAATATTAATGTGTTTCTCTTTATGAAGCTTTGTTCCGACATTGTAAAGACATAGCCATAATATTATTGTTGATGTTATAATATCAAGTGCTTAAAAGAAATTTTTATTAGCCAATTATATATTTAAATATTTGGAATTGTAAACTAAATTTATCAAAAATTAAATAATGATGCCATCAATCTAGGTATACACAAATTAGATTACATAAAAATAAGATCATAATATAGAATAGATTATGTCTATACATACGTAAATTATTTAAGTATAATTTATTATTTAATTAAATATAATTGAAAACACAAGATAACATTGAATTTAAATATCTATGTAATAATAACCTTAATTTTATATACCAAGTTATTAGTTAAAATATAAGAAAACACAGGCAATTAAATTCTTTATATAAAATTTCAAGTTGTATGTGTAGTTACAAAACCCGCTAACATAACGGTTATTTCACACCCAGTAATTATGTAGAGTTACATATTCTGTACGGTTATTTACTCACACACTAACAATCAATTTTAAAGAGCCCTAAAGTGATATTGGTAGTTTTGTAAACAAATTTATGTTACTAATCTATAGTTTTAAAAGACTCATTAAGTAGTTATCAAACATATAAATTTTATTGTAATATGACAACATTTTTAAAAATATTATATTTTTAATTATTTTTATTGAAAGACCAATAAATTAGTAATTATATCGACTATATTATGTAGAGGAAATAAATATAAAAAACGAATAAAATGTTCAATAATTACCTACCCATTGCTCTCGATGGATAAAACAATTAAACTATAATAATTTTTTAAAAAAGTCATATTATGATAAAATTTATATTAAAACGTAGATAAAAATGAGACGATCACAAATATATATTTATTTTTTCTCTAAACAAAATATATCACAAATTATTAAACATAGTTTTCAAACAACCTATAATTAATTACATTAATATACTATTTTCTTAACACCCTCTCACATATTTCATACAACCCCATCACAATTTACATACAAACCCCCTCAATTAAATTAAATTTAAATGTAATATAATGTTTTCTCAATTATCTACCAATCAAAACATTCTATTTGTCCATGTCACAATTTCACGTCATCAATGACGTCATTATTTTTTTTTGTTATATCACACTTTCTCTCAGCTCTGTCAATAATATATATATATATATATATATATATAAATTTGAAGAGAAAAAAAAAGAGAATATTACGTAGGATGCATGAACAAATGGGCCTGGCTATGGGACTGAACGGGCCAGACCTGATAAGCCCCAAGGCCATGTCAATGTTGGTAATGGCCCATGAATTACAATATTTAGTTACATGAAGTTATAATTCCAGCATGTCATGGTGGATTATGGGCTTGTCATCAGAGGATATGTATCATCTTATCTTAAAAGTAAAAAAAAATATTCAACAACAACGTACACATTATACTTTTGTAATTTTCATTAAAAAGCAATATTCACATTCATTCAATCGTGTATGTATGTAGGACATAACTCAAGCTTCTACCTTCACTTGGCATGTAGAAGAAGGGTGAGTTATCCGATTGATCACACTCACTAATTTGGACATTAACTTGCAAAATGACCTGGGCTAAGTGAATCTTACATTAAATGTCATGTTTAGAACTTGACCAGAATGAAATCATACCGAATAGACCAGTGTTTTGGTGACGGATATATCTCAAATCTGGAAACGCATTGCTCGTACGTACAAGAGCGATGTGAAATGATGCCAAAAAGATTGAAGATCTCACAATTGATTGAAAGTCGTTAGAGATGGGAGTTTGACTTTACTTTTATTGCATGGTTTGACTTTGCTATAAATGCGGAGATTGGCTAAGGTGAACAAAAGCTATTATCAAGCTAATGTTTAATTCCCACATTTGTAAATTGTAGCAAAAAAGGTTTAAGGAAGGAACAATCGCAAGTGATATGAAAACCAAAACATTCATGGGCTCCATTAATGGACCTACACTACACACACACACACGTCTAAACGAGGCCCTGTTAATGTTTGGGACAGAGAGCAAATTTGGCCCACTTCATGTCTTATGTGATATCTTTTTGATAATTTTCATTTTCATAAAGTTTACATCTACTCTTGGCTTCATTCTATAATGGAAATATGGTCACTTTCTGATATCTAAGGTTTAGTTAAATAGTAAAAAGGTTAAGTTATTAAATGAAAATTTATGCTATAAAATTCTAAATTTCTTTACTTGATGTATTCTTCTTTTCAGAGTTATCTTATAGTAATGATTCTAAAGTTGTCATAAACAAATAAAATAAAAATAAAAATAAAATTGTAACAGGACATGGTCCATAGTAGTGATTAATTCATCAGATCAGGTCCCCTTTATTTTCTCATCAAAGATCCTCCTGCAATATTGCAATGCAACACCCAAAATTTCTACCAAAACACCATCAACATTTTTCTTAGCATCCTTTTTTTATTAATCATCAATAACATTTTCAAGATTCAGCTTTCATAAATCAAAAGGCTGAAGTTCCTTTTAAATCAAGCACTATATATTTAATTATTATTATATAAAAACAAGCAGTGGTCATTATTCAATAAATACCTTATATACAACACAACTTGGACATTCATGGATCTACAAGGACTAGCTAGAAAAATTATTACTATTACTTTTAAGAAACAGACGATAAAAGGTTTGCTGGTATACCAAGCCTCCTAGCTTATTTAGCAGAACCTGCTTTGACATTTGACTCTGACTTTGACCCCTGTGTCAGATTGTAAAGCTACCATTCATATTTTCGTCTTCTATCTCCTTCATCAGCTCTACCTACTTCACTTCATTTCTATCCTTTCTACATTACTTTCTCAACATGTCAGATTCGTCTGTCCTCGCAAACCTTCCTCTGATCCTCGGTTGACTATCCGCCAAGGCCTTCCTGCAAGCATACTGATAACCGGAACACATTAGATACCACCCTTTTCCTTTTTCTTTATTTACTTTTTTTTTTTGGAAAATCACATTTCATAAGAAACCATTTTGAAGGTACTTAGTATCAAAAGAGATGCACTTGTACATATGTGAAGGGCTTGTAGGGGAAAGCTCTCTATTTTTATTATCTCAATCTGTAATGAGTCTCCTTCCTAATACCACCATCCACTGACACAAGACCATGTGAGTGAAACAATTGCTAAAAGTACCAACTTTTCTAAAACAATCATGTTTTCAGTGGACTGAAGGTGCATCAGATAATTACCTTGATTTTTCTGCCAAAATTCCTCTTCGCTTTCTTATTTCTGTATCTTGAGAGCTTTTGCATACGATCTTCGGTAGTGCGGTCACTCACTAGTGGTGGCTGCCCGAGGGGATAATGAATGCGGCTTGTATTAGCATCGGCTAGTGTCTGTAATTAATTAAAGAATAACAATTGGTATCAACGAATCTGATAACATAGTATTAGAGAACACTCACGTGTAAAGGTACATTCATAAATAAATGCATGCACATGAAACGTGTCCACACATCAAAATCCTTTCCAAGTATCAACATAGCATGTTGTAAATGGATTTGAGTTAACATAACGACAACTGATGAGTTCTACGTTACTGGATAAGTAGATAAATAAGTCTTTTGCTTTATTTCATAATAATTAATCTTGAAAGTGGAATAATACTCCACTTACCAATCCTGTGTCCCCTCAAATTTTTGTAGTTTCAGTGCATGGTGTTTAAAGATTATAATCAATTTCTTAATTCCGTACTCGCTTAATCTAGCTCTGCCCCTAACTACATTTTCTTTTATAAATTTTATTTAATATGATCTAATGGGCTCACATTTGAAATAGAAAGATATATAATTATGATTCCGACTCCATTATCTTATGCATATATATGTAGTTAGTTGCATACACAATGCAGGGTGAGTTGAATTTAATTAACCTTTATATCTCCGTCACTGAGAGCCCTTCGCATACCATAAGCATTCCCAAAATCTATTTCATTGAAACTCAAAAAACTGGGTTTGATTTGAGCTCCCTGAATCCAATCCATAGAGCTTAGACTATCAGAGCTCATGCTTTTTGGGATTGGACATGATGGATGAACATTTTCCTTCACAACGGGGTTTTCATCTGTCTTAATCGGGAAACTGAAGCTTAGGACTTCAGAAAATGGTGATGATTCAGTTCCAGTTGCAGTTGCTGCTTTTTTTGCCAATATATTTTTGCATTCATAAAAAACATCATTCAGAAACTCCTCATTTTGAAGCGATTCAATATCTGTAACTTTGATTTCTTGTGAGGAAATCGTGTCTTCTCCACAAGAGATCACTGACATAGCAGATGTCATGGGATCAAGGCTGATTAATGGTTGTTCGATTATTGGTTCTGGTGCTTTAAAAAGATCCCCATCGCCACCAAGATCGTAATCTGATATAGCGGAGGTCTGAATTAGGTTATCCTGCAGATTCCAATATAAGATCCATTAGAAACAACAATTCTCATTTAACAATCAAGCAAGAAACTAACAGTGGAATACAAGCGGTACTTTTTTTTTGAACGGCATACAAGCGGTACTACATGAACAAATAGTGATGTAAACATGATATGTGAATCAACTTACTTAGCTAACAGAAGGAGAATATTCGATCATAAAAAACTTGAATATATCATATTGGAAGAGTAACGATCTTCCACTATCATAAAGACTCAATTGTTCAATATTCTGGTTTGAACTATAAAACTCGATCCATTAGCTACAATGTTATGACTGTTTCTCTGTAATTTATCTTCCCAAACTAAAAATAATTACTTTGATTATATTTATGGGAGTGATGGCTTAAAAAGCTAAATAGTTATATTAGCACAAATGTGAGCAGTGTGTAAATTCTGCTCCCCCTTCTTAGAATTATAAATAATCAAGAATACGGGGTTGGCTTGTAATACAATTGTTGGCCTTTGAGCAATAGAGAAAGATCAAAAGCAACTTTAGGAGGTCAATTGCCTTTTTCCCAAATTAGAATTTTCATAAAACAAAGCTATTGGAGCAAATTACAATCTAAGTGGTACCTTTGCTTTAGCTTTTCCATTTAAACTACCTTTTTAGTTGATTTGAGCTCTTGTAAGTGCGGTGGAAAGGTGAATCTTTAATCTTTATAAAACAAGTTGACATCAGATATTAACAAAAGTGGAACAAATAGGGAGATGGGAAGGCAAAAACAAAGCTCAATATGTTTATTCCATTCACGAGCAATGGAAAACAGCACTGAAATGGACATCAATTAACCATTCCCATTACCCTTTCACAATAGCAAAGTAAAAACAAATATCCACAAACCATTCTACTTGATCTCCAAGAAAATTCTTGAACAAAAGGGTTCTCTTGAAAACTAAACTTTGTCTTGAGACCTTTAATTTCTTGATTTCTCAGAAAGAAAGAGGAGACCAAGAAATCAAAAACCATTAAGAATTGAACTTGGGAGGTCTGGTTGCTACAGGAAAACATGCATTTCAATCTAGAATTACAAAACCCTAATCCACTAATGAACATATTCAGCAATTAATTACAACATGCAAGATGATACAAGAGAAAAACAGTTTTAATTGACAAGTAGAATTACCAAGCAAGTAATGGACTTCTGTGAGTGACAGAAATCATCAAATTGTTGAACATCAGAAGAGAAGGTCTGAAAGTAAGGGAACATAAGGCCAGTCTCAGCATACATTTCTTGTTTTATCTAACAAGAGGATCTTTCTTTCTGGTTCTTTTTTATCCTCTCAAGAAAGCTGAGAGCTTCGAAGTCGAAGATGACATCAATCGTCTTTCAGTGTAGAAAAAGAGAGATCTTTAACAAGTTGCAGCACAAGCAGATTATAAAAACCCAACACTACACAACCCAACACAAAAGCAGCAGGGTAGAAGACAGAATATTAGATTAATTAAAATTTCACGCACAAAAGAACAGAGAGGCAGGGAGGTCCTCTCTATGATGATTTTGTATGGGTTTTGGTACCTGCTTCATTGATTTATACGGGGCTTGTGACTACAAGAAGACACCACTTGTGGGTCCTATATCTTTTTGTCCATACTTTATATTTTCATATTTTTTTTATAAAATCCCTCGTAATGGGATACTGTGCATTCCTCCGAAGTTCAAATATATATAAGTTTCACTTTAAGATATATACGAAATAGCCCCTATGCTATACACGTATAAATTCAGACTCAACAATAACGCCTAACTATATTTAACATATATATACATATGAGTTATTTTTAATATAGTCCATATAAAAAATATAGTCCTAAAATTTAGTATACAATCACATGTGATTTAGTATATAATCACATGTGAATTACAAAAATTACGAAAATGTTACTCCGCTCAAAATTTTAAAATACAATCTGGACCATTGATATTGTTGATCCAAGAGCTAAAATTAGTAACTCAGGACTATGAATTAAATAAGAACTGTATTGAATATTTCACATATACATATATAGTAAAAAGTTTAAATGAGAACCGTTTTTATTGTAAGAATCACGAGAATCAATCTTAGCCGTCTAATTCACTCTCCTTTAATTGGATTGTCCACCCATGAATTTCTTACATGCACCTTGCTACACCAAATCCCACACGCTCTTCATCCAGGCACCTCCCTATATCAAAGAATAAGCTAAACATCGGAAACTGATCAAACTGTGCTGAAAAGGGGGCCTACAAGGGTTGTATACCCTTCTCGACCGAATTCGGTCAACACGGCTGAATTCCGATCACTAAACCATCAAGTTACTTAGCCGAATTTGGTTGGAAAAAGCTGCTACATGGCTGTGTAATTCTACACGGGCTGTGTTCCTTATATGTTACACGACCATGTATTCTACATGGCTTGTCACCGTCTTAAAACCTATACACGGGCCGTGTACACGACTGACTTGCAATTCTGTTAAGGACACAACTGATGTTCTTGTCACCAAATCCATTTTTATTTGATTTTAACTGTAATATAGTATTTCTTCACACCCCAAACACCTTAAAACACATACATATAACAACACCATACACCTTTGATCCATGATTCAAGCTTTTGAATCCTTTAACTCATTAAAACTTCAAAACTAAATAAACCAAGCATACTTTGATGCTTATAGACTCAGATTTGTTGTTGTGCTAAGCTTATCTTGTTGCTTTCTTGTTCAAAGTTCAACAGAGAATCAAAACTATACTTCATGTAAGTAAGTATGTATGTTTTTGTGTTTATTGTGAACAAAACTCAAGTTTTGCTTATATATACATAACTTTGGTCAAATGACCAATCAACCCCTTAACTTATCATCTTTTAATTTGACAGTTTTCACCCATCTGGTTCATAAACACCTCATATTATTTAAAATACTTATTCATAAAGACTTTTAAACTTTGGGACGTTACATATCTAATATCTAATATAAATAAAAGACTAATATGCATCAAATTTATTGAATGATCATAACCTTTTATTTAATACAATAAAATTAATTGCTCAATCTTGATCATCTATTTAATCAAAACTAGAATTCTAATTGTGACTTTTATTGGTTAAATTTAATTCAAAATTATTAGATGAGTTTTATATATGCCCCTATTAAAACTTAAAATATTATATTGGCAAACATAATTTATAAATATCATATTTAACATTTATAACAGTTTAAAATATCATATTTAACCAAATCTTTTTATTTTATCATTTTAAAATATTTTTAATAAAAACTCAATCATATTACCCTATATACCCTGAAAAAAAATACAATTATGTCTTTTCATATAATGATTTCACGTTTTTGCTATCACGTTTGCCCTCACCCTTGCGTTGACACTTCCACCACTAGTCTTGGTGTTGACGCAGTCTTCATTTTCTTAAATTTCTACTTCTTTTGTGTTTTATAATTAATTAATATCTTTTTATTAATGTCTAATAGTTATCGATTATTTTTAAACAAATTTGTGTATCACATGAACATCTAATATAGTAATCCTAATATAACGTTATGATAAGGTGTGATCATATAACCATACTGGATTAATCAACAAATGTTATTGTCTTATTGATGCTATGAATAACATCAAAATTTTCTTTACCAGTAAACTTTTCATTTATGATTTGCTTAAACAATATAACTCTTCTTTAGAACAACATACAAAAACATTATTTCATTTTTTAACTTTAATTGAAAACATATTTTCAAGAACTTGTTTACATGTATATATGATTTGGTTCGTTCAAGTAGAATTTTAATATAATTAACAAAAAGAAACATGTAATTTGATTTTACAGTTTTGCGACTTTTTTAGTGCACAAATAATCTTATACCCAAAAAAAAAAAATCATGCATTTTTACAGTGTACATTGACGCAAAAATATCTTTAATTAATTTTCCAAATGTTTTTCTAGTGTTTAAACTTTATTATCAACAATAATTAACTAAAATGTCATGATCTAGTTACCAAATAAAGGGTACATTTGTTGAGTTACAAACTCAAATGTTTGCCTTGTTCTTCAGATTTAGTGGTAAACTCTATCTTTTTATTACCTACAAATTTCATCTAATTAAAACAACAATTAATAATTTGATTAATTTCCTAAAATTGATGGTTTTGATCATGTGATGAACAATAATGTACAAATTTGGTTTGCTATAAAATTTGGGAAACTATTTATATATCTGCTACCTGACACATGTTATGATATTCTGTAAATAGTATAAATTATATTTTTTTGAATTGCAAGTAGAACCATTTGCATAAAAACCATATATGTCCTAAAATAATACTATCGATATTAATCTTGTACACAAGTCTAGAGTTTTTAAAATGGACATCGTATCGAACATACTTGTCTTATTAAACGGCCAATAATTAATCTTATAAACACACACACACACACACACATATATATATATATATATATTTATATATAGGCAAAAGTTCAAACGAGAACTGTTTTTCGTACGAAAAACGCGAGAACCAATCTTAGCCGTCCAATACAACTCTCCTTCAATTGGATTGCCCACCCATGAATTCCTTACATGCATCATGCCACACTCAATCCCCCACACTCTTCATCCATTAATTCCATTATCCAAAATGAACGGCCAAGATTGGTTTTCGCAGTTCTCGTACGAAAAATAGTTCTCGTTTGAACCCTCCCATATATATAGGGGAGGGTTCATTTAAGAACCAATTTTATTACGAGAGCCGCGAGAACCAATCTTAGTTGTTCATTCTGGATAATGGAATTCATGGATGAAGAGCGTGGGGGGATTAAGTGTGGCATGGTGTATTTAAGGAATTCATGGGTGGGCAATCCAATTGAAGGAAGGGGGATTGGACGGCTAAGATTGGTTCTCAAATGAATTTTTTACTATATATATATACGAAGAATGTTCAATATAGTTCATATTTAATTTATAGTCCTAAGGGACTAATTTTAACCTTTGGATCAATGACATCAACGGTTCAGATTGCATTTTAAAATTTTGGGTTGTGTGACATTTTCGTAATTCACATGTAATGCTTTTACAAATCACATGTGATTGTATACTGAATCACCTGCGATTGAATATTAAAATTTTGGGACTATGTTTTTTACATAAACTTTATTAAACAGAACTATATATATATATATATATATATATATATATATATATATATATATATATATATATATATATATGGGAAAGTTCATTTGAGAACCGTTTTTATTGCGAGAACCACGAGAACCAATCTTAGCCGTTCATTTTGGATAATGGAATTCATGGATGAAGAACGTGGGGGAATTGGGTGTGGCAGAGTGCATGTAAGGAATTCATTGAAGGAGGGGGAATTGGAGGTTAAGATTGGTTCTCGCAGTTCTCGCAATAAGAATGGTTCTCGAATGAACCTTTCACTATATATATATATATGGTAGAGATCAAGTAAAAAGAAAATTAAAGTAAAAAAGCTAAAAAGGATGCTTATTTGATTATTTTTCGGTATATATATATATCAACTGATAATCGTTAGTTCATCATTTTTATTGATTAAAACTAGTTCTTCATCAATTTCTTTTTGATGAATCCAATATATTCATCACTTTTTAAATGAAAGCATTTTGTTCATCAACAAATTATTCCAAAATTTTGTTTTCAAAATCTGTATTTGAAATCAAAAAGAAATTGATAAAAATCTAGTTTTAATCAATAAAGATGATGAACTAACGATTATCAATTGATATATATACCGAAAAATGATCAAATAATCTTCCTTTTTACACTTTTTACTTTAATTTTTTTTATTTGATCTCATCCCTATATATATATATATATATATAAATCAATGGTAAGTAATTATATATTATTATTTTCAAAATTTATGGAACGAAAATTGTGTTCCTAATATATACTCCGTCCTTTCTCCAATAATGTTTTTGAAGAATGATAATAATAAGGGAAATGATTTGTACATAATACAAATTAATTATATATAACAATTATGATTTTTATGCCCTTACAACTTACCATATTTTATTCTTATCCACAAATTTAAGGAAACAATCACTTTTTGTTATATATGACTAATTTGTGTTGTGTACAAATCAATTCTCTAACAATAACGTTTAGGATTGGGGTTAAGAATAAAAAATAAATCTTAATTTAAAAAATGGTAAACACAACTTATGTTTTTTAATCAACTTTCCATAAACTTCATACTTACCTTTTAGTTATGTTTTAACTTTCTATATATAAAATAAAGTTTCATTTTAAAAGACTATAATAAAAAAAATTTATTTATTTTTATTCATAACCATAAGTTGTGGTTATTATTCTACTTTTCTTTTTTTTTAAACAATTTAGTACTATGACCAGAGAATGGAAATAAGAGATTTTTTTCTTCCATGAGACACAGATCCGTGTTTAAGTGGAATTCATGAATGAAGAGTATAGGAGGATTGAGTGTGGTAAGGTGCATGTAAGGAATTTATAGGTGGACAATCCAATTGAAGGAGTGGAATTGAACGACTAAAATTCAGTTCTCGTACGAAAAACAGTTCTCGTTTGAACTTTTCTTCCCTATATATCTTACTCCTTTATAATGCATTTATACCTCTAAAAACTCTTAATTTTAAGTAACTTGAATGTACAAAAATACCACTTTTTAACCATTTCATTCTCTCTCATAATTTACCTTAACTTTTTATCTATATAAATACTCTTTTTTAACCATTTCATTCTCTCTTCTAATTTACTTTAACTTTTTATCTATTTGAAATATCTCTCTAACACTAAAACACTCTCTCACACAAACACAATTATCCACCCACATCAACATAATTTTCAAAATCTTATTAACTTCTCTCTCCTTATTTCATAAATATAAATCTATTTCTTATTTTAATGTCTTTTAGAACTTATTTTTAAAATTAATAAAATAGTTGATGCAAATAAAAAACAAAAAAAAAAACAGACATTGTACGATACTTTTTCGTGACATTGAATTGAGCGAATAACATATTATTACATTTTTAAAAGCAACATGATGTAAAATAGAAACTACTTGCCACCGCAACATTACACGGGGTACCTTGCTAGTATGTATGTGTGTGTATATATATATAGGTGATGATCTAATAGAAACAATATTAAAATATGAACACTAGAAACACTGCATTTTGTCTAAAAATCACTGCATCCAACCAAAATCATTGCATCTCGGCTATAAACATAAAGTCCCCTTTAACTATCATATCTTTGTTGAGAGATTCAATTATTTCTCATTTAAAAAACCACTAAATTTAGTATAAAACCATTGTATCTAATCCAAAACAACTATATTTTATCTAAAAATGCTACATCTTGTCTAAAAATACTACATATTGATCATCTCTACCTATGTATATGTGTGTAACTGTATATATCTAAATACACACACATAACATAACACACACACACACATATGTGAGTGTGTGTTGCACGGCGTGGGGTTTGTCTCCACGACGTGGAGGTTGCGATGTTGCACGCCGTGGGGTGTTACTCCACGGCGTGAAACAATGTTTTGAAACCGTTCGCACGATGCGAACGTTATCATCCCATCCTTTGACTATATATATAATGGATCAATGAAAATCCTATGCTTAAACATAGAACCCAAATACCAAATCTAGACCATTAGATTTTTTAAATCAATGGTCAAAAACTAATAATGACATTATTGTAATTAAGTAAACAATTATAAGATTTAATTATAGAAGGAAGAGTATTATGTGAATCCTCCACCCCATAAATTTCCCCTTTCTTTCTTTTTCACTTCTAGCTTCCAGCCACCGAAAATGATAACTTCCAGCCACCCGAAAATAATAACTTTTCAGCCAAAAATGATAATAGTTCCAGTTGAAAATGATAAAATTTTCCAGCCACCGAGAATGATAACTTTCTAGTCGAAAATAATAACTTTCCAGCCGAAAATGATAGCAATTCCAATTGAAAATGATATCATTTTCCAGATAAAAATGATAACAATATAAAACTTTTAAAATGATAACATTATCCACAAGAAAATGATAAAAACAGACTCATTTTTGGCCGAAAATGATATAAACACACATGTTTTAGGCGAAAATGATATAAAAACACATGTTTCTAAACGAAAATGATATAAATACACTAATTCCAGCCGAAATTGATATAAATACACATGGTTACAGCCGGAAATAATAAAAATTCACATGTCTTTAGCTTGAAAATGATACTAATACACATGTTTTTAGCCCAAAATGATATAAATGCACATGTTTTTAACACAATACATATGTTTTTAACCAAAAATGATATAGTACACATGGTTACAACCGGAAATGATAAAAATCCACATGATTCAAAATGATAACATTTTAGTATTATTTTTATATGGTTTTCATTTTCGAAATAATTTTTTAGAAATATAGGAAGAGTGATCTTGTTTGAAAGATGATTAAAAATGAGTAGATTGGTATAATATTTTTGTTCAAATTCTCAAAATTGAAATAGTTATGGTTATTTAAATATTTAAGGGGTAAAAAAGGAAATTTTGGGGAGAGGCGCACAGGTTTCGATTTTTTTTTTTTTTTTTGCAATTCCTATTTTGCTTTTAAAATGAGTGCCTGAGAATTGGTCTTTGAGTTTTATGTTTAAAGGTGGGGTTATATGAACACTTAACATATATATATATATATGTATATATCTATACTATATTATAAAACATTTAGCCCATTATAATCTCTTAATTTTAAGTAATTTGAAATTACCAATTTACCCTTATTTAAACCAATAAGAAAATCATTATATGGAGTTACTTAAAAATTTTAATTACCATTTTTATAACTAAACCTTCCATGATAAATAATGTTTAAAAAGTCAAGTCAATAAATACAAATTAAATAAAATAAAAAGGATTTTCATAAAAATAATAGTTTAAATATTTGATCATATAACACATTTTAATTTAAATATTAGAAAATACATATAGCTAAATCTTATAAACCAAATAACATGTAACATAAATTTATAGACATTTTTGGGTTTTTTAAATGACTCGTGTAATTAAAACAAAAGGTTTAATTTATAGTATATTTAATATTCTTTTTGTTTCTCTTTTTATTGTTTTTAAAATTTTATTCTAAAAACTAATAAAAGAGTTATAAAAAAAGAGAAATAAAAGAAATAAAAATTAACCGGAAAAAGAAAATAGATATATTGCGAACGAAAATTGTTCGATGTAATTATAATGCGTGAATATAATAGTCTTACATTAATTATTTCTAGCCGGTACATTGTGTGGGTTCTATGCTAGTATATAAATACACATTAATTGTCTTTAATTGCATTAGTAAGTGGGTTCGTCCACTACCGCTCGATCTGCAAAACTTGGATGCATTTACAGTTCAATGTATTTAGACAGCACGAGGGCACTTTTGTAAATTTGTCTTCACCTTTTAACAATTTTGAAATCTATTTTATTAACTTTTTTGTGAATTGTAACACCCAAAGTAAGTGAATTTTTATTTTACAAAATCTATCATGATATTATATGGTTAGCATTATTATTATTGATTTTATTAATTTAGGGGACCTAAATATCAATATTATTCCTATTTGAGGGACTATTTGTGTCAAATTCTAAATTAGTTGCCTAAATAAAAAAATGAGTCAAATGACATAAGAATGTAAGTTGAGGGGCTGATTCTGTAATACTTTAAACTTAGAAATATAAAAGGGAATGGGTTTTGACCAAAGTTAAAATAGAAGTGTGTATGTGTATGTGCAGTGTTTGTGTCTCGACCGGAAGAGACGAGAAGGGAGAACAAGGAGGGAAACACCGAAGGAAATTTAGAATAATCAAGTGCTTATTTGATTACCCAAGCTTTAAAGGTATGAATAATTAATCTTTTGTTGTTAAGGATTGGATTTCAGAGATAGACTTTGAAAGAGAACAAGGTGTTCTTGAGACTTTAATTAGTATAGTAGTAATTACAGTTGATTGTATCATATCTATGAATGGGTTGTGCTAATGGGTCAAAAGTTGTGTAATTGTGTAAATGATCATCGGGTGATCAAATATTTTTATTTTTGATGTTTTTATGTGTATTTAGTCATGTTACAACTAAAATGATTTCAGTGATGGAATTCGCTGGAAATTATAGAATTAGCTTTGGTAAGAATTGGTAGTTTGTTGTTGAATGATTGTTACATGGAGGTGAAACATGATCGTGTTCAAGGGAACACAAACCCGTGTAGAGCCAAACAAACATGCCCTTATGAAGGGCAAAACTGGCCATGTGTGCCAGGGCTACACGACCGTGTAGGGTTAGGGCTGAACATGCGCAGAATGGCCGTTGCGTATATGGAGGTGAAACATGATCGTGTTCAAGGGAACACAGACCCGTGTAGAGCCAAACAAGCACGCCCTTATGAAGGGCAAAACTGGCCATGTGTGCCAGGGCTACACGACCGTGTAGGGTTAGGGCGAACATGCGTAGAATGGCTGTTTTGGTGGTCATGTAGGGCTACACGGCCGTGTAGTAGGCTGTGTATGAGGGCGTGTTTAGTAAGTTGAAAATCATCGTTTAATGTGATGTATAATTCCTATACATAGGTGTTACTTGAGAATCAATTCCTGTGATTATTGATCATTTACATACTGTGATTAGCAATTCATGACGAGCATGAGTCATACATATCATTTAATATACTAGAAATATGTGCTAAAGATTGATGTTATACGTTTAATAGCCTATGTGGTACAATATGTAAATAGCCTGGGTGGCAATGAATAACATTAGCCTGGGTGGCATTGTTGTTATGGCTTGGTGACATTATTTATAAATAGTCTCGGTGTCACTACTTGTGAATAACCTGGGTGGCATAACTTGTAAATAGTCTAGGTGGCAATATGTAGCATGTTTGGCATATTTCTTGTTTATTGTATTTACAAATGCGGTATGTGTAGGAATGACAATGGGGCGGATTCGGGGCGAGGATTGGTCCCCCTGTCCCCGTTTAAGAAAACCGTTCTCGTCCCCACTTGAAAAACCACGGGGATCCCCATCGTAAATAATGTGGCATATTTGCTTGTTTATTGTATTTAAACCACCGGGATTTAATTAGATATCACCGTTTAATATAAACATGTGATTAAATGCGTAATTTTCAATACGGAGAAACCCGTTAAAATAAAACTATGATTTTCACCATGGGGATCGTCACCGTTAAGATTTTATCACGAGTTTTAGAATGCGATTATACTAAATTATATAACATTATCGAATACAAACATACCTGAACTGAAATTAAAGTTTTAGGAAATGATTATACTAAATTATACAACATTATTTACGAGTTTTAAAAAAAGATTATACTAATTTAGGTTGTGTGAAAGTGTGCATAAAGATTTGTATATTTTATATTTAAAATTAATTTTATGTATATATATATATATATATTATTAATATTAAATTAGAATCGGGCATCGGTAATCGGAGACAGGTATCGGGTAATCAGAGCGGGGATCATCAAAGTTGTTCCCCTGCCCGTTCCCGTTTAAATAATCAGGTTTTCCCCGTCCCCGTCCCCGTTTATTGTCCCCGTCCCCGCCCCGTTTCTGTCGGTTTTCGGTTTTACCCGTCTGTTTCGGTTTTTTTGCCATCCCTAGGTATGTGATATGGTGTATGTATGTACTCACTAAGCTCTATAGTTTACGAGTTGATATTTATCCTTTCATGTATCCCTGTTTCTCTGAAAGGATAAGGGTAAATGTCCAACTTAAGCCGATAGTGCAACGCTTTCGTAAAATTTTATTTTGAAGAAAATATGTTTCCTTTTTGTATGTTTTCATTTTAACAACAATAAACGTGTATGTGATCTAAACGATACAATCTTTTGTATAATTTGAAATGAATATGAAAACAAATTATTATTATTATAAACATATATTTATCTTATCTAAATTTTTTTGGTTCGTTACATGAATCGATTCTGATATTAAATTATGAAAATACAAAGGAAAATTAGATGGATATCATTTATGGAAAGGTATTATAAGATCAAAGATAATATTTTAGTTTTTGTTCGTTGATTATGATTTATGAAAGAGTAAGAGTATCTAGAATGGGATGTGGGGTGGGTTCGCCACACTGACGTACACACGGTGGTGAAGGGGGTTGCCAATAAAGACTTGAATTTATTGTCCCTAATTGTTACAATAACGATCGATAATCTGTACAATAAATATAATCACGTCTTCTCATATCATGATAACATGTTTTTACCGTCATTTATGTCCTCCCCACGTGTTGATGCTTTCACCGCTGGTCTGAGCGTTGACGTCGTTTGTCGTCACTTTTTAAATTTTCATTTCTTTCGTGTTTTATAATGTTTTAATATCTTTTTATTGATGTTTAATATTTATCATTTTTAAACTAATCCGTATATCACACGGACATTTAATCTAGTTAAGCTTATATATTATTATTTAAACTCTTTATTTAAGTAAAAAACCATGAAAAAAGATAATAATTAAGATATAGCATGATCGATCGAGGTTGTTGGAGACGTATAGTATAGAAAAGCGTTAACGCGTATTGTAATATTCAGTTTTTGTTATATATATATAGGGGTTCAACGAGAACTGTTTTTCGTTCTATAACTGCGAGAACCAATCTTGCGTATTCAAGTGGTAAGTGGAATTCATGGATGAAGAGCGTAGGGGGATTGAGTGTGCCAAGGTGAATGTAAGAAATTCATTAGTGGGCAATCCAATTGAAAGAGGGGAAATTGGACGGCTAATAATAGTTCTCACAGTTCTCGTACGAAAAATAGTCCTCCTTTGAACTTTTCCATATATATATATATATTGAAAAGTTCATTTGAGAACCGTTTTTATTACGAGAACCACGGGAACCAATCTTAGCTGTCAAATTCCCCCTCCTTTAATTGAATTGGCAAGTCATGATTTTCTTACATGCACTAGCCACACTCAATATCTCCTCACATTTTTTATCCATGAATTCTATTATCTTAAATAAACGATTAAAAATTGATTTCATAATAATATGAAAAGAGAGAATTAAATGGAGAAGGATCAAAGTATAAATATTCGTTTTTAATTATTTGCTCCTCCACATTTGCAATTTGCATTCCAGATAAAATTAAATTAAATAATGCATATATCTTCTTTTTTGTCATTTTCCAATGTTCAATGTGGGCCACTGGACCGGCTCATGTTCCTTATTTTTTATTTTCCTTTTTTTAAAAAATAATAATTATTTCTCTACTTTCTTAAACAATGCATAGTTGTATGAGGCGTATGTATGACCCAATTAAGTGCATGGTAGAAATAATGTTCATATTATAATTAATCGTATGACCTAAATTAACCAAGTTCATTCGGCAACATGTAAACATTAAGAACTAAATGTTAAAAGAATAAAACTTTTTAAAACTTGATTATTATTTTTGAGTAACTTCAAAATATTGGCGATCGTAATTGTAGTGAAATGAAAATAAAACGCTAAGATAATGAATAAAGTTCATTTTATGTATAACATAAAAAGAATTAAACAACTTAAAAATGATGATATATGTTATAGAGTTGTATTCAATAAAGTCCATTTAAAAAACATAGTGTTAAAATTTTAATATCGAATCACAGGTGATTTACAATCACATGTGATTTGTAAAAGCATCACATGTTAATTATAAAAATGCCACTCCGCACAAATTTTTAAAATTTAATCGAAAACATTGATGTTATTGATTCAAAGGTTAAAATTGGTCCCTTAAAACTATAAATTAATTATAGACTATATTAAACATTCTATTATACTATATTATTATGTTATATAAAAAGTTCAGTATACAAATATTAATATAGGGTAATTTTCATTAACATTGGATCGAGCTGAGAGGAGATGGGGCTTTTACACATTTACCCTTTTTTAATTTAAAATAAATAACAAAGATAGAATAATAATTAATTGGTTTATAATTATTTTCACAATATTCACATTAAAAATAATTCTTAAATGACTTGTATATATATAAAAGAAATACGTACGTACGTACGTCGTAGCAAGAAAAACTCAAAAAACTCCCACAGACACATGACAATTAAGTAATTAACACGTGCTTGAAATAGACCTTGAAGAATTAATACTAGGTATGCATGCTTCACGAATTTATTCATTTGGCTGGCTAGCTAGTATATAGGGGATGGTTTAAACGTGAACTGTTTTTCGTACGAGAATTACGAGAATCAATCTTGGCCGTTCATTTTGGATAATGGAATTCATGGATGAAGAGCGTGGGGATTGAGTGTGCCAGTGTGCATATAAGTATTTCATGGGTGAACAATCCAATTAAAGGAGGGGGAATTGGACGGCTAAGATTGATTATCGCGGTTATCGCAATAAAAACGGTTCTCAAATTACGTACTTTTCACTATATATATGTATGTGGGGGAGTACTGGCTAGCTACCTTTAATTTATTTGATGAGTTAGCTAGCTTTTCGATCAATTCCCTTTTCGTTCGACAGTAGGTAAGCAACTTTAATATATTACTTGAAAGAATATGAAAAATTAATGATGGATGCTGATTCGTGAGCGTTTTTTTGGCCATTTTAAGAAGTGGAATAAGGAAATGGATGCATATATATATCGATCCTACGTAACACACACACACAGAGATGGATCGATGCCAAAGGGAAAGATAGAGATAGGAGAATGAAACCAAAAGAGCAAAACAGCTGGGAAAGTAAAGTTACGTGTGACATAATATATTGCTATTAAATAAATCGACTTATCTGAATGTAATTCACGATTAGATAAATACATAAATAACCAAAATACTTTATTAATGACTCATTCATTGTGTTAGTTAAAACCGCATGTTTTTGCAGTACAAAAAACATGTTTCGATTAAACTTTCCCTATATGACTTTTGAATATCATTACCTAGTTTTGAATATCATTACGATTTTATATGGAGTTTTATGGAATGGAATGAAAATTTACGAAGTTATAGAATTACGAGTGAAATTAAACACGGAACATGACCTCGGGGATAGGATCCATGTATATATGGTTGTATTTTTGAATGACCTGGTTTTCAGATTTTAAAATTTATATATATATATATGTGTACATATATAGTGAAAAGTTCATTTGAGAACCGTTTTTATTGCGAGAACCACGAGAACCAATCTTAGCCGTCCAATTCCCCCTCCTTCAAGTGGATTGCCCACCCATGAATTCCTTACATGCACCCTGCCACACTCAATCGTCCCACGCTCTTCATCTATGAATTCCATTATCTAAAATGAACGGCTAAGATTGATTTTCACGGTTCTCGTAATAAAATTGGTTCTCAAATGAACTCTCCCCTACATATATATATATATATATATATATATATATATATATATGGAAAAGTTCAAACGAGAACTGTTTTTCGTACGAGAACCGCGAGAAACAATCTTACCGTCTAATTCTTCCTCCTTCAATTGGATTACCCACTTATGAATTCCTTACATGCACCCTCATACAATACTAAAAAAAAAAGAAAATTCAAACATCAAATAACAATTCTCATAGGTTCACAATCAAACAAATTAAAGATTTTGAGACTATGAAAAATGAGTTAGGGATTTAGGGTTAATATATATATATATATATATATATATATATATATATATATATATATATATATATATATATATATATACTAAATCGGGTCAACATAGACCGGTTCAACCATTAACCTGGTCGGGTCACTTCGACCATAAATTACCAAAACTTGTTCTACGTTGATCCAGTCTAGTCACCGAGTCCCGGATCAACCGGTTCGACCAGCCGGGTATTAAAACATTGTGTATTACTAGTCGTATGGTTACATGATGACTTTTGAAGTGGGAACTTAATTAAAGAGAATAAGAGTGGGTGAAGAATCTATCTATCTATAAAAAAAATTAATTAGTTTTGAAAGGGACAAAAGGAGTGGGTGGGTAAGTGGGCCTTCTTCATCACTTCCATCAATTGGGATATATATATATATAGAGAGAGATAGAGAGACACATACATACATACAGGTAAAGTTTATACGAGAACTGTTTTTCGTACGAGAATCGCGAGAACCAATCTTAGCCGTCAAATTCCTCCTCCTTCAATTGGATTGCCCACCCATGAATTCTTTAACATGCAGTCTGCCACACTCAATCCCCCACACTCTTCATCCATGAATTCAAATTATCCAAAATGAACGGCTAAGATCGGTTTCGCAGTTCTCGTACGAAAAACAGTTCTTGTTTAAAACCTCCTCTATCTATACTACTATATAAACCATTTAACATTCTATCTCCTCTTAAATTTTAAGACTTCTTAAAATTCAATCAATATAAAATCTTGACCCTTCATTTGATCTAAATTAATCTCATCCACTCAATCTTTAACTATTTTATTCTCTCCTAATTTACTTTAATTTTTTATTCAAAATATATTATCCTATACTAAAACAATTTATCCACCCACACCAACATAATTTTTAAAACCCTTATTAACTTTTCTCTTTATTTTATCAATATAAATCTTTTTTCTTATTTTATTGCCTTTTAGAATTTTTTTTAAAATTAATAAAATAGTTAGATGTAAATAAAAGAAATTTTAAAAAAAAACCGGACATGTTGCTGTAGAAAAACTTTTTCGTGACATTGAATCGCGCGACATATTGTAAACCAAAAACTATTTGCTGCCGCAGCATTGTGCGGGTATGATGCTAGTATATATATATATATATATATATATATATATATATATATTGTAAAAAATAATGTATCTGACTTGAAAAACAGGCTCCCATTCCATAAGCTTTTTTGTTTTTTAAAAAAATTCTGCTTTTAAACAAGTGTTTTGTAAGTAGTGCTTTTAAATAATATACATATATACAAGTACGTAGTTTGCATAAGCTAGTTATAAAGTTGTTAAAAAAAGTAAGCGTGAATACGAAATTAAGAAAGAAAACACATGATCAACATATATATATGCATGCAATCAAAGGTTATAATTAATGGATTAATTCAACCATATATACATGGTCTTCAGTTAAACATCCGGAATTGAATGTTTGTGTAAATAATCAGCCCTATAAATAATTCTCTGCACAAGTTATTTAATTAATGGGTTTAGTATCCAAAAGTATACCGAAGTTGTCGCTTTTTGCTATTGTGTATACCCATCTTTTAAAACTACTATTCAATATACTAAAGTTTCCAAAATTACCATTTAGTATATTAAGAAACTTACTATTCAGGTAGCAGGTAAAAATCAGAATTTTGATTTATTTTTAATATTATTATATTTTCCACATCATTAAGTTTGCCACATCAGTAGAAAATTCAAGAAGATTTGTCTTCTTGAATGGAAATCTGGGCAAACAAGAACACAAACTCGGGAAGATTTATCTTCTTGAATGGAAATCTGGGTAAATCAAGAACAAAATATGGGTAAATCGATATACATGAAGAATACATGAAGAACACCTTTTAAATCAAGAACAAAATCTGGGTAAATTGCATATACAGATCTGGGTAAATAGATATGGAATTCCAAGCCATTAACATGAGTCACATATACATACCTTTTAAACAAGAACAAAATCTGGGTAAATTGATATAGAATTCCAAGCCATTAACATGAAGAATGCATGAAGAACACATGAACACATGTTGCTAAATCGAAATCTGAACCAAGAACCAAGAAGATGAAAACCCTAAAATCAAAATCTGAACCAAGAACCAAGAAGATGAAAACCCTAAAAAACGAAAACCCTAAAATCGAACCAAAATTTGTGAACCAAAACCAGATCTAAACCAATAACAGAACAAGAACTCGATGAAATCCTTTGTTCGATTATCGAAACTTACTTGGAATCCTTTAGATATATTGAATCGACACATGAAGAAGATGAACCGGATCTGTGATAATCGACACATGAAGAAGACGAACCACACATGTTGAAGAAGACGAAACGGATCTGCTGAAGATGAAACCCTTGATTTTAAACATGAAATCGCATATGAAACCCTCTATTTGATGAAGATCTTGAAATCGCATATGAACCCTCAATTATGGGAAAGAACGATTTTAAAGAATCTTCTTGAAACCCTCAATCTGAAACCCTCAATATTATTAATTTTATTATTATTATTATTATTATAATAATATTTTCAATTATTTTTAAACAAAGAATTTACATGTCATCATTCACGCCAGATGCCACGTCATCAAAACCGGGGACATGTCAGCGGGTGATCTGATATAACAGGTTAGATACATTAAATGGTAGTTTTTGAGACTTTGATATATTAAATGGTAGTTTTAAAAGATGCGTATACACAATAGCAAAAAGTGACAACTTCGATATATACTTTTGATACTAAACCCTTAATTAATTAATTTCGGAAACAGAATAGGCTGGCATCCATTCTCAAATTTAATTATGGTAAAAAAAAAACCCAAAAACCGGTTAAAATATATTAATAATTATCAATAGAGAGACACAACATGCAATTATAATTAACATGAAATTAATCGCTTTCGTGCATAACTACAGAGAGTACGTACGTTATGATTTAAAAAAAACATAAATAAATAAAAATCTACATTGTCAACATGCATGATGCATGTAATTTGATTCAGCAAAAGTGCTCAAATTGTCAACTCGATCTGCTTCTCCACTATCCTTAAATAATTTTCTTCATTCTTATCATTTTAATTAATTGGCCGGTTCTTCGTCCTTTGATCCACACATTGTAACGAAGTTTTATAATGAACAAAATATAAACAATAATAATCAAACATAATTATTTAAAATAAGGTATACTTAGTTATGAGTTATTACTATTCATTGTGACTTATATATAAGAATTTTGACAAGCAATTCACGATCAATGTAGAGTGTTTCTTTTCTTTTTTTAATTACAGTTTGATATGAACTTCTAATGTAATAATTATTATCAACAAAATTTACTTTTGTAGTATTACGATTTTTGATATATATAGTTTTCTTATAAATATCATATCACGATAAAATTTATATCAAAATATAGATATAACATGAAAAAGCTGAAAGAAGAGATTGGAAAACTCAAGTTGTCAGGATATAGAATGTTTTTAAAAGAATCATAAAAACAAGTTGCTTATAATACTATTTAAAAGTATAAAAGAAAAAAATTAAACAAAAAAAAAAACAAAGCAGCGCTGCTAATATTTTAGGAAGAAAAAAAAGTGTGTGATGGAACTCAATGCTGTCATTTAGAAGAAAAAAATAGAATTTTGGATGGATTCGAACCCTTAGCTAAATAGTTAAGTAAAAGATTAAGATCAAATAAGAGGGAAATAAGGATAAGAAGTGTAAGAGACATTCTAGAAATGACACATGACATTTTTAATAAAAAGGTAGTTTAGGCTATATACACACTTTTTATATCTCTCTTACTTAAATTATGCTAGAAGAAACTGATTGATTATATTTGCTCCTTCTCTCTCCTCATTCTCACCATACACATACTGTGTGACCTCTTCCGAACCCTAGATCACTGATAGCCCTCAATCGCCGACTGATGCCATCACCGAGCTTTCATTCAACCTCCGATCCTACAAGTGCCATCCTTAAAACCTTTGCAGTCTTGTAGACCATCACCGGGATTTCATTCAACCTTCGAACCTTGCCGGCGACAACAAACAATCTCATGTAATGACGGTTTCATTTGTAGATCTACCATGTCTGTTCTATCAAGCCTAAATTGAGACCGGAATCTTCACCGTCGTGCACAAGCACCCACCGCCCCCATTGTACACTACCAACGCAAGCAAGTACACTACCACCGCACGTATCCTAGACCTCCGCTGCATCAAATTTGAATGGAGATCAGTTCCGCTGTGGATTGGAGTTCATAGATTTTGGTTTTCTTTCATCAATTTCTAAATCACAGTGTTCATCAATTGTGCATCACTTTTTCTACCAATGTTTATGTTAAAAGATTATTGATGAATGTTAATTATTTATAAGTTTAATTACGATTTTTGTATCATTTATATTGCTTGTTGTTCATTCATCAAATATTGGTTGTTGATTTGTTTGGTAGAAAGTTCATTCATTTGGTTACAAACTATTTGTTCATTTATATGGTTTGGTTTTTTAGTTCATAATGTCTTCATGATAAATTTATTTTGTTCATCAATAAAGGTTGATGAATTATAGTGTTCATCGATTTCTAAATTATACGACATGTGGTTATAACTAATTTGTAGAATTTTCTAGGATTTTAAACTTGATTTATGGGTGATTGGATGTTTAAAAAGACAAGCTAATTTTTCTTCAAAAACTGTAACCTATACATGATTCCATCAAAATTCTTTCTTCCTAATTTTCCCTTGAAGCTACTATATTTATAGTTTCCATGTTATTAGTTTTGTCCATCTTTGTTTGACTTTTCATCAAAATCGGATGGCTAGGATTCCTTCTTACCACTCTTAATTAGATTTAATTCTTACAATATCTTTACCCGTTAAGTAAATTTACCAACTCATTTACTTCACATAATGGTTATCTATTTTGCTATCTATTTAATATCTTACATTTATACAAAAAGACAAAAAAACTTACTATTCATACTTTATGTAAATTGTTTTATATACACATATAATAACCAAATTTGGTAGTAAATAATTATGATATATATATTCAAACATTTAGGTATTTTTCTTAAACTTTTAATTTTTTAGTATTTAAAATAACTTAATTACCATTTATATAAAGTAAATGAAAACTATTAAATATAGTTAATAAGATTTTTATATTCTATTTTAATAACTAAACCTTTATTATTAAAAAATCAAGTCAATACAAATTAACTTATTTGTTAAAAAATATTTTTTAACCAAACCTCTTATTATAAATTATTTTATCATGTAATAAATATTTTAACTTAATTATATGAAAATATGTATAAGTAGAACTCATAAACCTGAATAACCTATAATCAAAATTTATAACATATATTTTAAAATTTTTAAATAGCTCATATAATCAATAGTTTCAAATTATTTTACTCTATTTTCTTAATCTCTTAACTTTAAATAGTTTCAAATTACTAATTTACACTATGTATTTTCATGTCATTTATCCTATTTTATAAGTAAAGACCTTTTTTCTTATTTTATTGTTTAAAAATTTTATTTTAAAAAGTAATAAAAGAGTTGATTGAGAACATAAAAATAAAGAAATGGGAAAAAGGTAAAAAATAGAAATGTTATCAAAGGAGAATTATTTGTTATCACCATATTACATGAATATCGAAAACAGACAAGTTATCGAGTAAAAATTATTTGATCTATCACATTATGCGGATACCATGCTAGTGTGTGTACCTTAATCATCTATATATTTTTCAAATTATGTTACTGATTTATCTATTTCAAAACACACATTAAACTCTCTTAAAAAGTATTTAAGTACCACATGATCATATATATATATATATATAAAAGTTTATTTGATAACCGTTTTTATTACAAGAATTATTAAAACTATTATGGATCAGTAAAATATTATCTTGTCTTGGATTAATTACAATTAAAATTATTCAATTTAGCTAATATAACATTGTAACAAACTTGTTGAATATAATCATTTTCTAAACTTATTGAGACATTTCATCAAAAAATAAAATTCACACAAATCATACCATATATTATAGGTGATTCAAGACCAGAAGATAAATGTTTAATAAACATTGACCCAAATTCATATGATAGATTATTTAAACCTTAGACTAATTTTAAACCTTAGTTATATTATTTTTATAATTATATACTAGATTATTTAAGCCTTAGAATAATCGTAGAATATATAAATAAAAATAGGAAAATCACTGGCGATATATATAGCCTAATTATAACCTTAAATGTATTGAGTAGAAGACTCGCATGTAATTTCCTTGAAGCTTCAAACGAAGAAGAGCAAGAAATAATATTAACTCTTTAAAGTTTTAAAGCAAATGTATTGTCAAAAAGAATATATATTTTAAAGAGTTAATTACTTTTTTGGTCTTTAAGGTTTCACAAAATGCATGTTTGGTACTTTAGTAATTGTAAGTACATAAATCGTTCTTTATTTAAGAATTTTGAAGCAATAGTAGTCATTTGGCAAACTTCCGTTATACTTGCTCCATTAACTGCCATTAAATTGACTATTCTACCCTCCCTTTGTCAGACACTCCCACTCCCATCCCCATTTCTTTTTCTCTTCTCCCTTCTTTACACCCAACCATCGCCTCACCTCTCTCTCGCCGGAGAAGGCCATCGCCGCCTAACCTCCCTCTGCCATCACCACCGCCACCTTGCCGCTGCCATCACCACCCTTTATTTCAATCATCTTCTCTCCTCCTCTCTCCATCTCTCTAACACTCTAACCAACCACCACACTTGTAATACCACCACCGCACTCCCGGCGAGCCTCTAAGATATTGCCCACCTCTTGCGAGCCTCTAAAGAAGACTATCGCCGCCACACACCATCTCCACCACCTACCATCTTCCCTCCTCACTGTGACCACCTCACTCATTTTCTCTCTCTGCCCTAACCACCATCTCCCACCACTTGTAACCTTCATCTCCACCGCCTTAAATCTGCGCTTCCCATATGCTTAATGGGTCTCATTATCACCAAATAACCTCGACATCGCACCACCATTGGTCACAGTGTGTGTGTGTGTGTGGATCTAAGATCTAGAGATAATGGATTTTGATTTGGGTGGCTATTGGTTCTTTTAGGCAATTTTAGGCTGTGGCTGTTGATTTTTAGATGCTTACAGCTGGTGGCGGTGATGGGTTGTTGGGTTTTTCATAGATTTTGAGTTTCTATAGTTAAGGTGTTTTCTTATGGGTGGTGGTGGTGGTGGTTGGGGAAGTTTGTCGGAGGCAGAGAGGGATAGAGATTTGTGTTATTAGAGTTTGTTGGTGACGGAGATGGCGGTGGTGATGGCAGCAACGAAGGGGTGGTGGTGATGGCTGCAACGGAAGGGCGGTGGTAATGGCATCAACAGAGAGGCGGTGGTGATGGTAGCGACGGAGGGGCGGTGGTGATGGAAGCGACAAGGTGGTGGTGGTGATGGCAGAGGGAGGTGAGGCGACGGTGGCCTTCTCCGGCGAGAGGGAGGTGAGGAGGTGGTTAGGTGAAAAGAGGGGAGAAGAGAGAAAGAAATAGGGGCAGTGGTGGGAATGTCTGACAGAGGGAGGGTAAAATAGTCATGGCAGTTAACGGAGCAAGTGTAACGGAAGTTTGCCAAAGAACTACTATTGCTCCAAAATTCTCAAATAAAGGACGATTTATATACTTACGATTACTAAAAGACCAAACATGCATTTTTATGAAACCTTAAGAACCAAAAAAGCAATTAACTCTATTTTAAACTTGTTGCGCACGGGATTTCATGTGTTTAGTTTTTGTCAAGCGGCGTACATTTATATATTTTACATATGCGCCCTTTCTAATTTAAAATAAATAAAAAAAGCAAGATAATAATTAATTGGTCTATAATTATTTTTATGATACTTGTATTAAAAATGATTCTGAAATAAACTTCTCTCTATATATATATATATATATGTGTAATGAAAATGAATATTTAAGTGAGAATGAGAGATTTAATTATGGCTATTCATTTGATTTGGTCGGATGATCTATATTTGACCCTTCAATTTATTAATTACCCACCCATGAATTGCAACGGATGAATTTCGACCGTTAGATCTAATTAATCAACATCTAATTGATGGCTATGATTTTTCCTCTCATTCTCGCCTAAATAATTATTCTTATAATAACCTTGGGAGGGTTTAAACGAGAAATGTTTTTCGTACGAGAATTGCGAGAACCAATCTTAGCCCTTGATCAAACTTAATCAATGGCTAAGATTTTTTTGCAGCTCATTAATGACTCATTTCACGGTTGGGTAAATATATAAATTACCAAAACACCCCTATTAATGAGTCATTAATGGTGTTAAAAACAGTTTTCGTACAAAAAATAATTCTCGTTTGAACTTTTGCCTATATTATATATAGTGAAAAGTTCATTTGAGAAACATTTTTATTGCGAGAACTGTTTTTCTCGCGGTTCTCATATATATATATATATAGATAGATATATAAGGTTCAAATAAGAATGAAAAATTAAATAAGAATGGGAGACTCAATCTCAGCCGTCCGATCTAGACGCAGATCTAAAAAAACGCGGTGACATTTTTGTAATTAATCGCAACTTTATAATGTTTGACATGTTTCGTATTTGAAATATCATTGTATTTCATATCTGAAATATCATTGTATTTCATATCTGAAATATCATTGTATGTAACAATAGTATTTCATGACTGAAATATAAAAGAAAAAGTGAAGCGGTGACTTTTTTCCTTTGATATTTCAGTCATGAAATACAATACTTCAGTCATGAAAACAGTAGTATTTCATGATTGAAATATCAAAGAAAAAGTGAAGCGGTGACTTTATTTTTTTTGATATTTCAGTCACGAAACAGTAGTATTTCATGACTGAAGTATCAAAAAAAAAAAGTAAAGCGGTGACTTTTTTTCTTTGATATTTCAGTCATGAAACAGTAGTATTTTATGACTGAAATATAAAAAAAAAAGTGAAGTGGTAACATTTTTTGTTTGATATTTCAGTCATAAAACAGTAGTATTTCATGACTGAAATATCAAAGAAAAAAGTGAAGCGGTGTAGCAGAAGCATACATACAGTGATATTTCAGATATGAAACATGACAAATGAAATAAAAATCAAACATATGGCATTTCATATATGAAACATGTCAAACATTATAAAGCTGCAACTAATTACAAAAATGCCACAACGTTTTTTTAGATCTGCGTCCAGCTCGGACGGCTGGGATTGAGTCTTTCATTCTTATTTAATTTCCAATGCCAAACGTATTTGTTCTTAGTTTTTCGCTGTAATTTCCGAAAGAAATTGTCTTGAATTTTGAATATATATATACTAAGATTTGGATGCAATTGGTTCTCTCTGGGAATTTCGAATTCTCTTCACCATCTATAAACGCAGACTTTGAATTTGTTCCTAGATTTCAAAGTTGATTGTTGTAAGATTATCCCATATTTAAATTTCGTTGTAATTCAGACATAGGAGCAAAATATTAAATTCAAAAAGTGTATCACACGATCCTATGAAAAATCAAAGTCGATTTGATTTTAGAAACTACCCTATTTTCTATCAGGCACGTACAAAACTTTAAGTGTTATACGAAAATAGAGATCGAGTAATTGAAGTGATCTAATTTAATTAATCAATTGAATGCGTTTGTACTACTTATGTTTTTGCAATGAATGAACTATATTATTTTACTATAATCTATATTATAATACTATATTTATATCTTAAAAGAAATTTAAGGGTGATCCCTCCAAAATAAATTATTACATTTTGTCACTCCTGATAATGGATATTCAAGTTCCATCACAGATGAGGAGAAAGGAGACAAATAGCTGATTATAGGTTTGTAAGGCTTAAGTTTGTAACTACTTTTCATTTCAAAACTTGATTATAAGTATGTTTGACAAAATAAGTATATTGTAAAATATCAAATATAAAAAATGATTAAAAAATAGACAATAAACAAAAAGAGAATATGCATTTACGATAGTCTAATATACAAAAAGCTTACAGTTAATTTTTAAATTGATGTTTTATTTTGAAGATTTTTACTTAAAAAAAGCTAATTTCACTGTCTACACATCTGTAGCATTAAAAGTTGACTCGTGTACAAGATTTTAACATGTAATAGCACAACATTTCTTAGAGGATGACAATTTGTCAAATTAAATTTAATGTTAAATATTGTATAAGAAGGAGATTAAGACGTACGTATGATAATTCTAAAGAAAAAGACAAATTAAGGGAAGGGAAAATTAATGAGTATTCCATGTGACAATCACTAAATGGGTAAGCTAGCTTAAAAACAATATTTTTTATGTTACAAATTTAGGCGATAATAATAATAACATATATGGCCTAATTAAGTATAATTTAGCTTAAAAATATTTTGAGTGTTATTCACAAGTTCTTATTATATTAATTAATTAATTTGTTATTGTGGACAAGATTTTGACGTAACTCCCGCGGACCACCATCATGCTGGTGCTTTTTTTTTTTTTATTTTTATAATTTTCAATGGTATATGCCCTTTTTTTTGTACTTTATTTTGTTCAACTTGTGTTCGTTCATATTGCAAATGGAAATCCCAACATAATTGTGAACTATTCACTTATCATTTACTTTATTTAAAAATATAATTTAACAATTAATTAATAATAAAATATAAGATAGATTATGTATCGTATGTACACTATAACCAGCCAATCAACTTTACACATCTTTTTTTAAAAATTCACACTTAAACTAAAAGAATTTATAAGAAATACGCGAAATAACTTTAGCATTATTTCTGATCGATCGAGTATACATGATACAAGCGACTACAAATATTATTACTTTTACACATTTATTTATCAATAATATTTTGTATTTTCTACAACTTTACCAAAGTGAAATGTTTATTAATATTACCAGCTTATAAGTTAAAAAATATATAAAATTAGACGTGTAAGTTTAATATATATATATATATATATATATATATATATATATATATATATATATATATATATATATATATATATATATATCAATGTTGCAGTCGATGGTTGTCAAAATCCCTTTGGATTAGTAGTAAAGCATTTACTTATTTTAACCTTGCACCCTAACAACAATCTACGACACATCATTAATCAAACTTGGTAGATACAAGCTACAAGCTAACCTTGGTTTCCTCCCCCCCTCTCTCTCTATCTCTCTTCATTTATTAAATATTAAAAAAAAAAAGTGAAAGAAAGATCGGGAAGGGTAAAACTAAGATTTTAGAGAAGAAAAAAAAAGGTGACATGTTTAACGGGTGGCCTCAGAATGCGTTCATTCAGTGGATCCCTAAGGACGTGAAAAGACCAGACTATTTCTGACTTGTTCTGAAAAACAATTTTTAGATCATACTCTGTAAAACCCAAGCCGAATTTAATTAAGTTGTATCAACCACTGAGAGCCTCCATCATCACCCCATGATGCGTCAAGGCCACTAGGCATGACTCAAACATATGATCACCGAGCATCTAGTCTCAGTTTAATATTATAGTTTAAAATAGACTTGGATCCAGTTAACTATGGCATTCACCGCTAGAAGACTAAGTAGGTGAATTATGTTAATATATATATATATATATGATAGGTAGTGACGACGGTCATACTAATTCATTACAGGTATTTTATTTAGGGTATGATGTACCACAAGTTATGCATAGAGTACAAGTTGAAGAAAAGGAAGGGGAGGGGAGTGGGAAGAAATAGATGTCACCTCCCGCAATTGGCATAGTGTGGGGGTGGTTACTTGACATGTGATGTTTTGTCAGTTGGGGCTATTTTGGAGTGTTGTGTTACATGAGATGAGATGAATGATTGTATGTCATGTTATGCAATATCCCCCCCCCCCCCCCCCCCCCCC
Organism: Dittrichia graveolens; assembly: GCA_038502395.1. Lineage (NCBI taxonomy): Eukaryota > Viridiplantae > Streptophyta > Magnoliopsida > Asterales > Asteraceae > Dittrichia > Dittrichia graveolens. The sequence goes on from JARJIL010000008.1 coordinate 71,913,645, forward strand.
CTCACTTGTCTCTTCAACCTGCCTATCTCTTTATGTTGTCTTCTTCTTCTTCTTATACCATACATACCACTTTTCTTTATAACCTTTTCCTTCATTTTTATTTGTTTTGAAATGATCAAAGCTTCAATGATACAGTAGTTTCAGTTTATTATGTCACAATTCAGGAGCACGTTAATTTCACTCAAAACTTAACCTGCATAAACAACAGGAAAACTCCTTGCAAAAGGGTGCCTGACATGCGAGGAATCGTAGCGAAAATAATCACATTTATATCGAGACACAAAACAAAAGAATTAACAAGAATGTAAAGGGGGTAATGAAGAAAGATAGATAGATAGATATGGTTAGTTGGTGCATGTGCGTTGTGATTTACAAGTTATGTAGCAGTACGTAGGATGTGGGGGTGTGGTTCAATTCAATTCGTTCCCTTGTTGGGGACAGGTACCTATGAAATGGACATATCTTTTGTTGCATACGTGTCTGTGTGTTAGTCGCTGTTGCTTTTAGTCATTATTGGAACTACGGATTCCCAGTACTTAAGGGACAACTACCCCCCACACTCCTTTGCTTTGGAGCATCTTGTTTCACCACAAGTTTTTTGACACATAAAAAGCATACTTCTACAAGAAAGAGCATAAATCCATCCAGTCAATTGTACCTTCTGCCATCGCACAACGCTTATTATGATGATACGTCGTATTTTTCACTAGACATCGCTAGAAAAGCGTTACCTGAGAACTCAACATATCTGCTTTACCTTTTAATATAAAAATACCAACTTATGTAATATATCGTCTTGGAATATCTGTGTACAACATATTACATACACAACAAGAGAATATATCGATGACTACTGTATCTGTACATAGAAGAATAACTATTATACGCGTTTAAACTATTTTAGTTGACATCTTGAACAAGTTACTTCAGCAAACCATTGCATGCCCGTTTTTTAAAGACTTTTAAGGTACAAAAATGCTCGAATGATTTGTTAAGGCATGTTGGTATAAAAAAATCTATAGGCTGTTGCCTTTTGCACACATAGCTTACATTTCAAAAATGGGGATCAACATGCACTCTACCAATTTGGCCCTTATAAGATCATATTCATCCATACAAACTTAGGATCTTCGATTCGCTGCAATGCAATGGTAACATCCCAATCTTCTTAACCTCAATTCCGTTATAGAACCAAGGCCGCAACTATAACAATGTTCTAAGTCCCTGCTATACCTAACACAACTTCCAACCATAATTAATTTTGTGATTCTGTTCCACCATCTTTACGTATAACAAGGGTAGTGAGGATCTTGCTTTACAGTGAATGTAGGCACCTAACCACTGGTTCTACAATTTATCAGCACTGGACTCTCAGCATGCACTACTGAAACTATTGTAAACTATTATTATTAGTTTTTTAGTGCGACGTAACAAAATAGATTTTGTACAGGTGCCAATTTCAACAAATTTACTTATGAGTGAGAAAACTTGGGTTATGTTTTATCTCTAATGGGTAAATGAGTAAAATTTTGTTTTCTTTTTTTGTGGGGGGGGGGGGGGGGGGGGGGGGGGGGGGGGGGGGAGGGAATAAATAAGAAATGGGTCAAGCAAGTCAAGGACGTTAAGAGTTTCCAAACACAATTTTTAATGCATACAAGATAAAGTCCCCTCATTCACTTTATACCAGATACTAGTATACTACATCAATACATCATATGTAAGACTAATTAGTTGTAGAAGTTTTAAATTTTGACACAAAGTGTTTTACCTGGAACCGCATGAAGACATTTTGATCCCTTATCCAACCCCTCAATCTGTACACAACTAACTGAAATCCAAGGTATAATAAGCTGCTACTCCCAAAGTGACAGGGTATTATTAATTCTTATATCCCTAATATGCGATGGAGGACTGCAAGCAAAAGACTATCAACATTGAGTTTCAACTTTTGGAATACAAAAGTCAGAGAGGACTATTTAGTCCCTGCAGGGGATGGAGTAGGATCTTTAGAGAAAATTCACTAACCTTTCATGGAGATATAACTTCTCCTCATGAATTGAAGTGATTATATCTTCCGATTCTTCAGCGCATATCCAATTGCCCGAAAATACAGGAAGTAGCAAAACCTAAGATCAAAATCAAACAATTACACTCGTAAATTAAGAAAGAAGAATAATATCTCCACCATAGCTTCAACATGTCCAAACATTAAGTAGTTGCAAAATAATGTGAGAAACCGACAATGCCTCACTACATCTAAGATATCATACATGATTCTCATAAGGGTGTAATCGATGCGTAAAGTACATAAAAAATGCAACTACATGCAACCAGAAAAAGATGAAGAAAAACTTCATAGTTTAACCAGCATAACAGTGAAAGTCGAGTTGGACAACCTTTCCTCGCAAAGCTACAAGAAACTATCCATTCTTTTGTGATCTTTGGGTCAGCAATAGGAATCTGTGTTAGAGTTCAAAGTCAGACTAGGAAATCTATGTTTTATTTTTTTGACAAGTCATCATATCTTTTTTGTTCAATATTTCCTCTCTTGGCCAAGTTTTAACATAAACACATTTTTTTTATAGACATCAAATATTTATAGAGTATTGACATCTATATCAGTAAATAATATTCTTCAGAGAGGAATTCTAATATATTTGGCTAACACATCAAAATTTTTAAGTACACCATGCCCATCCAAACTTGCATCTATTTAGAGACAGACGGAGCAATAAATACATTGTGTAACTTATCTAATTATTTTTCTATGGTTCATATACTTGCATGTTTTTTGTTGTCAATTAATTTAATTTTAGATGCAACACGTAGTACTTGGTTTTTTTTCCCCATTATTTTTGAGCGAGAAAAGTCAGCCTACTCCTTTTGTCCCATAAAGATTGCAATTTTTTTTCCATCTTTAAGTCGGTGGTCTTCCAGAAGCAGACTCACTAGAAGTACGACTGTACATCACACCTCACCATACCTTGCATTCGCAAATTGGGTATTGTTATTGCTATTGTATATAAAATACGCTTCAATGAAAACAAATAACGGAATATAGTGGTCTTATATCCGGTGTCATCCATGATTGCATTCACTTGTAATGATAATGGTGAAAAAACAGATAGCACCAACATGGAAACTCTGTAGGAAAGAAAGTAAGAAACTGACAAGCTTTTGTATTTTCATGGGAATGTCTTAAAGAAGTGTGGCAATCTAGGAGAGAGTACCATTGAAAATTAGATATCATATTTTATAAGTTGTGTTAAGGGAGTATTTTCCAACCCATTTATGTCAAAATAGATCACTTTGAAATAATTTTTTACTAACATGCCAAACACGTAAACTTTAAAAAGTTGGCTAAAGAGGAAATGAAGTCAAACAGTTAATTAGATATTTTATGCTTTATTATTATATTATGAGAATCCTACTAGTTCTGGGCTGCCATGCTTGAAAAAAAAGAAGAGATTACGGATGGTGTAATGAAGTTCTAAGATACCTAAATTGCTTTATCAAAATAAAAAAGTCGGATAAGTTTTTCATAAAACTAGGTTTCATGCATCTTTCTTACGACCCCAATATGACAGCTGTAAGTCTGTAACAACATTAAAGAGACAAGTTATTATGATTTAGATAGTTATTATGATTCTGGTGACTACATTATCATGATCGCTCACACACACTGTTTGTTTGAATAACTGAACTGGACATCTTTGAGTTGAATTAGGGACTAAAGAATAATTATGCAAACCCACATGGATAGCATGATGCATGATAAGAAAGAAGGATAGATATGCTTACATCTATTATACCTTTCTTGGACCAATCTTTAACAGCTACACCAGTCTTCCAAAAGAATTTGATAGACAACACCTGCAAAGCAAACCCCCCCTCCCCCCCAAAAAAACAATCTGCACAATTTCAGGAAAACTATGCCTATTCTTATAAGTTATAAGCCAAAGTCACCCGCATTACACAACCAACAGAGCACCTTAATCCAACTGTGCATGACAATATTTAAGCTTAAAAGGTAAATGTTGTCTAGACAGTCTTAAAGACTTGGGAGAACCATTTGAACATAAATATTAAACCAAAGAAACATAAAGGAGTCTATGAACCCAAAACATAGTGGCTGGCATGATCCTTACTCTGGATTCAGTACTCAAAATATCCGCTAAAGTTACTGAAGTTTAAGCAGTAACATACACAAAAGCTCACTTCTGGAAAAGAAATAAATTAATCAGGACATACAACTATCTGATTATTTTTGGGCTGCAACTCATTAAAAAATAAGAACTCCTCATCAACTAACCTGATAGAATTAACAGACACTCAAAGGATGATTCAATAGAAAACCAGTCTATTTATAAAAAAATCAATAAATGCACCCATCTCAACAAAGGTATATGTAGCCATAAAAGAAAGAATTTATTTTATAAGCTTCCTGTCAAACAATACCAAGTCACTCTTGCTTATAAGTTATTATAATACCTCTTCATGCACTGATATACGGAAATAACAACAGAAAATCAGGGCAAAAACAATAGATCACCTACAGCCCCACCATCAATGTTGTAAAACTGCTAGGCAGTTCTTGAGCAGTTGACCGGAGTGTATGGAGTAACCAACCTCTGTAGAGAGTACCCTGATTGGAACTTTTCATACATAAATTTCAAAATTATACGTATGAAATGTTCAGAATTGAACCACAATCAGAAATTTACAACAAAGTCAACAATTTAATATTGAATAAAGTTACAACAACATTTATGTCAATTGGAAAAGGGGCACGATCAGAACGAACATCTGTTGCAACTTGCAACTCACAATAGAGACAAAAGAAACACACAAAATGACGATAAAAACAAAAAATGCATGTATCAGGCTACTGGAAGAACTGGATTCAAAGAAACAGCAAGATAAACTCACAAATAACTGACCCTCTTTGATGAGTGAAAGAGGACCAAGAAGTTAGGTTAGAAACTATTGCGTTTGACCAATTGCTGAGGTTGACCGAGTTTCCTGAGTAATAACCGAGTTGTTGACCGCCAAGCTGAATCCGAGTAATTTAAGTTGCTTACCTTTGAATCACCTCATGCCCGAGTAGCCAGTAATCTGAGTTTACAACACTGCGCACCTTGTAATACCTCAATAATGAATAGCGTAACTTCAGTCCAAAGAGACACCTTGGCAATGGCTTATGATATAGGTCTAACATACACCATGAATAAGTCTAGTAAAGGCAGAAAGATTCTCCCTTATGAAACTGTGCAGACTTAATCCCTTCTTTTAGATTCTTCTCTTCCCGTTTGATTTGGACTCTATCAAACTACTGTGAATATTGTTAAAAGTGTACAGTTAGCATTTATGCATTATGAGTAAAAGTCTATAAGATAAAGAAAAACCATCAAATTCACATAAAGGATTGAGCTTGTCAACTTCCTGGATTCGTCCACCAATAGAACTTAACATATTTACTCTCCATAAACCATCATATGTTATCTACAGACTCCATGTTCAGGATGTTTTCTTCTGCTGTATTATATCTCTAGGAAACCATTCTGTTTGTTTTTTTAACAGGAAAACACACTCGTAACAAATAGCTCTTTGATGATCCTTACGTCAATGGAATGCTGGTATGCTGGCTCCCAATAGCGCTGATTATACATCAGCATTTATTTAATTCTATACGAGTTATATGATTGTATGATTCAAAATTAATTGACTAATTTTGGTAATACTTGATTTCATGACCATAGGATTAATGTTTTCATGATTATGGGGTTAGAGTTTCTAACCAAGATATCCAATTAATCTAGGAATCGGTTATATGATGAATAATATCTATTGCACTGTCTTGAAATCAACAATAAATAAGGGGTATTCGAATCAAAGTGAGAACACTTCTTTTCTCAAGGTTGTAAAAATCGCTCGGCGGTATACAGTCGGTCGACCACCTTCAAGCGATTAATCGGCCTTGGCGGTGATTAGTCGGTTTCTTGGCGGGGACAGTAAATTATAAAGGAATTTATTTTTAAAAAATAAATATTAGCAATATCCTAGCAAAATAAGTCAATAACCATCAAAAAGTTTAAACTTGAAAAATAAAAGGCATAAGTCTATAATTAGTTTAAACCCTAAATACAACTCCTCTTTCATTCCTTAGACCCTAAACAAATTTTTTTGTTTTTTAAATGAAGTCAAACCATTTTGTTGACCGCCGAGAACCGCTGAAGACCGCCAAGCACCGATTTTGACCATGCCCGATAAGTTTGACCGATTCTATAATTTCTAGGTCGGTTGGCCGCCGACAACCGCCAAGGCACCGATTTATCGGCCGCCGAGACCGATATTTACAACATTGTCTTTTCTTGATCATTCCCATCCACGCTTTCAGCTTTATCTTATTTTTGAATTGTTATCTCTTTTGTCTAATTAGTATTGTTATTGCATTCTTAGATTTATTCCCAAATTCCCCATTTACTTGCTTTCTTTAGACTAATTAATAATTAAATCTTTTAAATCTGAAATCTTATTCGTTCCCCAAATGTTCGACACTCGGTCTTACCAGAACTATACTGCGATACGATTATGCACACTTGCATATTTGTGTTATAGTGATTCCAATTTATAAATATAAAACCTGATGATTCACGCACATCAGTCGTACCCAAACTATACTGAGTTAGTAAACTAACTCGTGACAATGATGTGGATGTTTTTTCAAAAAAATCATTTACTATTCACTTATTCAGGATCAACTCACGAAGGAAGTGATGGCGCAAGGAACGTGTGATTATGGGCTATATGTGTTATCCGTCACTCTGAAAGTTTAAGTTTTTTTTGTGCAACATTAATGTAAAGGTTCTTATGAATTATGGCATTTTTCTATTGGGCCACATTTCATATGATACTATTTCATTATTACGTATTTTGGGTCATTTGGAGGTTTCTTCTATTTTACCAAAACTAGTTATACGTTTGCCGTGTCAATTAGCTAAATCGTGTCGATTGCCTTTTGAGCTTAATCGGAAAAGAGCCCTACATGTTTAATGTTTTAGACATGGTACATTGTGACTTATGGGGGCCATCACCCGTTCTTTCGGTTGATGCTTATCGATATTATGTTACTTTTGTTGATGATCACTCCCGGTTTACGTGGTTTTATCCACTCAAAACAAAAACGGAGTTCTTTGGCATTCTTGATAAATTTATGAAGCTTGTTCAAACTCAATTCGCAACTAAAATAAAAATCTTTCAAAGCGATGGAGGAACTGGATTTTTGAACAATAATGTAAAGATGTTACTTAGTAAAAATGGTACATTTCATCAGACTTTGTGCCCCTATACTCTGCAACAAAATGGTCGAGTTGAACGGAAACATCGACACATTGTTGAGACCGGGCTTGCCATGTTATTTCACGCTCATGTACCCGCTACGTATTGGGTTCATGCTTTTGTGTCCGCGGTTTATATTATCAATCAATTACCTACAAAGGTCCTCTCTTCAAAGTCTCCGTTTGAAGTATTGTTTGATCGTATCCCGCAATATGCTAATTTTAAACCATTTGGTTGTCAGGTTTATCGCTCCAAGGAGTATTCCGTGTATGTTTAACGGTTATAACCTAATATACAAGGGTTATCAATGTCTTGAACTGATCACATCACGGATTTATATTACTCGTCACGCATGTTTTGACGAGATGTGTTTTCCATTTAATGAAATACCCAATAACACACTTACACACCTCTCTCCACCCTTACCCTCCATACTTTTCTTAATGATATACCCCTACCCTCCATACCCACACCACCTACCCCTCCTACACCTCCTATACCAACTAAGCCATGTGACCTATGTTCACCCCAACCGGCAACCACCCGCCGTTGTTCCTCACAGCCTAAATCCCTCCACCGCCAATCCATCTGCCGCGGCCCATTCTCCTGCGGCCCAGCAGTTAGCCCACACCTTCCCACAAAGCTCATCCTCCAGCAGCCCAGCATCCAGCCCACAAAGCTTACCACCTAGCAACCTACCCTCTCCTCATAACCAGCCTACACTGTCGCCGCCCCCTAACTCCCCTGCACAGTCACAGCCATCTACCGTTTCTCAACTAGCCACCACCTCAAACCCCACAAACCGGACACCCAATGGTTATGCGTTCAAAAGCTGCACCTTTTAAACCAAAACATAGAGTGGATCTTTTTGAATTTCAAGATCATGGTCTCTATCACGCGTTATTTGCTTCCTGTGATCCTACGCACCACACTCAAGCCATGAGTGACACTAAATGGGTAAATTCTATGTGTATGGAAATGGATGCTTTGAATCGTAATCATACGTGGACCTTAGTTCGACGTCCCGATATCATAATATTGTTGGGTGAAAGTGGTTGTTTAGAACCAAATACCATGCTAATAGTTCCATTGAGCGTCCCAAAGCTCGTCTAGTGGCTCAAGGTTTCGGTCAAGTTCCGGGTGTTGATTTCTCGCATACCTTTAGCCCTGTTGTTAAAGCCACTACCATCTGAGTTGTCTTATCATTGGCTGTTGTTACAATTGGCCGTTATATCAATTAGATGTCAATAATTCCTTTCTTCATGGCAAGTTATCTGACAAGGTTTTTATGCAACAACCACCAGGATTTGTTGATTTGAGATTCCCGAATCATGTTTGTAGACTTAATAAAGCAATCTATGGTCTCAAACAAGCTCCTCGAGCTTGGTTTCATCACTTACATTCCTTTTTGGTGGATAATGGTTTTCAATGTATTCGAGCTGATCCATCCCTTTTTCGTCTTCAAACGTGGTGCGTGTTTACTATATTTGCTTGTCTATGTGGATGACTTGATTCTTACGGGCACTCATTCTTCGCGTATTCGGTCTTTCATTACCAAATTGCATAATGAGTTTAAAATTTAGGATCTTGGGCGCTTGAATTATTTTCTTGGACTTGAGGCTTCTTACACGGATTCGGGCCTCTTTCTTAGTCAATCCAAATATACGCATGATATTTTATCTTGGGCCAATTTGCATGAGTCTAAACCGGTGGCCACGCCATTGTCATCCTCAACTCCTTTGGTTCTTGATGGGGTGCCTTCCACCAAGTATCGTTCTTTGGTTGGTGTTCTTCAATATTTGACCATCACTCCTCACGATATATCTTATGCGGCCAATCAAGTGAGTCAATTTCTTCACTCTTCAACGGAGGATCATTATCTAGCAGTTAAACGCTTACTACGATATATTAAAGGCACTCATTCTTTTGGGTTAACATTCTCTCGGCCTAATCTAACCAACTTGGTTGGATATTCCGATGCCGATTGGGCTTGTTGTATTGATACCGCAATGTTCCACCTATGGATACTCGACATTCATGGGGGGAAATCATATATAATGGAGCGCTAAAAAGCAACCTACCGTTTCACGCTCGAGTTGTGAGTCCGAATATCGAGCCATGGAGAATACGGCCGCGGATATAGTTTGGATCACACATCTCTTACGGGAGCTTCAGGCCTTACCCGATGGTCGTCCGACTACCTTGTGTGACAATCAAAGTGCTTTGTTTCTTACTCAAAATCCAGTATCACATTAGAGGGGCAAACACATTGAACTTGATTATCATTTTTTTAGGGAACTTGTTGCAAGTGGTAAGCTTCATACAATGTTCATTCCAACCAAGCTTCAAGTGGCGGACATTTTTACTAAAAGTCTACCGCGGCATCAATTTGAGTTCTTCCGGAATATGCTTCGTCTAGGTTCGCCCCCGTTTCGCTTGCGGGGGGATACTAGACACGTTTAGTATTATGTAAATATTATATATTTGTAAGGGTGTCTAATGTAAATTGTTTGTATATAAATATAATCCCTCCTCCCTAATTAAGGGTATTGGAGATCATTATTTCTATATGTTCCCTTCCAAGTTACGAAATATGTATTGTAGCATAATAATTGATATAGTGAGAACCCGAGAGGGCTTGTTGACCCATGAAGTCCAAATAGATAACAAGATAGGAAATGAAACTTTTTGGAGCCTTGAATATGGAGAGTCTAGACAATAGGACATGCAAAGGTAAGGGTCGTATTAGGAACATCCCAAAAAGGTTTCAGCGATCAAGTGAAGTATACTGTACACAGACTAAAAAAATTATGTTAACCTAAAATTGATGTTGTATTGTTAAATGATATACTTTGACTTAAATGGTGTTTGGCTCACTATCCAATGCGGAAAGAACCGTGTTTTGGTTAGAACCTCGTCTTTGTATATGCAGTTTTGTCCCTGAACAAATATTTGAATGACGTTTGTATTACCTGTTCTTCCTTAATCAATTTGATCACTGGATTTTCAAGTTGAACCCAAATCTTCCTAGACACTTTTAAGGGTAGGGAAATCATGCAATATAATATTATTTCGCAATATATGAAGGTTAACTCATGTCAACACAAAAAGGGTATATGGAACAGAAGGGATAACACAAACATGAAACATGAATGTAAGTGCAGAATTGAACATGTAGAATTATAGAATGCCCTTGATTCGATGTACAAGATGATATATTCTTGGAAAGTTGAAAGCTTGATTTCAGAAGCGAAGCGAAAATACATACCAGATGGATTGCCAAACACGTAAAAATGTAGTATAGTTTTTGCTTTGTTCGTTTGATTCCTCCATTCCTCGATCTTTGCAGGCTCCGTTCTGATCTTCATCTTCGTAATCGGCATCAAACATCGAGTGGTAATCGAATCAGCAAGTGATGGTGAGGATTACGGTTAGCTGTTTTCTCAATTTCCCTTTTTTTCCTGGTTTATTTTTTGGAAGAAGGGAACCCTAAACTATATATAAAATGCTTACCTTTATTCCTTTTTTACCTATTAAATCAGCCCCTATCAATCAATCAAAACCTTCAATTTCAAAATCAATCTATTTTATAAAATAATTTTAGAAATATCCAATTTACTTAAATGCTACATGCAGGACTGACCCGCCCTATTTGTTTTAACCCGTTTTCAAATCATCCTTTATACGCCTCCTCTCTTTCATTATACGTTCTTCCTCTCTCTAGCGCTTCCTCAATCTATAACTATATATAAAAGGCCTTTATTCCTTTTTTACCTATTAAATCAGCCCCTATTAGCCAATCAAAACCTTCAATTTCAAAATCAATCAATTTTGTAAAACAATTTTAGAAATATCCAATTTACTTAAATGCTACACGCGGGTCTGACCCGCCCTATTTGTTTTAACACGTTTTCAAGTCATCCTTTATACGCCTCCTCTCTTTCATTATACGTTCTTCCTCTCTCTACCGCTTCCTCAATCTATTGATCATCCTTGCATTTGTTTAATCACTTCCTCAAAGAAAGTAGTTTCATCACCAACAATCAATTGATCGGCCTCATTCCATTTTTCCATTCACCAAACAGGGTTTTACCAGATTTATTTTTCACGGGTATATTGAAGCGGAAGAAGCAGAGACGACAAAAAATGGTACCCTATTCTTTTCCGATGACCTAATTGAACAACCATTTGAGAATAGAGTCGAGTATTATATCTGATTTATGATTTCAAGGGTTTTTATGTTTATACAATTGGGTTACTCTATTTAATGTTTCTAAAAGTATGATTAATCTCGAGTGGAATAAGAGATTTCAGGAAGTTTATGAACTTGAATTTTAGGTACGGTGATTGATTTGGAATTTATATTTACAATCTCTTCACTAAGTTACATAAAAGAACATTTACAATTTCTTTGTGCCGGTGATTTATGCACATCCTCTTTGAGTCAATGATTTATGCACAAATGTTTTTCTTTGTTTTTTAGTGTGTGATGCTAATTTGATTTAGAGTCATTGATGTCAAATATATTTGATGTTTTGATGATTTTGATCAGGCTAGATCCATTGCTAATTGGTTAATACTTGGTACTTTTGTCACATCTAGCAATTGTGTATGTTGAAATGCACACCAAGAGTTCGATAAGTTATCTAAATGAAATTAGGAACAAGTTATGGATGGAAAAGATGATCCTTTTGGTTTGCACCGTGCTGCTCCAGGAAATTGATTATTACTACATTATTATCATGTGTACTTGTCATAGTGATAAGTGTGTATGGAGTTATTAGTTTGTTGTCTAATTATTTTCTTTTACATTTTACGGATTTGACTCCATAGTCGTCCGTCACTCTCGCTCTCCCTGCCGCTGCCGGTCGCCCCCACTACCATCTGCCCGCTGTTTACACTCCTCATCCACTAAGGTTTGCTCTAAATCTCAAAGTTATTGTTAGTTGTTAGATTTGAAGGTAAAATCACATGGTTTATGATTTTGTATGTTACATTTTGTGGATTTGACTTTGTTGCTAATTTTATGAATTTTAGTGCGTGTAGTTTTTATTATTAATTTACGGTTTCAGTATGGGGATTTTTGGTTATAAATGTTCTGGATTTAGAAATTGGAGATATGTCTATGTTTATAAGTTAGTTTAGAAATTGGTTTTGATGATATTTCTATATTTAGAAATCGGTTTTAGAGTGTAGTGGATGTGCAATTGTGGCGACGTATCGCCGCAAAAGGCAATAGCAACAATATGTCGCCGCTATTGTTCTGTTTTCTTGTAACGCCCTAAGTATATGAAAATGCTAATTAAATGACCTACACGTACGTACGTACAATTGGCAATTTGGCATGCTCCAGCATCGCTTGGTATGATCGATGCTTATTAATGAGTTGACGTTTGTGATATATCATTATCAAACGCATGAGCGAAAATGATATTCATTATAACGAAGTGAATTATAGTGCACTTGATCAATTCTTAGTTGAACTTTTAATATATATATAGGGAAAATGATTGTTTGAGAACCGTTTTTATTGCGATTATCGTAAGTAACATTTATAACCACAATTAATGCTCATTAACAGGAATATTTTGGTCTTTTATATATTTTTCCAACCGTGAATTACGTCTGAATGAGTAGTCATTAAAGAGCAAGACTTAATTTTCCCAAAATAACCTTCATTAATTTATCATTAATGTCACATTAATGAGCCGTCATTTTTATTGGTCTTTGATTTAAATTAATCAAGAGCTAAGATTGGTTTCGCGATACTTGCAATAAGAATGATTCTCAAATAAAGTCTCCTCTCTCTGTATAATAAAAAAAATAACGATATGTCAAATTAATGCATTAATTCCATAATTGACACTTAACACTTAATTAGTAAGTACGTACTGGAGATATATATATGTTTAAAGAGTTAAATAGAAAACTGATCGATCGAAGAGAAAAGGTACTTACAGAAAATTAGAAAGCGACATAAAAGCAAAGGTTCAATTTTCACATGCATTGATGGCAACCCAAGATTTTGATGCCTTAACAATAATATTAACTAGTGGTTAGTTTATCTGCGCTTCGCGTCGGGGATTAATTACTTTTTAATCGAGTTTGATTAGATTATTTATTTACTATTCTTTACTAAATACCCCAAAAAAATAAAATTAAATCACTTACGCAAAAATGGTAAATTGGAATTTAGATATGAAACTTAAAACAATTTAATCGCTTGAATTTTTTAAAAGTAATTTAGCTTCCGTGTATCTTGAAATTACGTAAAATATTTAAACACTATGCTATTTCACTACTATCAAATGTGACTTGGATTCTATCAAACGGCAAGTACTCGTATAATAAAAGTACAACATAAACTTAACATAATAAAGAAAATCCACACCTTAAGACCCTATTATATTCAAAACTAAGACCCTGATTTTATTCTTGAAACCTACATAAAAAGAACTCAAAAACTTATTTGGATAATTATATTAAAAATCATTGACTTAAAGTTTACAATAAATATTCCATACTCTAAAAAATTACAAATAATATATACAAGCCTTGTAATACAAAACAATTTTTTATCTTGTTATAAAAAAATAAAAAAAAACAAAACAAAAAAAATTATGCGAGATGGGATATAAAGAGAGTGACAAAATATTAAGCAATAGTATTATAAATATAATAATAAATAACTAATTTAGTTGACAATATACAACTATAGGAATATATAACAAAAAATAATATTCTATAGTAATAGTAAATGATAGAACATAATTAGCATATTAAAAAAACATGCTAGAAAGTTAAAAAAAAACACAAAAATATAAAAGCCAAGACTCGAAACCTAGTCTTGAGCACCAAGTACAAATCCTTTACCAATCCTTCTAGAAACCCTTTTTAAATAATGTTGAAAGTTTAGATATATATCTTTTTTCTTTTTAGTATAGAAAATGACAAAAAAATTTCCAAAAAATTGTATGGTATATATAATGGGGACACCATTAATTAAAATCAATCAATAAACTTTAATATATAATTAATGATTTAATATATATATATATATATATATAATATTATCTAGCTACAAATTAACTTCCTTAGGCTTGACTTAAAACTAGAATTTTAAAAGTACGTGATTAATTAGCTAGCTGCTAACTACGTATAACACTAATATATGTTTAATAAATGATTTTACTTTGAATTTAGAAATATTTTTTCAGTACAAATTAATAACTAGTCTTAAGTTAATTGGTTTGACCGTTTGACCATGCATGATCGAGCTAACAGCAAGGGAGTCAAATTAAGTCGCATGCAAGTGATCATGGGATTTAGGACATGAATTTTGGTGGTTGTTCAATACTTCAATCTATATCTAAATATATCTATATATATATAGAGAGAGGGGATAGAGATTAAGTAAAAAGAAAATTAAAGTACAAAGGGTAAAAGAGATGATTATTTGATCATTTTTCGGTATATATATCAACTGATAATCGTTAGTTCATCATCTTTATTGATTAAAACTAGTTCTTCATCAATTTCTTTTTAATGAATCCAACATATTCATCACTTTTTAGATGAAAGCATTTTGTTCATCAACAAATTATTCCAAAATTTTGTTTTCAAAATCTGTATTTGAAATCAAAAAAAATTGATGAAGAACTAGTTTTAATCAATAAAGGTGATGAACTAACGATTATCAGTTGATATATATACCGAAAAATGATCAAATAATAATCTCTTTTACACTTTTTACTTTGATTTTCTTTTTATTTGATCTCATCCCTATATATATATCAAAATCTTTTAATGTCTTTTAGAGTTTATTTTTAAAATTAATAAAATAGTTGATATAAATAAAAAAACAAAAAAAAAACTGACATTGTACGATACTTTTTCATGACATTTAATTGAGCGAATAACATATTATTACATTTTAAAAACAACATGATGTAAAATAGAAACTACTTGTCGTCGCAGCATGTATTGTGCGGGTACCTTGCTAGATATATATATATATATATATATATATATATATATATATATATATATATATATATATATATATATATATATATATGCATTGCATGGGCACACCACCATGTGAAATTGCATGGACCTGCTAGGTTCGGGTGCCATGTATGTCCCCTACTACATTACAACACTGCACATGCCTTAATTAATACATACCACCTAGCTGCTTATATTAACTTGTGTTGTTATTATTATTATTATTATTGTTATTATTATTACTATTATTATACGTTGATTTTTCAACATCGTCAGTTTGGACATCTATAAAAAAAAGTTTCATTGTATATTATGTTACTATATATATATGTATATATATATGTATGTATGTTTGTATGTATGTTTGTTTGTTGAACGGCATTGAAGACAAATAATAACAATCACCACTTATACATTGAACAAATTCTCAAGATGCATACATGACCTAGCTAGTCTTAAAAGATAATTTAACGGTATCCACATAAACATCTTGGATGCTAGGGATTTATAGGAAATGGTCATATAAAAAGCTAGATTGTGTATATACCAGAATATAACTAGCATCTTCATCAATATGTGAAAATAAGAAATCACTTTTTTTAAAGAAAAAAAGAAATTAAAGACCGGTTAATGTATTGGACTAATTAAATATATGTTACGCGATGCAAACAAGAAAGCAAGAAAAACGACACAAGAATTTACGTGGTACGGGTAGGAATCAGAGAGTTTTTTATTAGTCGACTGTTTTCCAAAATGATACATTGAAAACCTTAACGGCTATCGGCCTACTCCAAACACTTCCCGTTGATTTCACCAATCAGGTTTTTTCCACTTCGTTTCGCGTCTACTAAATTCCAAGTCATGCTTTATAGTTTTATTTTATCATATCTGGTTGACTATTACGTACGTAAAGTTGAATATATATACACACACTAGCACTGTATCCGCGCAATGTTGCGGCGCTAAATAGTTTTTGTTTTACAATATGTTGCTTTAAAAATGTAATGATATGTTATTCAAGCGATTCAATGTCACAAAAAAGTTTTCTACAGCAACATTTCCGTTTTTTTAAATTTTCTTTTATTTACATCTAACTATTTTATTAATTTTAAAAATAAATTCTAAAAGACATTAAAATATGAAAACAAATTTATATTGATGATCGAAATAAAGAGATAGAAATAAATAAATTTTAATAATTATGTTAATTTGGGTGGATAATTGTATTTGTATGAGAGTATATTTTAAATTAATAAAAAGTTAAGTAAATGAAGAGAGACAATGAAATGGTTAAAAATTGAGTGGATGAGATTAATTTTAGACGGAATGAATGGTCAATATTTTGTCTTGATTGAACTTTAAGAACTCTTAAAATTAAAGAGATGAGAGAATGTTAAATGGTTTATGCAGTAGTATATTGAAAAGATCATTTAAGAGCCGTTTTTATTACGAGTACCGCAATAACCAATCTGAGCCGTCCAATTCCCCCTGCTTTAATGTCATCACCTACCCATTAATTCATCTCATACACCTTATCACGCTCAATCCCCTGACACTCTCCATTCATGAATTCCACTTACCAAATGAACAGCTAAAATTGGTTATCGCATTACTCACAATAAGATCGGTTCTCAAATGAACCTTCCTCTCTCTCTCTCTCTCTCTCTATATATATATATATATATATATATATATAAACATATATAGGAGGGTTCGTTTGAGAACCGCTCTTAAAATGAGTACTGTGAGAACCAATCTTGACCCTTGATTAAAACAAATCAATAGCCAATAAAAATCACGGCTCATTAACGAGGGGTACTTAGAGAAAAGCAAGTCTCGCTCTTTAATGACGGTTCACCCAGACGTAATTCATGGTTGAGAAAATATATAAAAGGATAAAATACCCTTTTAATGAATTATTAATGAGTATTAATGGTGGTTATAGATGTTACTCAAAATAAAAACAGTTCTTGAATGAACTTCTCCCTATATATACATATAGGGGAGGGTTTGAACGAGAACTGCGAGAACCAATCTTGGTCGTTCATTTTGGATAATGGAGTTAATGGATGAAGATGAAGATGACAAAAATCTTATTCGTTTTCATCTTCTGGAGAGTTAGGAAGTGGTGGTTGTGGCGACGTTAGACGGTGGCATTAGGCAGTGGTGGTTGCTGCGGTGGAGAAAGAGAGGTGATGTATGATGTAGAGAGAGTTCCAATGGTGGCGCAGAGAGTTCATCTTCTTCGATCTTCATCTTCTGGAGAGAGAGAAAGATGTGATGTACAAATGTTGCAGCGGCGGGGGTCGTTGTTAGTAGTGGTGGTTGCAGTGGTTTGTAGAGAGAATATGAAGAAGGAGTGGTGATTAGGGTTTGAGTCTTAGAGGGTGTTTGGTTCATGGACTTGAAATCCTAAGGATTCCAAATCCCAAGGAAATTCAAATCCCATAGGATTTCAAATCTAATCAAATCTCTTGTTTGGTTCATGTAAAAGACAATGGGATTTATAGGGCAAAGATGGTGAAGGAGTCGACTTACCTTCACAGCTTGACTAGCTTAGAGACGGGGAAAGTAGAGACGGTGGGGGCGGTGGAGGCGGAGGCGTAGGCGATGAAGGGTGACAGTAGCGGTGGTAGATGTGGTGAAGGGTTGTGGCGGTAGAGGCGGATAAGGGCAATGATGGCAGAGGCAAAGGTGGTGAAAGGTTGCGGGTGGCGGTGAAGAGTAGCTGAGGTGGAGGCGGTGAAGAGCGGTGGCGGCGAAAGGCGACGGAAGCGGTGGCGGCAGCGAATGGTGTCGGGCGAGGACGGTGGTGGTGGTGAAGGGCGGCGGAGGCGAAGGAGGTGAAGAGCGACGAGGGCGGCGTCGGTGAACGGAAACGGCGGCGGTGGCGAATGTGGTGAAGTGCAACGACGAAGGAAGCGGAGGTGGTAAGGTGCAATGGCAAAGGAGGTAGAGTTGGTGAAAGCGACGACAACGGAGTGGCGGTGAAGGTGACGACGGAAGAGGCGTAGTCGGTGAAGGGCGACGGCGACGGAGTTGGTGAAGGCGACGACGACGTCAGAGGAGGCAGAGTCGGTGAAGGGCGGTGACGGAGAGCGGGAAGGGTGAGTGGGTGACGGTGGAGACGAGAAAAGGGTGACAACGGAGATTGTAAAAGGCGAAGGCGGTGTCGGGGAAGGTTACGACGGTGGCCGGTTAAGTTAGTAATGGAGACGATGGACAAAGGGAGATAACAAAGAATGCGGATATGGTGAATGGCAACAGTTACGACAGTGGTGGTGGCCGACAATGGTGATGCCGGTGACGGTTATGGTGGTGACCGATTACGGTAGCGACGACGAGAGTGACGCGTCGGTTGATATGGTGAAGGCGAACTGTGAATTGTTGGTTAGAGAAGTGTTGATTTTGAAATCCCACATACGAGGGATTTAGAAATATCACCCCTCCCCCAAGGATTTTGAAATCCCATACCTATAGGATTTGGAATCCTAATCCCTTCCTTCTTATTTTCAACCAAACATGGGCTTTCAATGAATTTGAAATGCAAATACTACGAAATCACTCGAAATCCCACGAACCAAACAGGTCCTTAGAAGAAGGGAAGGGGCTGTTTTTTTTTTGAACAGCTTCGCCTCAGCGGTAGAGGCACAGGATCGAAACACGGTTGAACTCATTAGGGCCCCGGTTTTGATCCACTCCATCTACACCTCCTAATTAATTCGGTAGGGCTGCTTCACCAATAAGGGAGTGACCCTCTAGAGAGACTTGAATCCAAGATCTCTTCTTCACTGGGAAAACTCCCTTACCGCTAGGGCAAACCCCTTTGGTTGAGCGTTGGAAGTTGTTTATGATAGTGTTAACCTGATTTATCAAGATATTAGGGGTTGTTTGATTAATTTTGACCTGGTATAATAAGTAAAAATGATTAAAGTTAAAGCTAAACAAAACTGTATGGGTAAATTATTCAAAAGAATTTTAATAGTTAAATCAAAAAATAAATAAAACTTTGATGGATAAAAAAGGTTAAGTTTTATAAATATATTTGATCAATAGGATATCACATTAGAGTGTAAGGAGTGGGAGGAGGTTAGGGTGTGTGGTGGGGTGATCACTTGAGTGGTGAATGTTGTACCACATAATGAAGGTGTGGTGGAAGGGTGTATGTGGTAACTACCACATAGAGTGCAAAGAGTGGGAGGGGGTTAGGGTGTGTGGTGGGGTGACCACTTGGGTGGTGGATGTGATGCCACACCATGAAGGTGTGGTGGAAGAGTGTATGTGGTAACTATCACATACTATAAAGCAATGTGGTTAATTAATTGTGGGCCCAAATCATTTTATCACTTTATTCTTTATTCTTTTTTAATTTTTGATTGGTTAGTGAGTATGTAAGTGGGTCCCAGAATTTGATGTGGAGGAGAGTGACCATTACGAAACTAAGTGGTAGATTGAGTGGTATTAATAAAAAGCTGATGTGGCGATATGGTGGGTGTGATGGAGTGTTACCACTCCTTACACTCTAAAAGCAATGTGGTTGTTTAATGGTGGATCCAAATCAGTTTATTATTTTTTTCTTTTTCTTTTTTAGTTTTTGATTGGTTAGTGAGTATGTAAGTGGGTCGCAGAATTTGATGTGATAGAGAGTGACTATTACGAAACTGAGTGATGGACTAAATGGTATTAATAAAAAATTGATGTAACAATATGGTGGGTATGATAGAGTGTTACCACTCCTTGCACTCTAAGAGTAAGTGGACTACCACTTGGAAGTTGGAACGTGCGCTACATGAAGAATAACTTGTTGAAATGACACACACACACACATATATATATATATATATATATATATATATATATATATATATAAGTTTATTTATGAGGTTACAATTCCTTTTTTATTAAACTTGTATTTGTATTAATCTCCATGCCAACAATTAGACAATTAATTAAATATATAATATATGTTATAAAGTATTTAAGCCTTTTGATTAAATTTTTAAATTTTAAATGTTTTGAAATTACTAAATTACCTCTCATATAAACTAAATTAAGTAACTATTAAATATAGTTAATAAAAATTTTATATTCTATTTTAATAAATAAACTTTACATATTTAAGAAAATAAAAGTTTATACAACTTTTTTTTAAAGTCAAAGTTAATACAAATTAACTTAACTATTAAAAGATATTTTCATAAAAAAATTTCAATTATGGAGAACAAAAAAATAAAGAAAATGGAGAAAAGATAAAGAAAATAGACATGTCACCAAACGAAAATTATTCGCTGTCATCGTATTGCATGAATACCATACTCCCTACGTTTTGAAAATGGACATGTTAACGAGTATAAATTATTTGTTGCCGCCGTATTATGCAAGTATCATGCTAGTAAATAAAAATGCATCTTACGGCCCTTGATTAAAATAAATCAATGGCTAATAATTTTGACGACTAATGATTGACTCATTAATGACTAATGATTAGCTCATTAATAACTCACTAATGACGCATTATTGAGAGGTATTTTAGGCAAATCAAGTCTCGCAAATTAATGACGGCACACCCGAACAATTCACGGTTGAGAAAAATATATAAATGACCAAAATACCCTATTAATGAGTCATTAATGATATTACAAATAGTTCTTGCAATTCTCATATGAAAAACAGTTCTCGTTTGAACGTTTGCATATATATATATATAATTGCATAATTAAATACTTGATGTATAATTATAAATTGGAAGAATTTCTTGTATATCCTTAAAAATATTGATAATTACATATATATCCTTGTAAAATTTAAAAATACATTTATATCCTTCCAAACGCTATAGACTCTCGTATATATCTAATTCCTTATTTTAGTTATAATTAAATCATTTAAAAATCTAAAAATATTTTTAAATTGAGTTATTATTATTATCTAAAAGTAATGTCGTAGTATTACAAAATTGCCCTTACCTTTAAAAAAAACTTGATTGAAATCAACCGATGGAGACTTGGAATTAAATCACATAAACATCTAAGAAATTCATAATTATTTGTTTTATTCTTCAATCAGATACGTACAAACTCACAATCAAACATACTAATTTTCTTCTGTAACTGAAACCCACATTTCATGAAGTCGGTGACTACCGTCTAACTTTTTAATTCAATTTTGTTACTGATACCAAATTTCATGGAGTCGGCGAAACCCAATTTCCTCTCAACTCTTTCATTTTAGACTTGAATTTTGATTGTGATTAACGTTTTCAAATCAGTGATTTTGCAGGTTTAGCATTCTTGAAGTTTTGATATGGAATTGAGAGGGACCCCCCCTCCCCCCGGCGGAGTTCATATTGTTCTTGGTTCGGGGTTGAGTGTTACGATGGAGTGGAGAAGATGGCAATCGAGAGGAGAAGCAACGGTAGTAGCTTCGTGAGAATTATTTTTATTTTGGTTGAGGCTATTTTTGTTATACTACGGGATACTTAGTTTTTATATAATAGTGGATCAATTAGTGGTAACTTTTAGATTTTTTAATGGTTTAAATATAACTAAAATAAGTGATTGGATATATGTGAGAGTTATAGGGTTTAGAAAGGATATAAATGTAGTTTTAAATTTTATAAGGATTTATACATAATTATCAAAGTTTTTAAGGATATAATCGAAATTTCTCTTATAAATTTTGTGGGATTCAATTTTCTACGAGCGAGCTAGCAGTCCTTTCATTTCATTTGTCCGTTTGGAGAATAGAAAAATAAAGAAAATGAAAAAAGAATAAAGAAAATGGACATGTCACCAAATGATAATTATTCATTGTCACTGTATTACATAAATATCATACCTCATACGTCTTGAAACGGACATACTATCAGTTAAAATTATTCGTCGCTCGCATTGCGCAGGTACCATGCTAATATCTTATAAAAAATAATCATAAAAATAGAAATATTGTATAAAAGACTATATCTTATAAAACGTACGTATCTTTATATTTTTTTTAATATTTAATATTTAATCTTTATCTTTAATCTTTAATATATATTAAAAGAATAGGTTTATTATAGTATCACATTATTTTTAGAATATTTTTTGTCAATCAAAATCCTCTATTTCAAAATAGGTTCAAATTATTCTTGGAATTTTTCCCCACCAATCATCTCTATTAATTTCCTAAAATTATCAATTTTCTTTATTAATTTTTCGATTTTCATGAATATTTCTTGATTTGTTATCAATATATGATTTATTATATGTTTAAAATTCCACACCATAAATATTTAAAATTTTAAATCAACAATCCTCATGTTTAAAGTAAGTAAAAACTAAAAAATAAATTTTCATTTCGTATTAATAAACGATAGAAAAGAAGAAAAACTAACAACAAAGAAAGGAAAAAAAATAGGAATTATAAAGCAAACAAAAATAAAAAAGATAAAAGAAAAGAAAAAGGGTATTAGGATGTTTAATACAGCTCATTAGGTGTTAGTGAAAATATATTCTTACCAAGAGGATGAGGGTTGAATCCCGCAGTAGACAATTGAATAGATTTATAAGTAGGTTTAGTGAGTTTGTATGCTTGTCTAAAAAAAACTACAACATGTTTTAGTAATATTGCTGTAAATTTTTATTTGATTAAGCATATATCAGAAAAATCCATTAAGAGATAAAAAATTTATTATAAAAAATAAAAGATACCTAGGTTAATTGTGTGTATAATAAAGAACTAAAATATTAAAAAGAACTAAAACAATTTAGATTGGAAAAACCTTAGATAATTGTAAGATCAAAAAGAGCTAACAAAAGAAAAGAGTTCAGGCATTAAGATAAAGGTGGGGCAATGACGCAAGGTGCTAAATTAAAGGACGGGGGTGGCAGGGATCGAACTTAAGACCAGATGTCAAAGAGAAAGGGACTTTCCATTCCTCCAATCTAATGATAACAACTTTATAGGATAACTATTATATATATCATTTACAAAGCCGGTATATTTTAGTAAAACCCTGTTATGAACGGTGTTTCAGGCGTAGGCTATGGGGTTGCCAAATATATATATTTATAGAAAAATGATATATCCTTCTACTAATTCTTCTTACTTCATCCTTCTAATCGTCACAAGATGACATGTGTACTCCACTAATTCTTTTTCCTCACATCCTCTCTTGATTTTAACACTTATCTTGATCAAGTAAATAGGAGGATAAGTAGGAATAAAAAGTAGGAGGATATATCATTTCTCATATTTATAACTTGTTAATTTCGATCCTCAAATATGTACAACTATACATATGTACAAGGCTGATCGATCTTTTTTCTATCCCCCTCGAAACGGCTCCATTTTATTTTATTTATATATATATGTCAAAAAAATACACTTGCATCACAGACCTTAGAGCATGGGGTGTGGGTTAAGCATCCATCAGTATGCTGAGGTGGATTGGTGGTACTGAGGGGCACACCACCCCCTCATTTTAGTACAAAAAAAGGAAAACAATAGACATTTAAATGCCGAGAGAGAAAGTGTTTTGTGCTTGTTTTTGAGAGGAGGATACAGTCATATGACTGTTTGGGTTTTTTTTTTTTTTTTTAACTTTTTTACCCAATATATATTAACAATTTCTTCTTTAAAACACACAAAGAATTCTCTCTATAAACCATTCTCTTTCTTTCTATTCAAATACGGATGAAATTTTAAACACGACTATTCGCGAACTACATTATTGTGAAACCTATAATAATTTATGTTTAGATTTTGTGGAACGTATAAACACTCTATTATATAACGAAGAGGATGATGAATAAATTTGTGTCTTTTTAAATATATTTATTAGTGTAAGTAATATTGAATTTCTTTATGTAATGTTTAATTAATTAAAAAAATTGGTGTTTATTTAATTTTTAATTTTTTACGTTTTAATATTTTTATTAATTTCGCAATTTAATTAAAGTTTATTTATAAATTAAATTTAGTATTAAAAAATAAATAAATAAAGTTTGAAGCGTCAAAGCGTGGCTAATACATGGCTTTAAACGTGCTTGAAAGTTGAAACATAGAGTGGTTATGTAAATATGACGTTAATGTGACACTGAATAATATTCATATCATACTTAAGCAAGCATGGGTACACCCCATGTTCTTAAAAACTGTAGAAAAATTATGACTTGTAGTTGGCTTCATCATACGTACACGTAATTGTTAATAATTTTGTACAATAAAGGGTTTATTTCACAGAATAGTTAATAAGTTTGAAAAGTGTTCCACAAATATCACTCATGGATTATTTCACAATGTGAAATAAAGGGATAAATGACCTTGATGAAACCACTTTCCAAACTTAGTTAATATTCTATGAATTTTCCCCGTAAATAAATTATATATGTGATGATCGATTTAGTATATCCCTTCCATCTTATCTATAATACATACATGGGGAAGGTTCATTTGAGAACCGTTTTATTGCGAGAACCACGAGAACCAATCTTAGCCGTTCATTTTAGATAATGGAAGTGATGGATGAAGAGCGTGGGGGGATTGGTTGTGGCAGGGTGCATGTAAGGAATTCATGGTTGGGCATTCCAATTGAAGGATGGGGAATTGGACGGTTAGGACTGGTTCTCGCAGTTCTCGCAATAAAAATGGTTCTCAAATGAACTTTTCACGTACATACATAAAGCTTAATTATTAATTATGTGATGTTGAGAACTCATATATAGGGAAGAGATTCATTGCGAACCTAGTTTCCGTGCGAATGATGCGAACACAATTTAAATGGACGGTGGCGCATGAAAATAGGCAGGTAACTTTTGTTTTGGTGGCTTGATATTTGTGGAGTGTAGTTCAATACCTCATTGATATAATTTATTAGTAATTGTCTATAGAATGGATTTATTTCTTTCATTTGCAAAACTTGATTTATTTATTCTAGAATGTATTTTTTTTCGTTTGCATTTAACTTTGATTTATAAAAAATGATAACTACAACCATAAGAGCTATTGTATAGGAATAAAAGAAATGTTGCATCTAAAAGTTAAAACTACTCCACTACTCCATCTAAAATCATATATGGTGATGATCCAATAGGAACAGTCTTAAAATAGAAACGCTAGGAACGTTGAATCTTGTCTATAAAATCACTGTATCCAATTTAAAATCATTGCATCACGGCTAATAAACATAAGGTACCGTTAAAGTTACTGCATCTTTAATGAAGAATTTAATAATTTCTGATTTAAAATAACACCGCATCTTGTTTAAAAATACTTTATCCGGATAAAATTACCGCATCTAAAACCTAACACATTTTACTATAACTTCAAAAAGTAATTCCATCTTAAATTAAAAAAAGAAAAAGGAAATTAAATTTGCATCTAGAATAGCCGCAATGTTTGAATATATATTGCAAAAAAAACTTATGTTCAAGTAAATTAAATTGATTAAGTTAATCTAATCGCCAGATTTAGTTCTTTAGGTTCTATAAATAAGAGTGGTTTCATGTTGATCATATATATATATATATATATATATATATAATATGCAAAAGTTCAAACCATAAATGTTTTTCATACAAGAACTGCGAGAATTGTTTTTAACGCCATTAATGACTTATTAATAAGAGTATTTTGGTAATTTATATATTTACCCAACCGTGAATTGCGTCTGGATGAGCCGTTATTAATTTGCGGGGCTTGATTTTTCCGAAATAACCCTCCTTAATGCGTCATTAATGAAACATTAATTAGTCGCCAAAAAATCTTAGCCATTGATTAAGTTATATATATATATATGGTGAAAAGTTCATTTGAAAACCTTTTTTATTGCGAGAACTGCGAGAACCAATCTTAGCCGTCCGATTCTTCCTCCTTCAATTGGATTGTCCACCCATGAATTTCTTACATGCACCATGCCACACTCAATCCCTCTATGCTCTTCATCCATGAATTTCATTATCTAAAATGAACGGCTAAGATTGGTTCTCGCGGTTCTCGCAATAAAAATGGTTCCCAAATGAACCTTCCCCTATATATATATATATATATATATATATATATATATATATAGGGGAGGAGGGTTCAAACGAGAATTATTTTTCGTACGAGAACCAATCTTGGCCTTTCAAATGGTTAGTGAAATTCATGGATGAAGAGCGTGGGGGATTGAGTGTGGCAAGGTGCATGTAGGAAATTCATGGGTGGGCAATCATTGAAGGAGAGAGAATTGGACGGTTAAGATTGGTTCTCGCAGTTCTCATAACCCCTGTCTCTATATATACATACATATATATAATACTAGTTGGATACCTAGCCAATGTAGCGACGATAATTAAAGAGGGATGATAGTGACTTTTTACACTGTGGAGTTGATGATAATTGTGAACGGTGATCGACGACAACAGATGATGTTATAATGCATTTGGTGTAATTTTGTTAGTACAATAACACCAATTTATAAGTTATATATATGTGTTAATAAATAGTGTTCATATTAGACCATAGTAACCAAGTTTGAAAAGTCTTCTACCAAGGTTATCTATAGATTATTTCACAATGTGAATAAATGAATGACCTTAGTAAAACACTTTTCATACGGGAGGTGATTCTTACACAATAAAAGTTGACAGACACAATAATTTTATGTATCACCAACTTGTACCACGTATAGTAATTGATTGTACCTTGTCATGTATTGCTAAAAACCTGTTTTGTACATATCTTCATTTTTAAATTGGTAACTAATATGTAAATTTCTTTCTAAAAAGGGTTTATTTCAAACTTTGGTTACTAATAAAAATATAGAAAACACAACCAATAATGTTTGAGTAATTCGAGAGTAATTAGATTCATACAAATAAAAATAGTAGATTAAATAAATAAAATAGCAAAAGAATAACTAATTAACTAATAGGATTAATATTTAGTATATGAACGTACCCGTGCGTTGAGTACTACATGAAATGACCTTAGAAAACGGTGGAATGCAAGTACACATTTGAATATACCATTTCTAAATCGAACATCTCACTTCCATCAAGAGTATAGCAATATCAATCTAAATCAACTCAAATGTTATATCAGCAGTCCAATCAGTTTTTTTTACTTTTTTCTTTTCAACTGGCCAACCTAAATCAACCTAAAATCCAAGTAGCACACTTCCCAAATTAACCCAAACAATTTAAATATTTTCTTTCTCCTTACTCTTAACAAAAAAAAAAGAAGGAATCTTTGGGTGAGCTCGGGTTTACA
The DNA here is from genome assembly GCA_038502395.1 of Dittrichia graveolens. NCBI lineage: Eukaryota > Viridiplantae > Streptophyta > Magnoliopsida > Asterales > Asteraceae > Dittrichia > Dittrichia graveolens. The sequence continues at coordinate 71,941,224 of JARJIL010000008.1, forward strand.
AAACCGAAAAGGAAAAAAGTAAGGAGAACCCGGAGGGGTAGTAGGGGTGTTCATTGTGAACCCAAATAAACCCAAACTAACCCGAAGCCTTTTGGGATGACCGCTACGGTCTCTCTAAAAATAGTAATTCTTAACTTCACGACCCATTAAATTAACTTTGGAACCGGGTGTTTATTAATTTTGTATCTAAAGGTTCATGTATACTATATAGAATTTACATAGTTCAATGTTCTTGTTAAAATTTCGGAACTGGATGACTGAATAATAATTCTCTAAGATCAACAATAGCTTCGTTAATGAATTAATTTAACGATTCGAGCACTTCAAAAATATTTATTACTTTAAGCCTGTCTTCAAAGTACATAAATTGTATATTCATCAAATTAAATTCTGCAAATAGAAAACGCTAAATCATAAAATTTTCCAACTATAATAAACATGAAAACAATAAATTATTATTCTAGAAATGAAAATCGGAAGAAGACGTAAAGTGGATTTGGTAAGATATTATCTCTTTTCCGCAACATTGATTGATATGAACACTATTCAGATTTAATCTAGAAGAAAATTAAATATGGACGGGTTAAAAGGGCTGAAGTTATCATTAAAACTACATCTTGTATATATACTCCACCATTTAGAATCTAAATATATTAATTGTACTTCTCATACTAAGAATTTCATAAATGATATGATTTCCTTTTCTTACTCAATTTCCAGCTTTTAGTATGGAACATAACTCTAAATCATTTCTTGAATCGTCTATTCAATATAAAAAATATATATATATTACGAGTAACTCTTCTTTTATTCAAAAAATGCTAGTGTATTAAATAGTTTCAAAATTCTCGAATTTGCCGATTTATATGTTTTCATCGACTTTAATTCCAATCAACCATATAAGCAAAATTTATTTATATGTATTAGGGATAAATTTGTTATTTAAAGTTACTTAAAATTTAAGTGTTTAAAGTAAAAGTGTTAAATGTTTTATAATATAGTTAAGATATATATATATATATAAAAGTTCAATCAAAAACTGTTTTTAACGTAATTAATGACTTATTAATAGAGATATTTTAGTCATTTATATATTTACCCAACCGTGAATTGCGTCCGGATGAGCCGTCACTAATTTATGAGGCCTGATTTTTCCAAAATATCTCTTATTAATGCATCATTAATGAGCCGTCAAAAATTCTTTGCCATTGATTAATTTTAATTAAAAGCTAAAATTAGTTCTCGTACGAAAACAGTTCTTATTTGAACCCTCTTATTATGAGTACCTCGATTACTATTTGTAACAACCATTAATGCTCATTAATAGGGGTATTTTGGTTTTTTATATAATTTTTCAACCGTGAATTACGTCCGGATAAGTTGTCATTAAAGATTGAACCTTGATTTTCCCGAAATACCCATCATTAATGTGTTATTAATGATCCATTAATACATATTAATACATCATTAATGAGCCGTTATTTTATTTGCCATTAATTTATTTTAATCAAGGGTCAAGATTTGTTCTCATAGTATTCGCAATAAAAACGGTTCTCAAATGAATCATTCCCTATATAATGAAAAGATAATTTGAGAACTGTTTTTATTGCGAGTACAGCTAATACCATTTGTAACCTCCATTAATGCTTATTAATAGGGGTATTTTGGTCTTTTATATAAATTTTCAAACGTAAATTACGTCCGGATGAGTTGTGATGCGGTACTGAATGATAACCCAACACACACGCTTTAGTAGAAAACAATTGAAAAATATACTTAATACTTTTGCTTCATTCTCGTCGTCTTCTTACAAAGGAAAATAATCCATAATTCATAATATATAGCATTAGAGGTGGTAAAGCGGGCGGGTCAGGTTAGTTCGGGTAACGGGCCAAAACGGATTCGGGTCCAAACGGGTAATTTTGAAAAAAGAATCAAACGGTTTCGGGTCAAAATGGATTCGGCCAAAACGGACCGTTTTAAGAAAAAATGCTACAATAACTTGACTTTCACTACAATTAAGAAGATATCATCATAAATTGTAACGAACGGAAATTCAAAACAATTATCGTAATGTTATTTACCGAGAAATAAATAATATTTATTGAGTTTATTTATTTTGATAATAAATAAGGATATTGTTATTATTTAATAAAATGATTGAAAGTTGGAGAAAAACAAAAGAAAATATGAAATCCTGCATACGTCGCGACGCGACGCGTCGTCGGATGCATGCGTCAGCCGGTTGCGTGTGTCAGAACCTTGCGTGTGGCAGACTTGGCGTATACGGGGAGTCGCGACGCGACGCGTCGGTGGGTCGCGACGCGTTCTCAGCAGCTCTATAAATATTAGTTATTTGGCTGCCATTTTCACACACCAACTTCAAGAGTCGTTACTCTGCTAAATTTACGAGTTTTCCCGAGATCCTTGAGCCTACGTTAGTGTCGGGTTTCGTTTGTAATCGTATCTTTAGTTACGGGAGTTCGGAAACACCGTCAAGGGCGTGGTTTTGACCAAGGCTTCGCGTGGGTGAACACGAGAGGTATATTTCTATCATATTACGCTTCTAGTTCGATTCTTAAGATATACGAGCTGCATGCATGTCGTGTGTGTGCGTTTTACGAAGTTTATTAGCGTGTGACACGTTAATCTTTGGTCGGGAGTTGTTATTTTGCATGTCTAAGTATTCTAAGCTAGTTTAGACTTCTCTAGAATCTTTGGATCGTGTTTTTAACGTAGTAACCTTCAATAGGTTATTTGTGGCGTTTGAGTTCGCGTTCTTGACGATCTGTGAGCGTTATTTATCTTTTCAAGCTCGTGTGTTTCGTTATCTGGACTAAGGTGAGTTCAATATTTCTCAAAACCGAGTACTAGACAAAAATGATATATTTTCAAAAGTAATGATTTACTATAAAATGATAATATGTGTTTATATATTACCTATGCATGAAATATGAGATATATATATATATATATATATGATTGTTACGTGTTATGAAATCGTATGATGATTATGCTATGTTATGAAGTCATGAGTTTTAACGTAATATTGATTTACGAGACCTTGGGATGGGGGTAGTCCAATCCTTATTAATGATGCCTAGTAGGTTGAACCTTCTAGGAAAAGTGCTAGCCATTTGTGGGTTACCGGGCGTTCATGACAAGTCCGGGACAACGTGATGATGTATTTATACTCATTGGAATGATATTTGGTACTAGAGGTTGTACCTTATTAAATATCATGCGGGTGTGAGGAGGTGTAAGAGGTAAAACACTGTTATTACTTCACCTTAACGGCATTGTGGAATACGTTGTATACTACGTCGCTGGAGTAACGATAGCGGGAGATGTTGCAGTCTAAGAATTATTGGAAGTCGCGCTCTAATGATTCTTAGACGGGTAATAACGTAACTCGTGAACCGGGTCTATATTGTGGGTTAAGATAATATCCCTAGACCGTTATTGATGATTGTGATGATGATGATAATTATGATTTAAAGAATTACGATAACGGAGTATATGAAATAACTGTTTGAGGTACTATGATTAGCTAACCGTTATGTGCTAAATGTCAAATGATGGGTTGATCAACTATGAGAATGGGCGGGAATGGATCAACTTTAAGCTGACACTTGTTTCTTGAAATGTGTCTTGTACTCGTGCAGGTTGCTTAGAGATTGCTAGTGAGACAGGGACTTTGGGTAGTGTACTGTCTTAGATGATACCATTTTGTTTTATCGCATCAAACAATTTATGTCCTTACGATTAATGTTTACGAACGTGATGTCGTGATTTTCAAACTGATGTAATCTCTTGTCGTTTCGGTAAGATGTATTTTATGGTTAAAGACTTCCGTTGCATGTTTTTCTGATAAAATGGCAAGATTTTGTGTAATTGGTAAATTTTGGGAAATCGCGGTCGTCACAAAAATCCCATAAATTGACAATTATAAATATACTAAAACCCAATCATTGTCACTCAATCATAAATCCCAACATTTGCACATCAATCTCATACCCTAAAATACCAAAATTGTAAGAACAACAATCAAAAGTTCAAGACTACTAACCCATATATATCAAATACCATAAAACTATCAAATACAAACCTATTCTTTCCTCTTCTTCCTCCATTCTGTCCCCACCTAAACAATAAATATTCACATATTGTATGGTTCTATGTCAGCCAAGCACATAAATGCGAAGAAATTTGACTTGCGATCCAAACAACCTATAAACACAATATTTACAATTGAAATACCAAAAATATACCTCATTAGATGTCCCTGTGTTCTACATAATTGACTATGCCTATAATATCTTCTAAGTCAAACAACCAAAATATAAAAGAGAAATAATAACTAGTAAAATGAGTTGATAAAATCTTACTATAGAAAAAGCTTGGTAGCACTGTGATTGGGCAATGTATAGCACACACAAGAGATATGTTACTAGATATTTTACTAGTAGCCATGCATTGACATCACACTGTGTTTTCATTGTTTCGTTATATCGAGTCATTTTAGTTACTATACCATTAACCTGACCTTGATTTGATCGTTCTGCTATTCTTATTTATGGGAATTCGTTGTTTCTTTTTATTACCCGTAGTACATACTAATATTGTTTCTTTAAACGTTTGGTGTGACATTGTGTGTGATCTATGTGTACTTGTGGATAGTCTCTTACTTTTAGTTCATATTCACAACATATGATGACATTTAGTTGTTTGCTATGTGAAGTAGGAATAACCGTCATAAGCTTTAACCTTTAGCATCTCTTGTAGTTTAATATCAAATACATTAGTGACTAAAATTTAATAGCAGTCAATATACAACAGGATACCTCAGATTATAATGCCTAATACAATCAACAAAATTTTGAAACTTAGATTCGTAAAGTGAGATGATTAGTTTGCAGATTAAAGAATAATACAACGGTCCAGAAAAAGCTTAATAGCACTGTGATTGGGCAATGTACAACACACACAAGCTTCTTTAGTATTTGGCAATGAAGAAGTCATCAATACTTTAGCTTCAAGCTGGCATTTATCCACTAAATGAAAGGGTATCAAACCCAATCCTAAATTATTAACAATCTACTACACAAGAAAACTTTCAAAGACAAAAGAAAATTCAACAGAAAATTTTCATATTAGGTTGAGAGACTTACAGAGTCAATGAAATTATCAATCTGACTATCTGAGTAATCGAGGGTTGCAATAAAGAAGTCAATCGACTGATTATCAATCAAGGCTAGAGGCTCAATCGGTTCATAACGACCGCAAACATGTGTGTTTCAATCGACTGTCATAAGCCTAATCTGTAATCACGAGGGCTTAAATACCAAGTATCAATCGAGGGCACATGTTCAATTGGCTGTACCAAGTATCAATCGAGGGCATAACTATCGCAATCTGTAATCGTTAGGGCTTAAATACATGTATGTAGGAGAAGTATCAATCTATTGATTATCAAGATATCGAGGGCTCAGGTATCAATCGACTGTACCGAGTAGTCTTCTCTTCATGATGGAGTTACAGTAATCAAACGACGGTAGTCTTCTCTTCGTGAGTTCTTCGTAAGTTTGTGACTTCGTGTAGTACTCTGTAGTTGTTCCCTTATCAGAATGTCGACGACATAACCAAGGTACCACTGGTCCACACTTCTTTTCTTAGTCGGCCCAGTATGACCCGTTGAATTTTTTATTGCAGCCCATTGTGACCCGTGACTTTAAGCCTCAGTTTTGTTTAGTGCCCATTTTAACCCAAGTAAAAAAAATATCACAACCCAATTAATCCAATATTTTAAAATAGCTGACCCAATTGATCCAAAAATAGATAAACGGGTAAATTTTCCCACCTCTATACACAATTGTGAAGACCCTATCCTGCGCTGATTTTACTGTTTATTGCTGAGTTTTTCTAATATGCGCCTATATATGTTATAATTCTTTTTAGAGTTAACTTCATAAATGGTCCTTTAACTAACCACGAATTGCAAGTTTAGTCCTTTTTTTGAAAAAGTTGCAAGTATTGTCCTTTAACTACCATTTTGCTGCATTAACAATCTTTTTTAACGTTTTTCGTTAACTAACTCTGTTAATTTTGTCAAAAAGACTATTATACTCTTATTCTTCTTTTTTATTTATTTCTTAATAATAAAATTAGTATTTTAACCTACACACTCTCTCTCTCTCTCTAAAGTCTAACCTACCACCACCTACCCTTTCATCTCATCAGTTTCTTCCCCATTCTTCTCCTTCCCTCTCTCTAAAGTCTAACCTACCACCACTTCACCTCCCCTCGCCGGAGACCACCGCTACCTCCACTTCGCCGGAGACTATGTGTTTCAAAGCTTTCAAACGGCATGTGTGTGTGTTTAGATCTGTCACTGAGAGAGAGAGAGAGAGTGTGTGTGTGTGTGTAGATAGGGTGTGTGCGTGTTTGTGTTTAGATCTGTTACAACCGGTGGAGTTCCTCGATGGTGGTGTTTTTTTTTGGAAAAGTTCGTCAGTGATGGTGGTTTATTGGGTGGAGTAATTCGGTTGTGGTTGATTTTTGGGTGGAGTTCGCCGGTGGTGGTGGGTTTTTGGGTGGAGTTTGTCGATGGTGGTGGATTTTTGGTTGGAGTTCGTCGGTGGTGGTTGTGGTTTAGGTGGAGGTCGTCGGTGGTGGTTGTGGTTTAGGTGGAGGTCGTCGGTGCTGGTGGTGGTTTTTGGGGTGAAGTTCGTTGGTGGTGTTGGGTCTTTTTGGTGGAGTTCATCGGTGATGGTGGATTTTTGGGTGGAGTTTGTTGGTGGTGATGATAGCGGCGGAGGTGACGGTGTGCTGTGGTAGGAGAGAGAGGTAGAAGTTTGTGTATAGAAGATAGAGGAAGAAGAAGAAGATCACATGGTGGGTAGAGAGAGAAAGTGTGTGTTGAAGAAGATTAGATTGTGGAGAGAGGAAGGAGAAAGAGTGTGTGTACTATGCATAGGAAGAGGAGAGAATGAGAATTATTTAAAAATATTAAATATTATTTAAAAACAATTAAAAATTAAAAATAATAAAAAGACATAAATGTCCCTGACTTAACAGACTTGCCAAACGGAATATGTTACAAAGGACTATACATGCAACAAAATGGTAGTTAAAGGACGATACTTGCAACTTTTTTAAAAAAAGGACTAAACTTACAATTCGTAGTTAGTTAAAAGACTATTTATGAAATTAACTCTTCTTTTCTTTTTATCATCAAAATTATAAGAATGTTGGATAGATGAGATGGTAAGCCCTTTTGTTTGTAAGTAACTAATCATGTGTTCGAAACTTACATTCTCTACTTTTCCTTTTCAATTTTACTATACCCCACCTTCTTTACTGCCTTTTAGTTTTAGTTTTTTTTTATCTTTTATATTTCAATTTCTTTAAGGGAAACTAGAAGCCCTTTGAGTTTTCATATAATATCATTTTTATTTTCTTATTTTTTTTATTTTACGGATGATATCAGTATATCACGCATGACATTCTTTTCCTTTGTTTTGTTTACTTTTTTTTTTCATTTGGTGTTTTCTTTTTCGTTTTGCTATTTTGATTTTTTTTTGTTCCCACACTCAAAATTTCAAAAATATAACTTATTTCTCTTATGTTTTTATTATTAAAAGTTGTTAACTTTACAAGTTAAAAAAAAATAGAACTAATTAAATGTCATAGTATTTTAGTAATATTAAGTTTTACGTTTATTACTTTTTATTTCTGTAAAGTTACTATACATAGTTAGTTATAGGTAAAAGAAAATTGTACTTAGTGAGATTAACTATATATGTTATGTAAATAACCGCATATACGAGAATGAAATGGTGAGTAACATCATGAAACTATATGTTGATATTGTGATAATGACATAGATTAGATCATTTATTTTTGTTAGATTAATAAGTTTCTGCGAGTTCAATTATATAAAAGTAATTTGTTTTTGGGTTATGAGTACAAGCGTCACTACTTTATTTTCGCAATTTTCGCAGCGGAGCACGGACCCGCACTTCTTGTTATATGACAATCAAGGAAGAAATGAAGAATAGAAAATAGTAACCATCCTAATTTACTTGAAGCTATAAATTGAAGAGTATATTGTTTTTCCTAAATAATAAAGATCACGTAGTAAAAAATAATCACTCAATTATGGAAATGATCGACCATCCAATCTTCTGAATCAAGTTGTCATTAAAGATTGAGCTTTGATTTTCTCGAAATACCCCTCATTAATACATAATTAATGAACCCATTAATGTGTCGGTAATGATCTATTAATGTGTCATTAATGAGCCGTCATTTCTCAAATGAACCATCCACCATATATATATATGTATGTATGTGTGTGTATATATATATATATATATATATATACTATTATATAAAACATTTAAGTTTTTTCCTTAAAACTCTTAAATTTTAAGTCACTTAAGATTACTATTCTACCCTCATCTACCAAAAAATGATTACATAAAATAAATTTAATAACATTCCTTTTTCATAAATTCCAGAATATTCCCTTTCCATAAATTCCATAGCAAAACTTACGAAACAAAATATTCCATAAACTTAATAACATTCCATAAATTCCAGAAAGGGAAAATATATAATATTCGTTTTTCACCTGCTAAATAAAAATTACAAAATTACATCTAAATTTCATTCCCTTTTCACCTGCTAAATAAAAATTACAAAATTACGTCTTGTGTGTTCTCTTGATTAATACATACCAAAACAACTCCTTACAAACCATTTTTATTCACCGTCGCCGTATTGAGCTGGTATCCCGCTAGTATATATATATATATATATATATATATACACTATTATATAAAGCATTTAAGCTTTTTTCTTAAAACTCTTAAATTTTAAGTCACTTAAGATTACTATTCTACCCTCATTTACCAAAAAATGATTACATAAAATAAATTTAATAACATTCCTTTTTCATAAATTCCAGAATATTCCGTTTTCATAAATTCCATAACAAAACTTTCGAAACAGAATATTCCATAAACTTAATAACATTCCATAAATTCCAGAAAGGGAAAATATATAATATTCGCTTTTCACATGCTAAATAAAAATTACAAAATTACGTCTTGTGTGTCCTCTTGATCAATACCCACCAAAACAACTCCTTACAAACCATTTTTATTCACCGTCGCCGCATTGCGTGGGTACCCCGCTAGTATATATATATATTTATATATATATATATATATATATATATATATAACCACCCTTTATCTATAGAATCTAAAGAAACAAATCTAACAATTAAATGAACTTAATCAAGTGCTAATACTAATTTATGAAAGTTTTGTAATTATTATATATATTTATGAATTATAATCTATAAAGATGAACAAAAATTGAAATAATTTATTTTGTCTATCAAAATATTAACTATCAAAATTTTAATTTGCCATAACTAATTAAGTTTTGAAAATTTAAGTAAAAAAATATACCAATCTAATAGTTTTTTTAATCCTCTTTAAATCAAGACTACTTTTTCCATATTTCTAAAATTTTTATTTTTTTGAAAATGCAACCCAGATAAAGATGATAACGAAAATGTAACCTAGATGAAGATGATAACGAAAATGTAACCCATATGAAGTTCAATATGCATTTCTAGTTGAAAAGTTCATCTTATATCCGTTACATCAAACGAAAATACAACCCAGATGAAGATGATAACGAAAATGATGACCAAAATGCAATCCATATGAAAATTTTGACATTTCATTATATTTAAATTAATCTTATCCACTCGATTTTTAACAATTTTAATTATCTCGCATAATTTACTTTAACACTTCTCTCCTTGTTTTCTAAATATAATTTTTTTTCTTATTTTAAAATTAATAAAGTAGTTGATGTAAATAAAAGAGAAATTTAAAAAACAGACATATTGTTATAGAAATTTTTTTATGATATTGAATAATACGAATAACATATTATTATATTATTGAAACCGATATGTTATAAAATAAAAACTATGTGCCACAATAGCATTATGCATTACAATACTAATATATATATATATATATATATATATATATATATATATATATATATATACTTAATTTATTATTAAATTAACAGATTACGAAATTAAAAGTAAAGAAAGGAAAGAAAAACATAATTAAAAGCACCATATATCCAATCCAATCCAATCCCTTGAAGTAGCTAGCAGCTAGCGAGTGGATAATTGGTGCCAGTAGTTGCCACCAGCTAAGCCTTCCGACGTCGACTTCACAACTACTTCTCCCTTCTACTGACCGATCTGCTCGCCTCCATATATACACACTCACCATCATTCTCGATTTTCCCACATATATATGTAATCATCGATCACGTACCATCTATATCTATCACCCACCCGGCCACTTCAATTCAATCACCGGCCGTCCGTTTCAATTCTGATCGAAAACCATACACAAACATAGACATGGAATACGGCAGGCTTGGCAAGTATCAGCCGGGAAAAAACCGACCGGATGCTCCACTAAAGCCTGCTTTTTACGCCGGACAATCATCATCAGGTCCGCCAACCAGCTCTAATTCGAATATTAAGCTTCTTATCGCCTTCGCATTCACCCTCATTGTCGTGTCGGCGGTGTCGGTGGGACTGGTAGTGCGTCTCCGCGAGAATCCTTCCAAAGGCGGTGGTGGAGGAAGGATCCATCCCCGCCCCACGGAAGCCATGTCACGAGTATGTAGCCGGACTCGTTATCAGAATCTGTGTTTCAACACACTTGTTAATTTTCCGGGATCACTGAGCGCCTCCGACAAAGACATGATCCACATTTCGGTAAACATGACGCTGCAGCGCGTGGGAAAGGCGTTGTACACGTCAGCCGGGATCAGTAGCCTTCAGATGGACACACGTGTACGGTCCGCATACGATGACTGCCTCGAGCTTTTAGAGGATTCGGTGGACCAGCTTTCACGAGCGCTGTTTTCTGTGGCTCCGTCGTCGGCCATAAAGAAAGACGAGGGACAGAAGAAGGTCGGGTCGACTCAGGATGTGATGACGTGGCTCAGTGCAGCTCTGACGAATCAGGACACGTGTACGGACGGGTTGTCTGAGGTGGAAAACGGGTATGTGAAGCAGCAGATGGATGAGAAGCTCAAGGATTTGTCGGCGCTGGTGAGCAATTGTTTAGCGATATACGCGGCGGCGAGCGACGGCGATGATTTCAACGGAGTTCCAATACAGAACCGGCGGAGGAGGAGGTTAATGTCTTATCCGAAATGGTTAGATAGGAAGGAGAGAAGGTTGCTGCAGACACCGGCGGCCACAATCAAAGCAGATATAGTCGTATCCAAGGACGGAAACGGGACGTGTAGCACCATCGCCGAGGCAATAAAGAAGGCCCCCGAATATGGCAGCCGCCGCTTCATAATCTACGTCAAGGCCGGAAGGTACGTACGTAAAAACAAACATGTTAATTTATTTTTGTTTCCGAAAACACTTTTTGGAGTGGCGATGGATGAAAACGCGTAATCAGCAGTAATTAATACTTTTAGTTAGTTTTCTTATAATAATTATGGATAAAAATATTAAATATGTACGTACGTCTTGTGAAGGAACATTAATATTATAAAACAGGTAAGGGATTAACTTTTTTATTTAATAAAAAGGTACAACTTTAATTTATTAGAAAATATATAGCTCAGCTGGTAGGGCCATTTAAGTTAAAAAAAAAAAAAAAAAAGAGACTGATCCATCAATTCAATGATGGTTTCTTTCTTTTTTGATCAGTGGTACAAACTAAGATTAGAGATTTTGTTACGTAAGTTGTAAGTAATAATTACTCAACAACACTTAACTAACTAACTAACTAACTCACTCACTCGTTCTACGTACTTTAGAACTCAATCATTAATTAAATCATAAGCTGCTAGCTAACTAGGTTGGTAGTAATTAAGGAGAAAATAATTAATTTATAAAAGAAACGATTAAAGAATTTGGTGAGTCGATTTTGACAATGGAATGAATGTATGTGATGGGCATCATACATACATGCGGCATATTATCAAAGACTTAATTAAATTTGTCTTTGGTTTTTTTAATTATAATAATAAAAATAATGAATGAATTAATGATAATAATAAGATATTATTATATGTAGGTAGGTAGGTAGAGGTAGTAACGGATGATTATGGATTGAATAGGTACGAAGAGACTAATTTAAAAGTTGGGAGAAAGAAGACGAATTTGATGTTCGTAGGGGATGGAAAGGGCAAAACGGTGATTACAGGAGGAGTAAGTGTAGTGGCTAACAATGTCACAACTTTCCACACCGCGTCTTTCGGTAATATATTCTTCTTTTCTCTTTTTATTTTTTTTAAATTTCCTTAACCCACCGCGTGTATTTCCCTCCCTTTTTGTCATTCACATGCTGGCTGCTTTTTCACTACCACTTGTTTTTTGCCTAAATTAAATTACCCTTCTTCTTATGGGTAGAAAAGTGAAAGAAGCAGCTTCTACTTGTATCCAAATCAGGAATTATTCTCTCTCTCTCTATATATATAAATAGGGTTGTGCAATTATTAAATTAAAAGAAACAACTATGACTAAAAAGATCACCCTTTTGCCCCCGGTTACCTTTTCCAATTTTTTTCAATAAGAAAATAATATATATATATATATATATATATATTTTATTCTGAACAGCTAGCTAGATAACTGATTTAGTGAAGAAAATAATCTAAATATGAATATATATATATATATATATATATATTGAGATTCAATTTTCTAGAAAAAGAAAACATATATATATATATATATATATATATATATATAAAAATAGTGACAGAAATTGAAGGCAAGAAGCAACATATGAATAAAGTCACATAACTTTTGTGGGTGGGGGTCATGGGTATCCAATGCCATGCCATCTATATGGTCAAAGTTTTTTGAATCATAATTAATTATTTCGATATATCGCCCACCCACCCACCCACCCCTGCACCCGGCCTGGCCTGTCAACTAAAATAAAAGCCCGTAGCCGTACGTACAAGTTACAATAATAATTTCTAGCTTTTCCAATTAAGACGACGACGTTCCTCTTGGTAATTAATTTAAAGGGGTGGTGTATAGTAATTAATATTATTGCTTGCTAACTAAGTGTTCAAAAATATTATTAATCTATAAAATTTATCTTTACTTACTAAAATTTATGGACGTTAGTTGTGGTCATTTTCATATATATATATATATATATATATATATATGCATTATTATTAATATTAAAATGATTGATGATTCACAGCGAAAACATGATGCCATACCTAGCTAGCTAGAAATAGCCTAGAATTAAGAGCTTAATTGTCTTCAATTCATTGTATGTACGTATTGCCTAATTATAACTTGGTAGCCAAAAGATTGATCTGAGAAACATACAAAAATAATGTACATACATCCATCCATCCTTCATCATGCATATATTCATTATATATGGACAAATTAATTAAATCTCATAATCAATATATATATAATTAAAGGAATATATATTAATTCTTCAATTTCATTAAAAATTCAAACCACATACATATATCATATATGTATGTTCCACCAATAATTAACTATTTTTCATAACAAACGTAATGTTTCCAGAAGCCCTACCCCTACCCCTCTCTCTCTCTCTATATATATATATCTCCTCCTAATTATTAATTAATTAATAACGTGTTTATTGTCTTGTTTTGTAAATTTCCAAAATCAGCTGCCACCGGTGCTGGTTTCATTGCAAGGGATATGACGTTCGAGAACTACGCCGGACCATCCAAACACCAAGCCGTCGCGCTGAGAGTTGGCGCAGACCATGCAGTCGTCTATCGCTGCAACATCATCGGATACCAAGACACGTTATACGTTCACTCCCAACGTCAATTCTTCCGTGAATGTGACATTTATGGCACTGTCGATTTCATATTCGGTAACGCTGCTGTCGTTTTCCAAAACTGCAGCATCTACGCGCGAAAACCACTGCCACAACAAAAGGTCACCATCACCGCACAAAACCGAAAAGACCCCAATCAAAACACTGGAATCTCGATCCACGCGTGCCGGCTTTTGGCCCAACCGGACCTCGAGGCTTCAAAGTCGAGTTTTCCGACATATCTTGGCCGTCCATGGAAACTCTACTCGCGAACCGTTTACATGTTATCTTACATGGGTGACCATATTCACCCTCGTGGCTGGCTAGAATGGAACGCAACGTTTGCACTCGACACGTTGTACTACGGGGAGTATATGAATTATGGACCGGGTGGGGCGATCGGTCAACGGGTCAATTGGCCAGGGTATCGGATCATCACGTCAACCGTAGAGGCCAGCCGGTTCACGGTGGCACAGTTCATATATGGATCCTCATGGTTGCCTTCTACTGGAGTCGCATATTTAGCCGGGCTATCTGAATAATAGTTTTATTTATATTTTGACATTTAAAAAAAATATCGATCTGTGGATAATTAAATATATATATATATATATTCGATCAGGTACGTACGTACGTGGAAATAAGAATAAACAGAAACATGTAAAACTCGATCTAGCTCTATCATGTTGGATACAATTAAGCTGGCCGTGCGCAAATTGAACATATGTGTGTGTATATATATATATAAATACACACACATACTACCACTACGTACGTACTTACACACTCCTATATATATATATATATGTATCCCTCGTGTATTATAAATATTGTACGTTGATTTAATAATTTTGATTGGGTCAAGATTCTAATAAATAGTAGGTAGATTCGTCAAGGATCGTGTTCTTTAATTTGGACGTACCCAACCTTTTTCCTATAATAAATTTTATATTCTTTTTCCTCTTAATAATAATAATAATGTCTAATTTATCATTTTATTATGTAAATCGATCCTTGCTATCTTGCCCTTTGATTCTCTTTTTGTTTGAAGGTACGTTTGTGAATTTCTTTCTCGAACTGATTAGTTATTAATTAATTTGTTGATGCTTTAATTAATTATGTTAGAAATCTTTATTAATTATTTGGGGTATTTGCATGTCAAGTTGATGTTTTGAGTATTGAATATTGTTTATTTGTTGATGTCACAAAATCAAAATTTGCAATATGCAGGTACGTACGTTGTTTTAAGTTTGGGGGATCGATCGTGTGTTTGTCTAATTGTACGTCTGTAACCTTTGTATATATATATATATATATATATATCTTTATTTAATTAGTATAAGTTAAATTATTATATAAAAAGTAATTAGTGTAATATATGTATAAAAACTTGTATGATTAAGCACATTAATTAATTCCTTATTTCTATCTTCACATGCATTTAGTTTTTGAACATGTCTCAACTGGGTTAAGTAAATAATTATTGTAAAATAAAAAGCAGTGAATTTAATTAATAAAAGAGTGGTGGTGACATCAAATGGATAATGGTCCAATTGAGTGGTATTGGGCAATTAAGTTGAAGAAGGACATATATGCAGCCCCACCACTCAACAGTCCACTTGCTGCATGCAACTTCCAGCCCACAAGCAGCTAGGAAGTAGGAACTAATTTATAAACTCAAAATTCTTCTATATATATATATATATATATATATATATATATATATATATATATATATATTAATTGCCCTACACATCAAACACCATATATCACCATACTAGCTACAAATATATACTATGATAAACATTTAAATTATTAGGTACTTACCCTCATACTTCATATCACTAATACTTCAACTTTACTTTTCCATACTTTAACATTAAAAGTACTCATACTTCTCATGATCCATTTTATCAAACAATAATTCAAGCAGAGAGGGAGAGAGAGATACAACATACATACATTTGTTGATAAATTTCAGTTTGTTCCGCGTGTCGACGAAGTTTTTCAAAAAAATATTGATGATTAAATGTTAGAGAGATAATATATCCTCCTACTTTTTTCTCCTACATCCTACTCATAAGAACGATACAAGTGTCAAAATTAATGTATAAGATGAGGAAAGAGAATTCCACATATCATCTTGTGGTGAGTAAAAGGATGAAGTAGGAAAATATTTCATTTTTCTAAACATTATCGAGTTGTCCTTTTTGTGATTTGTTATATCAGTTATTGAATTGGTATTCATTAAAGTCTTTGTGTTCATCAATGTACATTGTGTTAAGTGTGAGTTAATTTTTTATGGAAGATACTAAACGTAAATTTAGGAAGCGTGAGACTTTTAATTCTAGATTTACCCTTACACCTTAATTAGTTGATAGTTATGTACTTGTGTACGTTAATTTGACTATATTTTTGTTGACTTTTTATGATGATCCAATTGCTTATATTCTCTCTTTTACCTCTTACAATAACCCTACTATATATACATAATTACACACACATATACATAAGAAGTTTAAACGAGAACTATTTTTTATACGATAACTAATTCTGACCTTTGATTAAAATTAATCAAATAAGATAGAAAATATTGTAAGATGAGTAAGAGGTAACCGGAAAACTCACGCCATTTTTTTAAATACGCTGCGGAAGCTTTTAAATAAACAAACCATTTACATACAAACCAATATTAACAAATGTACAAACATTGTTCACAAACATAAGTATCATTATTGTGTTACAAAAACTATATGCTCGTCTCTTTTCAAAAACTAATATCAGAGTCAGGTCAACTTCTCCTTCAGCCAACCTCACTAACACGAACCTGCAAAAGCAACAACTGAGGGGAATTAGCAAAAAGCTAAGTGAGTAGAGGCTAAACACCAAAAGCAAACATCCACAGTCAATATCAAAGCATCTAATCACGTATCCCGAGAAGACCGGCAGTTCGGCGCAGAACCTACAACCAATGCTGGCCAAAGCAAAGGTTTACCGATAGCCCTCCACTGAATTGGCACAGGAAAATCCCCCTCTGATGCAACATATGCACCAGTAAGGCTAACATTGTTAAACCAACCAGTGAACGAGCCCAGCCCAATTCTACGTATAGCTGACTTCCCAACGCAACTCAAAATCATACTAAGAGTGCGTATCGACCAAATAGTCATGCAACATATATCAATCAACAATAATCACAATCAACAATTCAATCAATCCAATCCAATCTCAAACACAGTCATGCATCACACCAATAACATTAACCGAAATCTTTACAATCCGCGATTAACGTCCACTCACCTCAAAACCAGCACGGGCTCAGAAATCTAATTTTATCGAGTCTTTTGATTGCCTGAAAACACGGCAACAATCAAATCAGTCTCGAAATATACAAATATATTTCCCACATATATTTATACTTCAATTCATATAACAAGTCCATAAAACATATACACATAAAACACAATCAAAATATATAGCAAACAAAGTTCAAAATCCTGAAACTGGCCGAACGCGTCGCGTCCAAGGCTCCGACGCGTCGCGTCGCTACAAGGTATCGGATTCTCAATCGGATTTCACAAACCATCGGATTTCCGGGTCGGATTTCAAACCTCGGATTTCCGGGTCGGATTTCAACTCTCGGATTTCAGTTTGTCGGATTCTCAAGAATCGGATTTTGGGTATCGGAATTAACTATTGGATTTGGACTTCGGATTTCAAAGAATCCGATAATAACGAAGAACGCGTCGCGTCCAAGCAAGGAACGCGTCGCGTCGACTCTGCATCATCTTCATTTTTCCAGCCGACTCAAACCTTCAAGCCCCATTTTAACCTCTGATTTTCGATCCAAAACACTTCCAAACATGTATAAACATAATATAACATGTATACAACTATCATAAACATCCTAGAACTCATTAAATCATCATTTTATGCAAAACCCATTTACTAGTTTGAGCTTGAAGCTCCAACAATGGTGTAACATCACATATTCATGTTTTTTCAACAGATTCAAGTATCTAGATGACATCTAACATGTTACAAACATAGGCTTACCTTCTTTTTGAATTAAAGATCACAAGATCTTGACTATGGAATTTCAAGTTTAGAACTTTTGAAGCTTTCTTCACTCTTGGTTTTGCTTTCTAAGAACACACACTACACCTTTTTCACTTTCAAGATAATGAGCAGAAAATTATACACGTACACATATATTTGTGTAAATTCAAACAGGAGGTGGCAAGACAATTATTTTGGAAATCCTATTCTTTTTGTTTAACTCATGCACACATACATACATACATACATACCAACATACATGCATACTTATTTGTATTTTCTTTTCTTTCTAACTTCACCAATAACACACACACACACACACACATATATATATATATATATATATATATATTATTTTCAAATTAACCAATTAACTTAACAACACACAACTAATTAATTTAATTAGTCAAGTTTAACCAATCACATAATTAATTAAAACAACCAATCACATACCGCTAACCCGCTAATCTCCTAGCCCAGGGTTGCGGGTGTTACAAATATGATGATGACACGTGGCAATTTTAATTAGGGTTAAGTCACCAAAATGTATGAACTATCTCCGTTTTAATATTGTATGTAACAAACTAAATTTTCTTCGCTAAAATGCATTAAACTACCCAAAAGTTGCAATTTGTGTAATTTTGACCTACTTTGTAGGTAACTGCTGACGTGTCCGGTTACCTTATCATAAAATATTAAAACAAGGATAGTTCATTACATTTCGGTGCACTTAACCCTTATTATTATTAATATTATTAATTTTATTACAATTATTATTATTATTATTATTATTTATTCTTTTTAAGTTTATAATCGGCCTCACTTTGAACATGACATGCGCCACTGACCACCCATAATCACCACCACCCCACCGCCTCCTCAACCGCCGCCATCACCATAGTAGAAGACCGCCACCATCACCGGAGAAGTGACCATCATGTGACGTCCTCGTCTCTCGGGGTCTCATGGAATCACCGCCACCACCACCTTCGACTTAATCAGTTTAACTGGGTTTCTTAAAACTTCAACCGTCGCTTGATGTGCGAGCACCGGTCACCATCACCTTTAACCCTCAAGCTACTCATGAAGATGTAAGGAACAATATCCCTCAACCGATTGATGCTCCAGGTACTTCATACTCGCCGGACTTGGTAAAACAGAGGTGAGAAAAACCTAAAGCGAAGAACTCGAAAATATACAGATGTGGATTTTGTTTCTTCTTAGTTCGGAAAATCTGTCTACTTCAAATCGTTGAAAAATTAGGGTTTTCATCACTCGTTTGAAAAAATTAGGGTTTTTATCGATTTGAGAAAAGCAGTTTTCGTTGATCTATTGGTGGTGGTTGAATATTTTTATGATTTCCGTCTCAGATATGTTGGGAGTGGTGGTTGTGTTGTTGAAGATGGAGTGGTTGTTGTAGTCTTGTAAATGAAGGGGGCGGCGGTGGTGGTTAAAGAGGCAAGTGGTGGCGGCGGTTGTGGTGGTTGAAGAAGAAGGCGATGGTGATGGCAGTGGCTAGAGTTGAAGGTGGTAGTGGTGTTTGCCCAAATGTTCATCTCACTTATGTTCATGTACAATAATAATAATAATAATAATAACAACAATTTATTATTATTATTATTATTATTATTATTATTATACATGAATATAAGTGAGATGAACAGCTGCGCAAACACCACTACCACCGCTACAAAACAGGTCAAAATTACACAAATTGCAACTTTTGGATAGTTTAATGCATTTTAGGAAAAAAGTTTAGTTTGTTACATATAATATTAAAACGGGGATAGTTCCTTAATTTCGGTGCACTTAACCCTAATTAAAAATGAAAATAAAATATTAAAAAAAATAAGATGACCGGATAACCTTCAATAGAAGGTTACGTTACATTAAATGTATCTTTCGGGTAATTTAATGCATTTTAGCGAAGAAAGTTTAGTTTATTACATACAATATTAAAACGGGGATAGTTCGTTACATTTTGGTGCACTTAACCCTTTTAATTAAGGGATATTATTGGCATTCTAGTTATTTATTTCTCTCTCTTCCTTAATAATTGACCCCCTCATCAATTTACCTTTAAAATTTTGCTATGTGAGTTGTAAACCTAAATCACCATCGTCCTAAACTAATTCCACAACCACCGCCTCCTCTACTCAAGGTGACCACCGGCGACTCCATTCACCACCGCTACCAACCCGCCATATCAGGGGTGGACCCAGGATTTTCATTGACCGATGACACCATATAATGGTAAAAATAAAATTAATTAAAATCGAGATGGTTGTTCGGGTTTTTTCCGGGTTCCAGTTAATCGGGTCGGTTTAATGAGGTTTCAGTTGTTGTTCCTATACTTTTGGACAAAAATTTAAAACAAAACACAATTTATATGAAGCTTTGTGAATTAAATTGTTATTTTTAAGGTAAATTAAAGTATTTTAAAGTTATAAATCGAATATTGAACTATATCTTTATCAATTTTTAAATAATTCATTTTTTTACATTTTGGTGGCATTAAAAATTCACCATGCTACGAACAAATATCACCCCACCATGTAACCTCAAATTGCTCACAGAAGATGCCCACTGATGAATTAATGTTTTTGATGAAGCGCTGACGAATTTGACCCATCCTTACTTACCCATTGATGAAGCGATGGCCACCGACGAGTTAATGAAGCAAATCCTTCCTTACCGGTTACCCTCGATAGACATCTCATATATGCTTTTCATTTCTCCTCTTCGTCGCAAAAAATGGAGAATCAAAACCATTTCAAGATTAATTTGACGTTTTGATTTACATTGGTGAAGGTGTATGTGCCGGTTGATTCTGGATTTCTTGTTCATCATTTTTTATATCTATTTTGCATTCTCACTGTATCAAGATTAATTTGATGCAAGTTATGTTTATTTCGTTTAGCAATTGGTTTGAAGTTTATTATAATTATTATAATCTATCTATATCACATTCATAGTAATATGAATCAAAAGTATTTCGTACTTCATTTTTTTATTTCGTGTAGTTTAATTTGTTCATCATGTTTGTTTATTATAGTGTGATCAACTTTTTATTGAACCATAATCATTTGTATATAAATGATTCAGTCGGTTTTTTGTATTGAATGAGTATATTGAATTAAAAATATGTATTTCATCTTTTTTTTATGTGTTCATCAAGTTTTTTGGAAGAATTATAGTTGTTCATCAAATTTGGAGAACGTGACTTTTGAAGTTATTTTTTTGAAGTAACTAATTTGCCCTTAAACCCCATTTAATTAGCAATTACGTATTAATTAATTTTGACCATTTTTATTGACTTTTCATGAAATTTTATGACTCACAATCCCTCTTACCCATCTTACTTTTAAACCCCTCTTACAAGAACCTCTCTCTCTCTCTCTCTCTCTCTATATATATATATATATATATATATATATAGGGAAAGGTACATTTGAGAACCGATCTTATTGTGAATACTGCGAGAACCAATCTTAGCCGTTCATTTGATATGTGAAATGAATGGATGGAGAGCGTGGGGGGATTGAGTGTGGCAAGGTGCATAAGATGAATTCATGGGTAGGTGATAACATTGAAGGAGGGAGAATTGGACGGCTCAGATCGGTTGTCGAGGTACTCGTAATAAAAGTTATTCTCAAATATATATATATATATATATATATATATATATATATATATATTGAAAAGTTCATTCGAGAACCGTTTTTATTGCGAGAACCGCGAGAACCAATCTTAGCCGTCCAATTCCCCCTCCTTCAATTGGATTGCCCACCCATGAATTCCTTACATACACCTTGCCACACTCAATCCCCCCACACTCTTCATCCATGAATTCCATTATCCAAAATCAACGGCTAAGATTGGTTCTCGCGGTTCTCGCAATAAAAACGGTTCTCAAATGAACCTTCCCCTATATATATATATATATATATATATATATATATATAGTAAAAAGATTATTTGAGAATCGTTTTATATTGCGAGTACCATTTGTAACCGCCATTAATGCCCATTAATAGGTGTATTATGATCTTTTATATAAATTTTCAACTGTGAATTTTGCCGGGTGAGTTGTCATTAAAGATCAAGCATTGATTTTTCGGAAATACCCCTCGTTAATGCATCATTAATAAGTCATTAATGCATCATTAATGAGTCATTAATGCATCATTAATGTCTCGTTAATGAGTTGTCATTTTTATTGGCCATGATTTATTGTAATCAAGGACTAAGATTGGTGTCACGGTACTCGTAATAAAAACGGTTCTCAATAAACCACCCCCTATATATATATAGGAGAGGGTTCAAACGAGAACTATTTTTCGTACGAGAACTGCGAGAACCAGTCTTGGTCATTCAAGTGGTAAGTGGAATTCATGGATGAAGGGCGTGGGGATTAAGTGTGGCAAGGTGCATGTAAGGAATTCATGCGTGGGTAATCCAATTGAAGGAGGGGCAATTGTCGACTAAGATTGGTTCTCGCAATTCTCATACGAAAAACAGTTCTCGTTTGAACTTTTCCATATATATATATATAAAGAGGGCTCAAATAAAAATTGTTTTTCATACGAGAAGTGCGAAAACCAATCTTAGCTCTCGATTAAAATTAATCAATAATTAAGAATTTTTGACACCTCGTTAGTGGCTTATTAATGAGGGTAATTTAGAAAATTCAAACATCGCAAATTAATAACGGCTTACTCGGACGCAATTCACGGTTACGTAAATATATAAATGACTAAAAATACCCCTATTAACGAGTCATTTAGTGGGGTTACAATCAGTTCTTACATATCTCGTACGAAAAATAGTTATCGATTGAACTTTTTCATATATATATATATATATATATAACCAACCTTATATACATAACCAATCTCGGCTTTTAAATTTGAATGATTGAGATTTCGACCGAATATTTATTTTAAGTAAATTGAATATGCATTTTTAGACCAAATATGCAGGTAAAATATGGTTTAATCCTTAAACGTTACATTCCAAAACGGTTTTACTTATTTTTAAGGAATGTTTTAACCGTAAAACCTATTGCAAGAGGGTATTTATTTGACTTCATATAACACGTTTTAAACATTAAACCTTAGGTAAAATAAGATTTAATCATCAAACTTTACCCTTAAATTGGTTTAATCCTCAAACTTGTTAGGATTAAAACATATATTAAAAAATATAAGATTTTGAAGTGTAAAACTTCGATTCAAAGACACCCTGTGTGTAATAATAATTTGTATGACGTCTGCAAGTCTTTTACGATATTCGTCGGACAAGGAGGAAGAAATGTATAGATATGTAAAAAGAGGGTGTGTAAAAACATTAAAAAAACCCCATCCGAATTCCAATCATAAACTCCTTTGAATGAAGTCCCAAATTCTTTCTTCCATGTAAAGCCGATCCTTAAGAGGACGAGGCATATGTCGTGCATCTGGGAATATCAACAACTCGTAAACCTTTCGAGCTCCCACCAACGCATTCACGAGGCGCGCAGTATGCCTGAAGTGCACATTCTCATCAATCAGCCCATGAACCAGCAACAGCTTCCCTTTGAGCTTACCCACATGGTTCATCACTGACCCAAATGAATAACCAGATTTATTCTCATTGGGCATACCCATGTACTTTTCAGTGTAAAACGAATCATAACCATCCCATGAGGTCACAGGTGCACCCGAAACTGCACACCTGAAAACATCAGGAAACCTTGAGAGTGTAATGGCAGAAAGGTATCCTCCATAGCTCCACCCGTAGAGTCCAATGTGGTCTGCTTTTGCTAACCCTTCTTTGATCAGCCATTCAGCTCCAGCAACCTGATCCTCGGCATCAAAACGCCCAAAATTGTACTTCGTTGCAGCTTCGAATGCTAGTCCTCGTCGGGAACTGCCCCTGTTATCCATCTGGAGAAAGTACACACGGATACAATAAATAATAATAATAACAGCAATAATAATAATATCAACAAAAAGTTAGAAAGGTCGGTCAAACAGGTTGAAAAAAAGCCCACAATGTATTTAAATGCTTACAACCTCCTATTGCTCTTTCGCAATTACATTTAATTATACTAATAACGATTCAAACTTCGAAGGACACATATCCACCTCTCATTTCATGGAACACTAAAGTAGGCATTTAAACAAGTCGAGCTACCGAGCTCGCATCATTAAAAGCTCGAAACGAGCCAAGCCTTAACGAGTTCGAGCTCTAGCTCTAGCCCAAGCCTAGAGTGAAAAGCTCATTTAGTAAACGAGCCCGAGCTCGAGCCTCAAATAGTTGAGTTGTATAAGCTAGCGACCCTAAACAAGTTTTATATATAATATAACTTATATTTTAAAATTTATATTTACACATACATCATTTTAATGAAAATTTCAAAATAACACCCGAGCCTAAACGAGCCAAGCTTAAACGAGCCCGGCTCGATAAGTACTCGGCTCAAGCTCGGCTTGGCTCGTTTACATCCCTATACACAAGTGCAACTATGGACTCATAAAGTATTAGAATCTAGGACATCAGCTTGAGGATTAACCTTCCATACTAGGATGCCTTTACTTCTAAGATACTGAGCTCTCATATCAACTGTATTTGCCCAAGAATCACTGACAAGCTGTACACCAGGACCTCCATACACAGAAATCATGGTTTTATATGGCGGAGGTCCAAACTTTTCTTCATCGGGTTTATATAATGTCCCGTATAGAATCGTACCGCCTTTTGCTTGTATTTGGAAAATCTTTGGAGACTCAAGTTGCAGCTTCTTAACTCTTGGAATTGTAGATGCTTGTTGCTCGTAAAGAGACATAATCAGGCTTCCGTCCTCCAAGGAACAAAGTGACACTCTAGGAGGTGAATCCAGAGAATCATGAATATCAACAAATTTCTGCATCTGATGATCGAGCACCACGACATGTTTTCCCTTGCCATGGGTCAACTTGACTGGGCTTTCTTGTGGAACCATTTTCGCACGATACAGATGGCACTCCAGAGGACTGTCTAGAGTTCCAGTGAAATATATGAATCCCAAGGCTTCATTGACCCCCACAATCTGCTCTACCATCCACCCACCTTGTGTTACTGGTCCCAGGCAGACCCCGTTTTCGTCATGCAAATAAACATGTCTAAATCCTGTTTTTTCACTAGCCCAGAGAAAACCACCTCCTTTATCCAAAGGTGTGAAGCAATCATGTAGATTGACCCATTTGTCATGTTCTTCAATCAAGATACATCTTCCTTGGCCTGTTTTAATATCGAATTTCATGAGCTTCAGTTCGGAATGAGACCTGTTTAATACTTGTGCAACGAGGATATTCCCATGCATCCAGTTGACCCGGGCCAAATATTCGTGATCCATGTTCCCATCCCCCCCACAGCAAAGATCCATCCAAGTCACAGGCCCTCCAATAACAGGAACAACCCCGAGACGGACCTTGACATTTGAGGCCCCTGCAAAAGGGTAAGCATGTTCTTCTTGAGCCTCTGAACCAACTGTACTCTTACCCTGGTGCATGATCCTATAAAGAGGTATCTCAGATGAATCCACTTCTGCAAATGCTATAAATTTGCTATCTGGTGACCACCAGTAACCATTTTTTCGCTCCATCTCTTCCTACAGTTTACACACATTAAACCTGCTTAAATTCGTTCGTGTCTAAAAGATTCTGTCCATGATCACTGTATCATCTTCCCTTTCAGCTATTATGACAAGTTTAATCGACTGCTTTTAAATAAATCTATTGAAACTGTATCTCACAAAAGAACTTCAAGAAGTTCACATTAAAGTGCCAAAACAATTTATAATCAATCTGTGTGTGTGTGAGTCGGTGGGGGTGTGCTGATAGAACAAGAATCGTACCTGTGCTATGTACTCAGCGACAGCATGCGTCTGTGATAAACAACAAAGAGTTATTATGTTGCCTATTTTACATACTAGCTAAAAATATCAAGTAGAACTTTGCATAGCATATATGCAATCGGAAACAAGACACCCACGTAAAAAAACAACATACATCTAATACAATCAATGCAGAAAATATTTGCAGATAACTATGAAAAAGGATGCTAAAACCTCATGCTAAGCAATTAGATTTGACTTTAATCAATAAATTATTAAATTAGGTTACTACTCAACTTAGCTTACCTTTAAAATGTTATTATTATAAATATAAATATTTGTTTTTACTATTTAACTTGAATTTAATTTTTTACTACCGCTACAAATATTATTCTTATATTTTTTTTAAATAGTATATTATATTGGCGTATCCGAGTGTCTGTATCATAAATTTTAGTGATCCAAACTTAAAAAGCTAGTCAAGTTATTATTAATTAAACACACTGCCTAAACCTAAGACTATAAGTCTATAAGACTATAACCCCTAGCTACACTACCCATCTATTTTAATTCTAACTCGCCAGGATTTCCTATCACGGGTCAGGCCCTCAAAGAGTATAACTCCTCCATGCCGAGTCTCAATCTATCTTCCCACCTCGGATTTGGACCTCCTCACCTCCTTTAAATCATATATCTACTCCAAAATATTTGCAACCCAAATCGATTATCCTTAGCAAGGGATTGACATAACTAGCTTGGTTTTTAAAGGCGTCTAGCTCCTCAAAGCACTAAGGGTCCCAGAAGCCGAAGTGCTAAGCAAAAGCACTCGCTTTAAGCACATGAAGCGCCCGAAATTCACAGAAAAAATTACATAATACTTATAAATTAACGTCTATATCTAGTCATAATGCCATATACTACCTTTATAAATACTTAAACAACAAAGTGTCGATGCATATATTCAAAACTCATAAGTACTTAAACACCAAAATATATTTATCAATTTACTTGTAAGTTATAAATACATGAATATTTATATACCATTAATCATACCATGAAGTCGTGAACAAGAGAAGTGGAGAACTGCTTTGCTTCGTTAATTGAATTGTATAAGGAAGATGATGATTACCAATTCAAAAGTTGACTTATTGACTTTTTATCGCTCTAAAGGATCGAGTTTTACTACTTTGGATGATGAATCTTTGTTTCCTAACCTAAGCCTATAGTATAAAAACTAGCTACTAATAACTTAAAGCCCGTTAAAAGCCCAAACTAATCAAGATTACCTTAATCGCTATAAACCACTGCTTAGCGCTTTACCTAAAGCGAAGCAAAGTGGGCGCTTTTTCTCGCTTTACGTAATCGTAGTGCTTCAATATAGCTGAAGTGCTAACCCTCATCACTTCAGCGCGCTTTTTTAAACCAAGATAACAATTTTGTGTGTTTGTTAGCACAAGCTCTTTTCTTCAGACATCATAACTTAGTACTTTCAAAAGGACTTGCACTCTTTTTTTTTGAAAGTTTATATGTTAAACATGTCTGAAACAAAGTGAAGCCTGTTGCAAAGATGGAATCGGTCTCAGAAGTCTGGCCAACATGTTTGGTACCCGAATCCTCGACCAAGAGGGAAATCAGTTTAGAGCAGTTATTGGCCGCTTAGTTTTTGCAGCGACACTGTAGTATGGTTACTAAAGCTTCTAAGTCTTACCTTCAAAGCTTCAAGTAACTCGAGAGATGCTGCCTAGATGTGGAACTTATCTGATCTAGTTTATACATATGATGATGATGCATAAAATTTTGTTATGGTTATTGATCCATGTTTGTTCAATTTTGGTCCTGTGCTTTTCATTTTACTGTTAAATATATAGACAGTTCTAAAGGTTGGGTACAGTGTATTAGTTTAGTAATAGTGATCAAGACATGTCTTGAAACCTAGACGACCAATTTTTGTTTTTGTAGGAGTCCATCCCGCTCCCGGTTAGTCAGAGTATGTAAAGATAGTATTTTGAGAAAAATCAATAAAACTTTGCCCTCCTTTACCCCAAAAAATAGCCAAGTACTTCCAGGTTTTATATCTCCAACTTTAACCACAAGAGATATATTACATAACAAAATTATCTAGTTTCTCCAACAGAACAATTTTAACTTGTAGGCTTCTTGGGTTTCTTATAGTTTGCTTAACTTTTTATGTATTCATCTCTTCAACTCTACCAAAAAGATAACTCTTCAATATACTAGAAACTAGCAAAGTGATCACCCTCTCTCTCTCTCTCTCTATATATATATATATATATATATACATATATATATATATATCACACTGACACACACAGACACACAACTTCCCCTATCAATTATGAGAACACATTAAGAGGGTGTTTGAATGTCCGTTTATTAAGTGACTAGTAATCATTTTCTAGTGTTTTGAGGTACACTTGTTATCTGATAATTCAAGGGTCAAAAAATTAATTCTGAATAATCAATTTGCTACAGCTGCAACAAAAATAAATATTAAGGGTAGAATCTATTAGCTCCTTGTATTGTTAAAATTTTCCAAACACTTGAAACCATGAAGACCAAATGCTACAACTTCAATAAACAAAAAAACAAGATACACACCATGTTTTATACTTTTATTATAGCTGATTCTCCAATTTGGTTATTGACATCACATAATCACATTCAGAAAGCACGTCTAGACACCTCTAGAACTTCTAGTTCCAAGTTATCAGAGAAAATCAGATCCCCAACTTCATGATCACTAATCAATGGCACCAAATATCAAAGAGCTCTAAGGAACACAAAATGCATGAATATTGTACATATGCAATGTTAAATATAATCATACTGGTGACAGAACTTTACTCATGCTGTTGAATGTAGTGCTAACCTTGGTGGTCCCATTAGCGCCAGATGTCAATCGTTTTGACCTGTTGTACAAAAGGTCTAATGCATGTAGTTCGTGATTTCTTACATAAGCAAGCATAGTGCCATCTGGAGAGAGATGAGGATCAACAATTGGGGAAGTATCACTAGGAAGTTTAAGCTGCGGTTGTAAAGAACGGTCCATGAAATATATCTGTGCAAAGAAACAAAGCAAAAGTGATAAAAATAAAGAAATATAAAATTCAGATAATTAACAAACAACGGTACGAACCCCAGCAGGCAAAGGCACCATAATTGTGGTCTTCTTGGAGCTTGTTTTCACCCATTCATAGCGCGTAACTCCCAAACCACGCTCCCTTGATCTTTCCCTCCTAAACTTCTCTTCTTGTGACAAATTATCTTCATCAAGCCCCCCATCAGGAGGACTAAAAAACAGCTCTTGCTTACAAGTTGTGAGATCAAAGATGAAGACTTTTCTGTTCAATGTTTGATCAGGACTAAGCAAGTAAGAGATAAGATTATCATCAGGACTAAAATTAATGGAAGTTGGAGAACAGTAACCAGGTAATGGGTACTGCACTATCTTCTCAATTGGAAAAGGAATTTGCCCATCAACACTATCAGGAATGGCAGTGTCTTGAGGCATCTTGCAAGTCAAATTGGAGTATTTCAACTTCTTATGACTTGTTTCACTGGATTGCATCAGAAAGAAGTGACCCACTTGACGTGTTTATGAAAGCAATGACACTATAGAGTTCAATAACATGATTCTGCACCAGCAACAAATTAGTTCAGCTAACCAAGATTCCTGCATTAAACAAATTGCATACTGTGACATTTATATATCTTCTTGGATGTATCACTAGATTAAATCACAAAAATGTTAGTTCACTAACTGCCTAGGCAATTGCCCTTGCAACAAAACATAAGTGTTCACTAGAAATGAATCAACAAATCATTTTGCACGATCAACTCCTCCTCATTCAACAAAATCAGTGACCACAGCAGAAGTATAATAATCTAAAAATATATATAATCATCTCTGGTCGTCGAATCACCCAGAGAGATCAGAATATCTAAAGTCGAATGATTCAGACACACAAGGGCCACATGAACATGTATAAATTGGCAGACAGGGTAGAGAAATTGAACTTGGAGAATCGTATGGATCGTGTTGAAAACACTTCCCAAAAGTAATTCTCCCCTACCTGGGTATTGCGAATTTAACTAGGATAATCCAGAGGAACAAGTCACCATTTTTAACAAGGAAAAACATTAGCTAGAAACAGAAAGAATTTTTCTCCCATCCCCTTTCAGCAAAACCAAAACATATGTTTATAAGCATTCAAATGACACGACAGTCTGAACAAACAGAAGCACCTAAGTTTGGTGGGAAATCCGATACTTATGGTGGTTTAGATTTTGGAGGGTAACTTAGGTAAATTAGTTGGCGGTAACGTATTGCCAACTAACATATCATTTAAAATGTCAGGTGCTCCTTCTGGAATCCCCGCAAAGGGACACGCTGCCCCTGACCTCCAATATTTGTTAGTTAAGGATTCATATCAAATTATATAAGTGTGCACTCCACACCTCCTAACCTGTAATATAGCTTGACATGAAATCCCTTTGGTCTTCAGTATATCTCAATTACATAAAAAGATTGATGATGCTAAAATCACCAACAAAAGTCTACTTTCTAGCAACTATTTATTTAAGAACTTAATTAGCATAGTAAGACCACAACCTCATAAACACGTATGTAAACAACAACACATAAACTTGAAGACAATTATATTACAGGCAGATCAAAACAGAAAAATGCTCTTGATCCTCTATCATCTTCTCAATCAGCTATATATAATTAGTTCTTTAACTGAACTTGGGCCATTGGGCTGGAACTCCTATATACGGGTCTAGGGCGTATGAATGTGGACTAATCGGTACGTTCTCTATCAAAATCACTGACGAAGGATTGTTCTACAGAGTCCACTTAACCCCCTAGCACAGATATTTAACTGGAAATTTGAAACCATTCAGTTACTTGAATCAACTTGACAGGGGGTCATTTAAGACCAAGTTTGTTAGCTAATCCCAGATCTGGAAAATTGCTTGTCCTTCCACTATCAAGAAGTATCAAAACTAATACTGCTTGTTCTTTTTCTTTATACAAACTTGCACCTGCAGAATTTTCTAACCATGTGTTCCTAATAAAGCATAAATGGACACCACTATGTCTTCTTCTTCCTCAGTATACAGTCATATCAACTTTCAAAACCACTCCATAATTCATCACTTATATTTAATTCATTCAATTCAGGTCATAGTTACACATCTAACTTGTTTAACTGCATTTACGTCCTAAAACATATTTCTCATTACAGAAAAAATGAAGGGTTGTTTCTAATCTTTTGATAAGGTCAAGCAGCAATATTTTTCTTGTAAGATTATGAGGGTTTGAAAAAGCAGCAGCAAGAAATCTAGAAGTAGGCAATGCAGTAGGTGGAAGAGAATAAGGACTTTTAGTGTAAGCACTAGTGTAGTTTGACTTGACACTTCTTTCTACAGAATTCACTAGTTCCTTAGGCAGTTCTAACCTTAACAAGTTGTAATAAGCACCTTCTTGCAATCTGGCAAACTTCATTGCATGATAAGTGTCTTAAGATCTAGCAAATGAATCCTATGTAAGATCTTATTAGTTAATCCCCCCAAATAAAAATCTGGTAGCAGATCCACATGCACTTCTACTTAATTTCTTGATGCATTGAACTCAGATTTATATTCACTCACAATTGTGGTTAATTTCAAATTCTTCAGCTCAATGAAACATTTAACAACTATATCTTCAATGAAATGAGATCTGAGTTCTACAATGATATGGCGAATTTCTGCCACTGCATATCATTGCCTTAAGCATTAATGATGTAAGCTTGATGCCACTGTAATTCCTTTCCTTTCAAATGCATGGCAACCAGTTTGATCTTCATTTCCTCTAGTTTATGATCAATGCTGTCACTTTTAATCCTTGAAACCTCTCCATCATAGTACATTGGAAACTATTCTGTGATGACAACCTTCATTCCATCATCAATGCCTCTGACTCTACTTGCAGATTCTTCAAAACTTCAGTTAAAGTCGCAATACTCAGACTTTATGCTTCAATGGATTTGTCATGAGCTGATAACAGCCGTTTCACTTCATCATATCGCTCCATTAGTTGCACCTTTGTGATGCAGACCGTAAATGAAACATGTAGAAAAGGCAAACTCTCATAACAACTGATAAGAAGAACTTATGAATGGATCACACAGTCACACACAGTTACTCTGCGTAATTCTCACCCGAGAACAGTTCAAAGGTAAAGAGAGGACGTTATTGATTACTCAAAGTCATAAGCCAATTACAGGAGTTGACCTCTATTTAGGCTAACTTTCCCACTCGCTAACCATCTGACTCCTTTCATTTTGCACATATCAGTATTGCCCCCCAAAAATAATCTACAAAAGAATTCTATTTAGTATTTTAGAGTCTTGTTTTTCCTTATCAACGTTTGATTGAGTGAGAACTTATCAGGATTTATTGGGGCCAAACACGAAGAATGAAAGTTGCAAAAAGAAAGTAAACCAAGTACATTACTGCTATAGCATTAACGGGTTTTAAACATGACATTAAATATCCCAAGTCGGTACGATGCAAACAAATGCAACAAGTTTCATAAAATCATCATACACAGTGAATCATTCCGTTTGTCAACGACGCGGAAAAGCAACAAACCCGATACGAAATCAATCAATCGAATCGGATCAAAACCCCTACTAAAAAACCCACGAAATCAATACAACACTAGTCCTAGTTAGATGATAAGCATGCAAGTTGTAATAAAAACAGAATTGAACCTCCTAAAAGACGCAGTCTGTGTGATCGGCGAAAGTTCTGAGATGTTGACGAAGGGTTTGGAAGCGTGATCGGAGAAATCGGGTGGGAAGGAGTATTTGTTCTTAAACAACCAACATGGAGAAGCGAAAGTTCAAATAGGGTGAACGGGGCATTAGGTTCGCGGATTGTTTTTTAATGAAATTGTAATCCTAGAAGGAATTTGAATTAGAAGGAATTTGATTTGGAATGTAATTCCTTCTTGTGTTTGGTAAAACAATGGATTCTTAAAGGAAAGCAAGAGGAAAAACGCGAGAACCTCTCTTCACCGCTGCCACCTACCGCCGCTCCCATCTCTGTCGTTGCTTGCCACCTACCGCCGCCCCCATCTCTGTCGTTGCTTGCCACCTACCGCCGCCCCCATCTCTGTCGTTGCTTGCCACCTACCGCCGCCCCCATCTATGTCGTTGCTTGCCACCACTGCCCCAACACCGCCACCATTGTTGTCGCCAATCGTCTAGACAACACCACTGCCCCAACACCGCCCTTGACATACGAAGCCCTAATCGCCGGTCGCTACTCGCCATTTGTCGGGACGAACGACATACGAAGCCCTAATCGTCGGTCGCCCCCGACATACGAAGCGCTAATCGTCGGGACACCACCACCACCGAAGCCCTAATCGCTGGTCGGGACACCTCTGTCGCCGTCGCCGGTTGCCACGTCAGTTGCCATCGCCGGTCACCACGTTAGTTGCCATCACCGGTCACGACTTCAGTCGCCATCGCTGGTCACAACTTCAGTGGCCATCGCCGGTCACGTGAGGGTTGGGTCGATGAAGGCTTGGTGAGGTAGATGGAATCTGAATTCCATTGATGTTGAGAAGGAATTTACTTTCCTTTATTTGAGGGAAAGTTTTCCCATCCCAAATTCCAATTCCTTGCATAAAAAATGAACCAAACAAGGGAATGTATGGGAATTAGTTAGAATTCCTAATGAATCCTTCCAACCAAACAGCACCTAAGAGATTCCATTCGCATTTTGACTTTCTGGTCAAACATTTTTTTCATTAAAAATTGAGGATAATGACTATTTTATTTTAACGATCATAGTCGATTAAACTTGTCAATAAAAATTTTCGTCTCTTAAAATTTTCTTAAATCAGAACAATAAGTATTAGTTAAATGATCTTATTCGTTTGAATTTAATGAGATAAAATAAATTTTGAAAGATAATGCTTAAAGTTGATTAATCAGCTAAAGAATAGAAATGAAGTTTTTAAGTATGTTTTAGATAATTGAAAGGACTTTTTAACTTGAGTATGAGCTTCTACATGTATGTATATGTGCAAGATCGAAGATTAGTTTAAGGCTCAGCTTGATGAATTTCAAACTAAGTGACACGGTTTTAAAGAGAAGTCGGCCCAAAAAAAGTTTTAAAATATGTTTTAAACTCATAATTCTCTATCTAGATTGGATAAGAAGATACAAAATTTAAGATCAAGTTTATTCAGGTTATCTATTTAAATGTATAGATAAGATTAGTTTGAATAAGAAGATTAGGATAAATCTTAGTTTGTTAGTTTAATAGTTATCCGTAAAGCATGTATATAATCTAACCTCTAATATGGTCAGAGGTTACTTGCTTTGTTAGTTGAGCACATATCTAGTCCCTCTAGTTATTAACCTAATTAGTTCAACATTTTTGCTTAGAGAATCGATTGTTTTCTGTGTTCACAAGTTGAAACAGCAAAACAAGATTTAGCAATTAGTTTGTGAGATTGATAGAGAGATTTATATTTACAATGTAATCAGTGAGTTGAATCAAGGTTTCATAATGTTTTGTATTAAAAGTTTGACTGATTAATAAAATCATTCAAATCTGTTTGATCTGTTTTTAATATTCTGAATTGTGTATTCAAACCCCCCTCCCCCCTCTATACACTTGTATCAACTTGTTGATTACCTTAAAGACTAACAGTAAGTAAGACTTTAAATGATTTTTAAATGTTACATGAATACAATCATCCACGTACAAATTTAAAATATCGAATTTTATAATAAGTTAATCAAATTATTACATAAACAGTAAAAATAATATTATTAATCTTCATTCCTTTGTTTTCACATATTAATAGTTTTGAAAGTTAAAAACCTTCAAAGGGGGTTCTACAATTGTAAAATAAACAAGAAAACAAAATCTACTTTAAAATTAATAACTAAAAGATATATATGACTAATTTTAAAGTTTATAATGTCATATATATATAGTACCTTTATTACCAACATCGTATATATAGTTAACTTATATTTCTAAACAATATTAGATTAAAACTTTAATATTAATATGTTAGTAAGAGAACTATAAAAATATAAATGGTTTGTAGTCAAGTAGGTAATTAGACAGGTATTAACTATCTAGAACTATAACTGTCCTATAATCCTATGAATTTTTAAAAGAAATATCATACTTAATCTCATAACTATTTAATTACCAGTTTCAAAAATTTTGGATTTGAGATTTCACGCAAAAATCGGATATTTTTGTCATACCCATCTTGAATATCGTTGGTTTGTAAAAGTAGAACGAGGATAACCAATGTCAGTAATTTACATCTATTAAAAAAAATACAAACTTTACAAACAAAAGAACAATCCTAAACCCATAAGCTATTACACGTATGAACGAATCTCATCATCACTTTTAACATACAAACCTTATTTTTGTCGATCATAACTTAAATTGGAGTTTTAGTACTTGTGTGTGTTTTTAAGTTTACTAACATCATACCCGCGTAATGCTGCGGCGACAAATAGTTTTTGGTTTATAATATGTTGCTTTTAAAAATGTAATGATATGTTATTCGCGCGATTCAATGTCACAAAAAAGTTTTCTACAACAACATGTCCGCTTTTTTTTTAATTTTCTTTTATTTACATCTAACTATTGTATTAATTTTAAAAACAAATTCTAAAAGACAATAAAATAAGAAAAAAGATTTATATTGATGAAATAAAGAGAAGAGTTAATAATATTTTAAAAATTATGTTGATGTGGGTGAATAATTGTGTTAGTATGAGAGAATATATTTTGAATAAAAAGTTAAAGTAAATTAGGAGAGAATAAAATAGTTAAAGATTGAATGGATGAGATTAATTTGGATTAAATGAAGGGTCAAGATTTTATATTGATTGGATTTTAAGGAAGTATTAAAATTTAAGATGAGAGAGAATATTAAATGATTTATATAATAGTATAGATAAATGAATAAATTTTTTAAGTTTATAAATGCTATGTTGGTTGGGTTGGGGGGGGGGGGGGGGGGGGGTTTGTTTGGATAACATATATAGCTAGAGCAATTAAGTTGGAATTATTTCTCTACTTTAGCTAGCTCTTGATCTGTTTTTTTTTATGAACAGTGAATCTAGTGAGTTGGGACCGCAATAACATCTATATAGGGTAGTATATGAGTCTCAAGTCACGCATCATGAGCAAGTAATATCCTTCATCATTTTTTAGAAAAACCTCACTGTCTAGACTCGAACCTAAAACCTGAGCTCTTGAGCTGATACCTATAAATTAAATGACGAAAAAGAAAAGAAAAAACCGAATAGAAAGGCGTTTAGATACCTTGTGAATTAAATGAGACCGACCATCGTTGATGATTGAGCTGCTCGATCGATCAACTTCTTATTAAAAATTAAGCTCATACGTACGTACAAGCTAGGCCTCAACTTCGCTTAGAGTGTCTGAGAATGGAAACCGACACGTACGTACTAACTACAACATCAACTTCCAATAACCATGCATGCACTTTCTCAATCGTAATATATTCTATTATTTTTTTAACTAGTACGTATTTATACATGCAAGTTTTATGTTCTTGAGCTATTTCATATATATAGGGTTTCAAACAAGTTGAGCTAATTAGGCTCAAGCTCTGCTCCATCACTTTATGTTAACCTCAAGCTCGGCTTGATAATTTGACGAGCCTTCATGACGCATGCTTTGACTCGGCTCGACAAGGATTCAAGTTTGGATTGAGTTCGACTTGAGAAACTCAATATTTGTTTACAACAATGTTTAATAACCAAACCTAAATCTAGCCCTAATAAAATTCGTCATCATTAACTTTTTAAAGAAGTTTTATATATAGTTATTTACACATCTATATACCATATAATGCTCAATAAAAGCTTGAGCAGAGCTGTTATTTATATATTTCGAGCTCGTTTTTAGGCTCAAACTCGATAAAGGCTTTACCCATACGAGTTTAGGCTCAAGCCAAGTTCGAGTAGTTCGAATGTTTGCAATCCTAATTCCATGTATATGAATGATCTTGAACTAGCATACGCAATGTTCTAGATAACGTGAGGTGTAGAGTGATAATATGGTCAAGCCTCAAGCCTTGGAAGCCATAGCGAGGTCACAGCGTTTCACAATATGTGACTTAAGGCGGCCATTTTGTATATAAATTAATTATAATTATGTATATAAAATTATTCAAACAAAAATAAAAATCATATAATTATAGGTTTACAATGCAGTTCATCAATCTTATTAATTATTTGTTTTCAATATATCCAATCATCCTTATAACTGAATGAACACACACACACACATGCACACACACACACACACACACACACACATATATATATATATATAGTGAGAGCTTCAAATGAGAATGGATATTTAGGTGAAAATGAAAGACTTAATCCTAACCCGTCATTTGATTTGATCGAATAATCTACATTTGGCACTTCATTTATTCATTATTGAACCATAAATTGCGACGAACATAAATTGTGATGGGTAAATTGCGACCGTTAGATCTAGCTAATATATCAACATCTAATTTATGGCTAGGATTTGTTCTCTCATTCTCACAATAACCCTCCCCTATATATATATATAGGGGAGGGTTCAAATGAGAACTTTTTTCGTATAAGAACTGCGAGAACCAATCATGGTCGTTCATTTTAGATAATGAAATTCATGGATGAATAGCATTGGGGGATTAAGTGTGGCAGGGTGCATTAAGGAATTCATGGGTGGGCAACCCAATTAAAGGAGGGGGAATTGGACGGCTAAGATTGGTTCTCGTACGAACAGCAGTTCTCGTTTGAACTTTTCCATATATATATATATATATATATATATATATATAGGGGAAGGTTCATTTGAGAACCGTTTTTATTACGAGAACCGCGAGAACCAATCTTAGCCGTTCATTTTGGATAATGGAATTGATGGATGAAGAGCGTGGGGGATTGGATGTGGCAGGGTGCATGTAAGAAATTCATGGGTGGGCAACCCAATTAAAGGAGGGGGAATTGGACGGCTAAGATTGATTCTCGCGGTTCTCGCAATAAAACGGTTCTCAAATGAACTTTTCACTATATATATATATATATATATATATATATATATATATATACAGCTCAGTAACTTTAACACATTATCTCAAAAAACACGGCTTATAACGAAAAAGTAACCGGGCCTTAGCATACGAGCCTTACGGTCAAGCCTTGAACCATGTCGTGACTGCATGGCCAAGCCTCAAACATTGATGAAGCCATGCATAGTGAAACCAATACGAGCTTTTTAGAACCATGAACATACGTAAATACATCGACACTATATATTTCTGCGTACTCACAAGCGGTTTCATTAGCAAGAAGAGTGGGATCCTCGATCATAAGCAGGAGTATATATGCCTAGTTAACACTAGTACGTGGACCAAACGCAGACCGTCAACTTGAATAGTTGAATCCAGTAAGTTGCACGACTAACTCCAAATACCAAATGCTAATTAAGGAAATTAAGACTACCCTCTTGATCGATCTGCTAATTAACTTTTGAAGTAATTAAAACATGCATATTAATCATCCACAGTACTCCACAGCATATATAGATATATAGAACAAAATCATTAATTGGCCTAGCTAGCTGATATTTTCTGAAATCCATTACTTGATCGAAAAGAATTAATATATATATATATATAGGAAGGTTTATTTGTGTAACATCCTCAAATATGGCCTATCCGCGTGCTCTATTTGGTACGTGAAATTATTTAAATGAATTAAATATAAATATATTTAATGAGAATTAATAGAAATTAGCTATTGGTCAGATAATTGTGAAATTAAAAATAGTAATAAAAATAGAAAAGAATTATAAAATAATAACTGGTTTCAAACGAGGTTTCCAAAAATATCCTCGTTAGTTGAAACAGTTACTCGGGTGTCGTGTTGTATGTTGAAAAGGGGAACAAAATACCCCTTGTGGATAACTCAAAAACCATTAGTCGGTTCTTAAGTTATCACTTCTCAGACACACACATACACACCACGAAAAACACACACACACACCTCACGATACTTGCTCTTGTTCTTGAAGAAGGCAACTCAAACAAGGATCAATTGGAGCTGGATTAAAGCTTAATTCTTGTTCTTCATCTGTCCCTAAACATCTGTTCATCATCATCTTCATCCTTGTAAGCTTCCTCTTCCTTTGTTCTTCATTTTAGGTTTTAGGTCAAAAATGGGTAAAACGGATTTAGCCAATAAAGTTTAGATTTCTTGATTGCAAACTGTTCTAGGACCATTTGTAAGTTGATTGGAACTGATATTAGTAATTAAAGTTGCCATCTTGGTTGTAATTCAAGAATTTAACCAAATGGGTCAAAAATGGAGAATTGATGAATTGATCTTGAATATGATGTTAGAGTTGCTTATTTAGATGTTTATAGACTCCATTTGATGTCCTAAAACTAGTACAAAAGCTGGACTTAATTAAAGAAATGTCAAACTTGAGTTTTGGATGGAAACCATGGCTGTGCAGAGCACATTTTCGTGCCCCTGGATGAATGTCGCGGCGCGACCGATGCTGCAGCAAACAGAAACCTGTTTTTCAATGGTTTAAGCATAAGAAAAGTTCTTGTATCATTTTTGACCATTTTAGAGGAGTTTAGGATGGTTTGAGCACTTTGCCAAATTAAACACATAAATAGGAATATAACACTAGTTTTAGTATATGTATATATATGTGGTGATCTAAATGGGCCTTTATGTAAACAATAGGTAATTAAGCATTCAAGGAAGGCCAAATCCATACTTGTGTTATATTTGAGCATCAAGGTGAGTACCGACTTGTATGAATTCAATAAAGGAAGTTTTGAATGCTATTTGGTTTAAACGAACATGGTATGCTAATTCTTGCATATAGACTTGTTTATTTGTGTATATATGCTTAGAAAACCATTAATGACATGATGAATGATATATTTGACATGTATATAATTACATGTATATTTATGGTGACATTTTGATATATATATATATATATATATATATATATATATATATATATATATATATATGATTCATATGTGAAAGCATGCATGCAATGATCTCTTTTCTGAGATAATGATGAGCTATGTGAAAAGTCCGGACATATGTGCATGAAAGGTCAGCTTCGGCTGGGTCTCAGGGGCCTTCGGGCAATTGTTCGGGACTAATGGTACTCGAGTGCCATTCCTTTAACATTTGGGGTGATTCCCTTAACTGGCTAAGCCTAATGAGCCTTTGGCTCCGTAACGAGCAGGTGGAGTCACTTATGTGATGATACCAGCACGGTTGGCAATGTTTGATTCCCCCAGTGGTTGTTATTGAGCCGGACTAGCTATCTGGCAAGATATAGCACTGTTGGACATGTCAGCATTACCGCTAATTGTTAGGATAGCATTGTATACTCATATTTGATTCATGACTTGCTATTATTGCACTTATACCTGTTTGTATTCACTAGCTATTTTAAATAGCTAATCCTGTTGTTGTTTCCCTTTTTCAGACAGAGTATAGGCAAGCCTGGTGAGACGGGAACCTTATGCTTTTGTACGGGCTTTGAGGAACGCTACTTTTTTTGTATATAATATATATAATGGTCGGTTTAGTTTAAAGTAACACCAGTAGTCGTGTTTGGCAAGTTTTGTTTTGTATATTTGTATATACGCCAAACAGGTGTTTAAATTGTAATAGTTTAATAGGCTTGGGTTTGTTTATGTTTTTGAAAATTCCGCTGCTTTGTTTTTGAAATTCGGTTAGGATAACTAACATGTAAACATTCAATTTACAAACGGACCCATGCAGTTTGAAAACTCAAATTTTAACTGATTTTCAAGGTTTCAAAGGCGGTGTTACAATTTGAGAACCGTTTTTATTGCGAGAACCAATCTTAGCCGTTTATTTTGGATAATGGATTTCATGGATGAAGAGCGTGAAGGGATTGAGTGTGGCAGGGTGCATGTAAGGAATTAATGGGTGGGCAATCCAATTAAAGGAGAGGGATTGCATGACTAAGATTGATTCTCGCAATAAAAACGGTTCTTAAATGAACTTTTTATTATATATATATATATATATATATATATATATATATATATATATATATATATATATAGTTTAATTTATAAAAGCTGACCGTTTTGAGAATATTTGGAAGCCCATAATTAAGAACACTAACTAGCTCATAGAAGGTATAATAATTTATAGGTTTGGATAGAGAATATATATTAAGAGAGTAATTACCTGCAGCCATGGAGCAGTACTTACGTGTGAAATATGGAGGTATAATAACAAGCTAGCCACAAATTAAGAATCTATTTAAGGGTATCTTAATATACTTTTAGATTTTTGTATTAATTACTTTTTTTAATGACGTATTTATTTATTACTTAGGCAAAATGTGCTTACTGAATTATTCTTGGCAATCTATCTTAATTCTATAATCTATATAACAAATGTTTCATATTTTATTGTGTCTAGTTTGAGCGCAAGAAGTGGGAGTGGAGCGGGATTTGTGATAGAGTGATTACATAGGTGGTGGGTGCGGTGCCACACCATGAAGGTGTGATGGAAAGATATATGTGGTAACTACCACATGCTAAAATGGTGGGCCCAAATCAAGTTTGTCACTTTTTATTTTTTAATTTTTGATTGGTTAGTGAGTATTTAAGTGAGTCCCCGAATTTGATGTAGTGAAGAGCGACAACTACGGAACTTAGTGATGGACTGAGTGTTTTGAGAAAAAGGTTGATGTGACGATGTAGTGGAAGTGGTTGGGTGTGGTGGAATGTTACCACTCCCACCACTCTTAAGCATTTTCAAAACTTACACCTTATTATCGAGTTTAATGAGGAAAGAAAGTAAGGAGAGAAAAAAAGTTAAAAGAGAGAACTGAAAACATTGTTTTAAGGTAAAAACTCTCCTAAAACCTTTTCATAAATCAATTTCATCGGAAACCTCTAATATATATATATATATATATATATATATATATATATATATTTATTTATTTATTTATTTATTTATAATAAACTAGTAGGGTATCGGTGTAATACGGCAGCGATGACAAAAAATGGATGATGATGAATACTTGTGATGACGAGGACGGAGAAGACAATTATACTTGAGAATGAAGCCTGAATGTAACAATAAATTTGAAATAATTTAAATAGTATTATTCATCAAATTTATGTTATATGAAAGTTTTCATTTAATAGTGTGCTAATATTGTTTATACACTTTTACTTAAAAGCAATATGAGATGGTACAAATAATACTAATATTATATGTTAAACTTGAAGATCATAAGTACTATTTAAAAACTTATACCGTTGTCATGTTAGCCAATAACAAAATATTAATAAAAACTTGAAATGTATGTTTTTGAGAAAAATAAATTACAATTTGTTATAATCAATACATTTATTTGTGAAAGAAGAGATGGAGGTGAAAGGTGTTTAATAAATTGATGGATGTGATAAATGTAAATAAAACTAAGGTTAAAGATTTAGTTTTAATTAAAAATTAACTTGCTACTTAAAGATAAAATCTTACCTATAATATCTAATAACTTTCATAATAAAAAATTATTAAAAAAATCTGAAACATATCAGTTCCCTCCCATTTAGGCTTAGCGCATCCAACCAGCTGTTGGTTGGTGCGTGAGGGTCTTGAACACCATTCACCCCACCCCCCTTAACTCTAAAGTGAGGGTTTGAGGTGGTTTATACTCACGGGACCTCCTCATTCTCTCTCTTTTCTCTCTATATATATTTATTTTTTAAAAATAGAAAATGGATAAGGGAGATAGATGTGAGACTTAGTAGGATGAAGGAGGATGGAAGAGAAAAATGATGTGATGTTGATGTGACAAGGAGAAGAAGGGGATGGATACACATGGTTTTATACATGATTTACAACACACCTTGCGTTTGTACTTGGTAACCCCAGTGGCATCACCTCATCAGAGGAGAAACGAGTTTCGGGGAAGTGGTATTACAGGCAAGGAATGAGAAACCATAGACCCAACGAGAGGGGAAGGGGGGGTGCTGCCGTATGCTCTAAGGTGCAACATGGTTTAACAAGACTGTAACAAGCATTAACTCCAATACATTCAACATATCTGAAAGTTCATAATGCCGCAGGCGTAACTACAAGCCTACAACCTCATGAACTTGAACAAAAATATAAAAAGATTTAAGTAAAATGATTTGGAACGCAAACCCCACCTTCAAGATTCTGTTGTTCCTTCCATATCTTCCCTGTAACTCTAAGTTTTAGTTCTTTTCTATCACCGCCTGAGAAAAAAAGTGCCATATTTCTCTGTATTATCAGCCCATCATGACTCTCCTTTACCTTCTTATGGCTATCTCGTATGCTCCTCGGGGTTCCTTCCCACATCAGCTTTCTTCCATTCCCTCCAACCTCTAAACTGTAGCTGTAGCTTCGAGCCTCGACTTCATCACCCATAAACCGAACAAACGCCATGTAAACAGGTGCCATCCCTAGCTGAAAAGCTTCAAAATGAAGACAGAAATACTCTCCATAACAATTGAACACCTGTAATAACCATTCAGGAACACACTACTTCGTAAAATTGTAAACAATAACGGTTTGACAGTTCACAAACAGTATTATGAGAACTTACTGTGAGCATCCATGTGGCGTTTTCAACTTCACGAGGGTTAGATTTCACGTAACGATGGTTAAATGTACAGCCTGTGTGCATATCTACTTTATGGTCGTCTCTGAGATGTGTGACTAGAAAAGGTATGTCTCCGGTGACGCCACATTCTGATCCGGCATACGGGCAATTATAGGGTCTGAAGTTACATAATGTTTCATGTTTAAGTTTGGTGTAATATGGGAATATTTCAGGGCATCCGAAAGAGTAATATCTGCATGGGAGTTCAAGAGACTCTGCTACCTTCT
This sequence comes from Dittrichia graveolens, assembly GCA_038502395.1. NCBI lineage: Eukaryota > Viridiplantae > Streptophyta > Magnoliopsida > Asterales > Asteraceae > Dittrichia > Dittrichia graveolens. The sequence goes on from JARJIL010000008.1 coordinate 71,985,092, forward strand.
CCAATGCTAAGCATCTAATATCTCCCAGCTCTTGTCTGCAAGTCGGACATCGATTGTGCACTCGTATTTTACAAGTCGAGCATAACGTGTGTCCATTGTGACACTGCATTAAAGCAGATTCACTAACCCATTAACAAGAACGCAAGTAGGCAGTAGAGCTACAAAAATCTAGCAATGGTATGAAATTAGATTGATAAAGGACACCCCATAAGCAAATCCAAACACTACTGATTCTAATTATTCCATATCGCATAATATGTTTCAAAGAGCAATCTCAAACATGAAACACCCCTAAAAGTTTGTACACAACTTCTGGTGAAACATTGCATGAACTTCAAAATCAAAACACATTTTCAAGTCACTTTCAGTAGATAATGCAACAAAATTAAGAAAATGCAATTCAGCCAGTGGATCGAATTGAATGAAATTGCCCTAATTACAATTTCTAAAGAAATCAATGACAACCCATGATAAAGGAATTAAGGGAACGAATTAAAACCTGATGAATTGGAGGGTACATCGAATTGGTACAAACGGGGCACTCCAACAATTCATGAACGCGTGTAGCAGGCGGCATTCCAATGTTATTACGAGGCTTCGCAGCGAACTTTGGTGTCATCAGCGACTGGATCTCCTCGTCTTCTAGTCCGTCGGAAGAAGATATACACTTTGTACTATCCAAATCCATAATCTTTATCCAAAAATGCGAGCTTTACTTTTCTTGATTTCAGAAAAACCCACCCAATTCGAAATCCAGATTAAAAAATTAAACTAAACCCTATTGAATTTCCATTAAAAGAGACGCACCCTTTTCAGGAAATCAACAGATCGATTATATCCAGGGGACAAGAGGAATCGGGATCAAAAAGCAAGATTGTTATGAAACAATCGAGATTGATTCAAACCAACGAGTGATAAATGGCGTTTCTGACGAGAATATTTGGAAGGAGTCATAATATTACTTGTTCTTGGAACTTTCGGAGTCGAAATGAATAGGAAATTAGCAAATGGGGGGTTGGGTTGGAGGGAAAAGCAAAAAAGAAATGATTGCCAATTTGGGGTATAGGTTGGCACCATCAACAAACCCTTGGAACAAAAGCATCACAACTGTTTTCGTGCAACAGTTAGGGTCCATCTCCTCTCTTTTCACCCACCACTCTCTTTTGTGTAAGTTGCATTCAAACCTTTCCTTTTCTTGATTTCTTCTCTTCATGCTGTATAAGTTTGAAATCTTTGAACTTTATTACGTTAATAAAAAATTAACTTTTTTGTTAATGAAAAAAATAACAGTGTATCCTAAGAAAATATTCCACCAAATCATAAGACTACAAAACAAAAAGTCATAGTTACATATTTATATAAAACTATAAATGGGTGAACAACAGATTGTCCCAAATTCAGCCAAAAGGGGTCCAAAAAACAGAGGTTTTATTAAGCCCGGTCACAGGCAAACCTATGTACATAAGAAGGTATGCGCTTGCATACTCTATGGAAAGTGTAAAAAACACACTACAAACCCTTTTTGCAGGGGAAAATGTAAACCAGAGTCAAACTTAAACTGAATGAGTTCACTTGCACAACAAAACCTTTTAGTTTAAACCTCTAGTAGAGCATCTCACTATTTTTATATGATAATCAATGTAATTAGCATCGTTTTATAAGAAAAATGATCTTATACACCTGATTAAACACACTATTGATCAATAACTGATAATCAGATATACCGCATACCCTATGTAGAATTTCTAGATTCACCACTGCACCCGGATAAGCTTGTTGGTTACAGATTTACAAAAGAAGATCTGTCCTAGCTGTCAAAGGTGGAGCCTGAGCAGGGCAGACGCCCAACTGGATAAGAAGACTATTGGGTATCTTGATGACAGACCCAACTGAACTGCATGTTCCTAATGTGCAAAAAGTAATGCCTACCATGAAAGCATCAAGAAATCACCAAGTATAAACTATTGTCCAGTATGTCTACCTTCTGGGAGAAAAAAAAGGCATGCCAGCATGCTACCAAGATTTTTGTAAGAGCTGAAAAACTCCAATGCAACACAAAGATGTTACAAGATCACATCTTAACAGGAAATTCACCTAATGTCCATCGACTACGCCTTTCAAATGGATTAAGATTACATATATACATACTACAGATTACATATGATGTCGGTTTTGTTGCAGAATGGAGTTTACAACTTATATAGTTATATATACTGTACACTACACGTGTCATGAAGCTATCCAGACCATGATTTACAATGCAGCTATAGAAGGCAGCTCGGCTTCTCCATCCGTCGCTTCCACCATGCTTGTCTGCAAGAAAAAAACACACACACACACCATCTTTAATATAACCGTCTTACAGACTCGTAAAGAGGATTTTGCATTTAGCAAGCACCTACCTCTAAATCTTTAATATCCAGACGCGAGAGATAACGTTCCAGTGCGCCTTCACCATACAAGATTTTTGCTCCACAATCAACAGCCTCTTCATCAACAACAACAGCATCTATTATGTTGACGCCAATTCTTTCATCAGGAATCTGCAACAGATTCATAAAATCGTCACCATCACTAACTGATATGTTCGTTCATTCAACAATATAAGGCTGACCAGGTTCAAGAATAAGAGTAGGGTTTACAAACCTCATACATGGCGTCCATCAAAATGTTCTCCAACAAGGACCTTAAGCCCCGAGCACCAGTATTTTTAGTTATTGCCTTTTTTGCAATTAGTTTCAAGGCGCCTTCGGTATAATGCAGCTTAACCTGACAAAACAAAGAACACAAAATGCATTGATTTATGAAAATCAAAATGTACTTGTAACACCCCGGTCTCATGGCTAATATCTTTGAGCCTTTGGTACAAGTGAATATAGAGAAAACTATAAATCTTAAACTTTTTATTCATCATAACTTAATACAGAGCTTATTACATCAGCGGAAATGCGTAAAATAATATTAGAAAAGTTCTAATTTATTAGAAAACAATACTTCAATGATCCCTTACTCCATGCTTCCCGAGATACATACATGAATATGTAAGCTTTAAGCTTAGGGGCTGTTTGTTAAAACAGAATGATTAAGCACTGAATGATTATGTGGTCTGAATAATTCAAAGGCTCTGAATGAATCTGCCTCTGAATATGACATGTTGTTTGATAAAGGTTCTGAATGAACAATCTAAATGATGCAAATTATCATTTTAACCTTAATAATTATTATAAGATATGATTTTTTAACAAGACAACGTGCAAAAGAAGGAGTATTAGGGTAAAATATTTGGTGCTTAATGATTCAGAATACACTTTAAGGTAGAATGATTCAGCAGCATTACGCTGAATCATTCAGCATCGTTTTCATTCAGAGGCATCAATCAAACATGCTGAATGCTGAATGATTCAGCATTCAGCACTGAATGGTATTAAGCAGCAAACAAACAGCCCTTTAGTGAGTAATTATGGTTTCATGATAAATATTTTTCACAAATACTTAGCAAATCAAAGGCTAAAAACAATATTTCTCATAAACCACTTTCAAGTATAAAACATTTCTTTGAGATCTCACGATTACATGTTAAGTATGCCAAACTTCTCTTTAATCGCGGGTCCACATAAGGGTTGCCCAATAAGGTACATTTGCAAGACATTCCATCATTTTATATCCCGTACGTTAGATATCTTAGCGGCCCTACTTATATGAATAAAAACTTTTATATATCATATGTTAATATGCATGATAACATTATGTTATAAATCATATACTTTTGCCACATACTTAATCATAGCATAACTTTATGCAAAAAAACATAGTAATATATCATAATAAAACTTGCTTTATGCATAAAACATTTATATAACATATATGTATCCCATTGAAGCACATAACATACTCACCTTCTTTTGTGGCTTCTTAAACTTCTTAATCTCCTTGGGTTACTCCTAATCTTTCTTTTAGAGTGTTTTAGAATTTAGTGATAAAGAGAATGATTTACCTTTGGCCTCTATTTATAGTCTAAGTGCCTTGCTATAAGGTATTAAGGTAGTTGTTCTTTAAGCTCTTTAACTTGTGAATTCATAAGGATAAGACACATATGCACTAGCTTTGCTTTATCACTCCTTAGTTGGCCAACACTTGAATCTATTTGTACAACCCACATCTAGGCTTGATTCGTCATGTTTGTAGCTTTGATTTATCATAGAAAGTAGTCTTGCCTTGTCATAAAAAATTTGCGGTCCATGTTGTACATTTGTAAGGAGCTTTGTAAGCTACTTGTGAGCTTACTTATTAAATTTATATTTCCTACCTAGAGGTTTTATCTATCTTGCTTTAGTCCTTATAGTTTGTATATTAAGCATTTTTTGCTTTATAGTAAATTTGGATGTTTACCCGAATGTTTTCTTTAAATACACAAAAATTATATATACATATATTTATAGGGGAAGGTTCATTTGAGAACCATCCTTATCGCGAGTATTGCGATAACCAATCTTGGCCCTTGATTAAAATAAATCAACGGTCAATAAAATGGCGGCTCATTAATGGTGCATTAAGAGGGGTATTTTGGGAAAATCAAGCCTCTTGCTATAATGACGGTCCACCCGGACGCAATTCACGGTTGGAAAAATATATAAATGACCAAAATACCCCTATTAATGAGTCATTAATGGTGGTTACATGTGGTACTCTCGGTAATCGCAATAAGAACGGTTCTCAAATGAACTTCTCCATATATATAACCTAGAAATGTTTTTCGTACAAGAACTGCGAGAACTGTTTGCAACACCATTAATGATTCATTTATAGGGGTATTTTGGTCATTTATATATTTACCCAGCCGTGAATTGCGTCGAGGTGGGCTATCATTAATTTGTGAGGCTTGATTTTCCCCAGATACCCCTCGTTAATGCGTCATTAATTAACCATTAATGAGCCGCCAAAAATTTTTAGCCATTGATTAATTTTAATCAAGGGCTAAGATTGGTTCTTGCAATTCTCATACGAAAAACAGTTCTCATTTGTGTGTGTGTGTGTATATATATATATACACATATACGCATGTATGTATGTATGTATGTATGTATGTATGAATGGCTGAAAATAGGGCTGTTACAGTACTTATTTTCTAGAACAATGATAACATGTAAAAACTTACTCCATTCATCTCGAATAACTTCTTGTATTGCTTGCCTAATGCATTCTTCGGCTCAGTTAGCACCTACAAAATCGTTATGTCTCGTAAGGGTAAGTCTACATAAGCAGACATTGCAGTTAACTTGAATCAAATACAAGAAATTTATTTAAAAAAAGTAAAACATTTCAGTAAAATTTAATCCAAAATCTTGAATATGCCATACCTGGACAAGTTGATTTTCTGTGAGAGCTAATAAGTTAACAAGAATTGGAAACCGCCCAACAAATTCAGGAATCAATCCGTAAGCAATGAGATCGCTACTTTCAACCTAACAATAATTTTTTGTTAATATAGTTTCCCACCAAACATAACTATTAAATAGTATGTATAGTGTATGATTGACGACCCAAAACAGGCTTCTAACTTGGTGCTTGTATGTGCAATTTTAGGTGATTATCAAATTGGTATTTAGCTTCAAGTGTTGGCTATCTATTTCTACTAGTGATAATCTGGTTTTTTAGGGATCAAATAATCAGTTTGATACTAGAAGCCCAAAAACGGACTGTCCCTTGGGGTAACTCAGAGTGGTTGTTTACACAATTAGATGTTCAGAATGCCTTCCTTCATGACACTCTTAATGAAGCCGCTTCATGAAGCAATCACACGGTTTCATTGACCCACAATGGCTAATTTATCTACTTCACAAGTCCATTTATGGCTTGAAGCAGGCACCCAAGGCTTGGTTTCAGCGACCTTCCCGAGCTCTTCATTCACGAGTTCAAAAGCAGAACTATCATTATTTATTTACTGACGTGCAGGAATTATCTTGTACATCTTGGTCTATGTTAATATTATTCTTAATGGGAACAATACTCCCAATGTACAGCTAAAATCAACAAAGTCGTTCAAAGCCTGCTTTTGTGCAGCTCTCTTAATTACTTCTTTAGAATTGTAATTGATCCCAATGTCTGAACATCGTACTTTTTCAAAAATAAATGCATCCTGGAGCTCTTACAATAGGTTGGATTTTCAAACTTACATCGGTGGCTATGGTGTAGGGTTTTGCTGGGCGGTCGGAGGCTGGGATGGTTGGTTGAAAGGCAGTGGCTGGGAGGGAGGTGATACGACCCGGTTTTGTCAAGTGTAGAGCCGGCGCAAGTTCAAGGGGTCAAACCAATTAATTTTCTATTTTTGGGGATTAATTTTCTATTTATGGCTGCAATTGTTATTTCATTTTCTTAGGAGAGGTTTCCTTAATTAATTAGGTTTAGTCTATAAAGTAAGGAGGGGAGGGCCGATTAGAGGCATGAGAGATTTATTGCGTTTTCTGTTTTCTTCTTTGGAGACCACTGCTTCTCGAACAGCAGCTTTATCAATTGAGTATCAATAAAATTCCCCCTGCCAATTTGATTCTATCAAATTGGTATCAGAGTGGTGTTCCTGCACCCTGTGAATTGTTTACAATCAAGGATGACGAAGGTTACAGACTTGGAAGCAAACCTGGAACAACACAACTCTGACGTGGTTGCGACGGGGGGAGGGGTGACGATGGCGGCACTGGCCACCTCTATCGTTCAGTTCATCTGGGGTTAGAGGAGGATCTGCGTAATGATCCGTACATTGCGGACCTTCGTAACGGATTGAGATAGGGGAGGACGGGTTACGGGGGTACTCGGTGGTCAACGCGATGGTCTTATATAATCAACGGGTGGTGTTACCGCGAGATTCTCCGTGGGTCGGTAAACTGTTTAAGAATATCATGGCGGAACGATTCGGGACACAGAGACTAGCTTCCGAATTTTTCTGGGTGGGGATGAAGACTGATGTCACCAAATGGGTGGCGGAGTGCAATGTATGTCAGCGTAATAAAGGCCTCAAATTTGGCGCAAGCGGGGTTGTTACAGCCCTTGCAACTTCCTGACCGGATTTGGGAAGACATTACCATGGACTTTGTGGAGGGGTTACCACGATCGGCGGGATTTTCGGTTGTTTTTGTGGTGGTGGATAGGCTAAGCAAGTCCGCACATTTCATTCCGCTCAAACATCCGTATCCGTAGCAACTGTCGCTGAGGCATTCATTAAAGAGATCGTACAACTTCACAGTATTCCACGATCCATTGTCTCGGATCGCAACAAGGTTTTTATGAGTCTGTTTTGGAGAGAGAATTGTTTAAACAGCAGGAACCGTTTTAAAGCAGAGTAAGGCGTATCATCCGCAAACGGACAGGCAAACGAAGGTGGTGAATCAAAGCTTGGAGGTTTATTTGCGTTGTTTTGTGTCTCACAAGCCGAAGGTTTGGGTCAAATGGCTGCCTTGGGCAGAATATTGGTATAATACATCCTATCATTCCTCGCTTAAGATGACACCGTTTCGGGTCTTGTATGGGCGGGACCCACCGTCTCTGCTTCGGTATGACCATGGCTCTGCGGTTACTTTTGAGGTGGATCGTTATCTGGTGGAACGGGACGAGTTATTGGAGGATCTAAAGGGATCTTTACATCGAGCCCAGCAACTGATGAAAAAGCGGGCCGATGGTAAATGCCGAGATGTTTTTAATGTAGGCGATCGTGTTTATTTGAAAATGTGTCCGTATCGGCAGCCGACTGTGATGGGTAAACGTAATGAGAAGTTGTCTCCTCGGTATTACGGGCCGTATGAAGTGCTTGTGCGAGTTGGAGAAGTGGCCCATCGACTTCAACTGCCAAAGGGGGCTCAAATTCACCCGGTTTTTCATGTTTCACAGCTCAAACGGGCTGTTGGTGATGGAGTCCTGGTGTCGGATGTGCCTCGTGTTCTACCTAACGGGGAGATGTATGAACCGGAGGAAGTATTGGATATGCATGTGAAGGAGGGCGTCGAGAGGTGTTAGTGGTTGGCGAAATATGGCGCGCACGGAAGCTACATGGGAGGGGTTTGAAGCCATGGACCAACAATTTCCCTCTTTCCACCTTGAGGACAAGGTGGGTGTTTGGGGAGGGGGTAATGATACGACCCGGTTTCGTCAAGTGTACAGCCGGCGCAAGTTCAAGGGGTCAAACCAATTAATTTTCTATTTTTGGGGATTAATTTTTCTATTTATGGCTGCAATTGTTATTTCCTTTTCTTAGGAGAGGTTTTCTTAATTAATTAGGTTTAGTAAAGAGGGGAGGGCCGATTAGAGGCATGAGATTATTGCGTTTTCTATTTTCTTCTTTGGAGACCACTGCTTCTCGAACAGCAGCTTTATCAATTGAGTATCAATAAAATCCCCCCTGCCAATTTGATTCTATCAGGAGGGTGGTAAGGCAGCAACGGCTGTGAGAGGGGGTAATTGAATGGCGGCGGCGGTTGGATGGTGTGGCTGGGAGACGACAGCCTGCAGGCCTGCGCCCGCTGCAACAGCAGCTTCATTACCTCCGCATGTTGTTTTGCCATTTCTGCCCTCAAAAGATCAATCGCAGTCTTCAGTTTCTCGAACCATTCCCCTGCCTCCTTGTACTGTGCCAAATCATTCTTAACATGAGCAATCTTCGTCATGGCTGCCAATGTAGGTTGTGATACCAATTTGATATGAACCAGATTGATATATTGATAAAACCAATTTTCTCTCCCCCTAATATCATACCCCTAAACCTCTTACAATAAATAAATAACTTGCTCCCTAAGATAATATATTTTATATAATTAAAATCTAGTAACTACCAATATTAAAAGATCTCTAGAATATTGATCATATCATCCTCCCTACAAGCTCTTCACTAAAGCAACAAGTTTGTAGAGATGCAGATTGGGATGGCTATCTACTTTTAGATAGTGCATGTTCATAAGGGATGCTCTTATATCATGGAAATTCAATATACAGAACTATGTCAAAGTCATCTACTAAGTCAAAGTATCGTGTGCTATATGTCTGGAGTAACTTGGTTTTCCCAACCCAAAGATATACAAACTCCATTACTTTCAGAGAATGCTAGATCCATCCAAATTGCTGCTAATATTGTCTACAACAAGCACATAGAACAAATTGAAATTGATTGTCGCTTCACTATAGAGGCTATGATCATTGTGTAATCAGCCCTACACATGTCTACACAACTACGCAAATTGCAAATCTTTTCATCAAAACTTTGGCACATCAACACCATACTTTTCTTGCTGGCAAATTGATGCTTATAACTTTGGCACATCAAGACTAATTAGAGGGGTATGATCCAATTGTATGCAGCAAATCAATCTCAACCATATTTTGTGTACAAGATCAGATCAGCAAAACATATGCAGATATGCTTTCTTTGTAGATATTTGTTATCCTAGATTAGTGTAATTATAGAATTAAGTATTTTCCTAGAGTAGTGTGATTACCAGATTAATGTTAGCTTCTAATGCTGGCAAACCTATTATACTTATGATTATCAACTTATAACCCAATACGCTAAAAAAATATTAGGTAAACTATTGTTGTAGTATTCTTTTGTTTAGGTTTGTAGACTTGTAGTATACCCATCATTCAAAAAAAAAGTTAGCCTATATCCCATATTCCTATTAGGCAATTTATATTCACGGGATCAATCTTGTTTTGCTTATTGGTATAACAATTATTGTAGTATTGATAAGTTTTACTTATGTGTAAGAAATGGTATTTAGGGGCCCACTTTTTACTTTCCGCACAGGGCCTCTAAAATCAACGGACCTGCCATATTAATTATATGTTAGGGTAAGTTAGTGGTATAACTTTAATTAAATATTCAAAATGTGCCAAACAATATAACCTTGCGACCGTCTCATGTATCAACTTTAATTACAATTGATCAACTATACAAGCTATTCAATATCGTGTAATCACTTTCAAGACGTGCATCTTAAGTAGTTAGGAATGGAGTGAGCTTACAATTTCCAACAAAGATGAAGTCACAGCAGCGGTCGTAACACCTCCAGTTCTCATGTTTGCACGAACAGGTGCCCCAAACCCAATGGAAGAGTCTTGTCGTCTAAAATAACACAGCGATGTGACACAAAAGCACTAAAAAAACATAAAAAAGTTAATACAATATCGCATACCTTTCTGAAATGGTTTTCTCAAGATCTATAAACGCTCCACCGCATATAAAAAGAATATCTTTCGTATCAATCTGCAAGAAAATATTATTAAACTGATTGATAAAGGAGGAAAGAGGTCCACAACTTGGCTACATGTTATTTCAAGGGATCAAATATGAAATATATACATTTAGTAGGGTTAAACAATTGGAAGTCGCCTAAAGTGTTCTTTACAACCTACTAAATTGCTTTATATTTATATAAATGAACCATTTTCTTTGTTACAATTTTTATCACGGTTTTATTTACCAAATTTCTTAAAAGAAAACAATACAATTGTTCATGGGCATACTCAACCTAACACGACCCATCTTAACATTGCCTCCAGATTACATATTGAACTGTTAACCAACTCCGACCCCCTTTTTAAAACTCATAACTGATTCAATATGAAATTGTTAATGAAGCTCGTAATTTATAAAAGCTCTTTTAATGGGGTTATATAGAGGCACCATAATCTAATATCCCATTACTATAATCTATCTGAATCAAGTAGAATTAGATGGCCAAACCAACAAAACTGAGAAAGGTCACAAAATTAACATTTATTCAGTAATTCATTAAGTTCAAGTGCGTAATGTTGTTTTAAGCAACATCTTAGCCTTTTTGGGGTGATAAAAGAGTGTAATTTACCTGAATGTTATCTCCTCTAGGATGCTTTCGTGCACCCTTCTCTGGGACATTGACAATCTGAAATACATGAAATCATGATTACACGTTTTATCTTTAGATTATTTTCAACACGGGCTCAAAATTTTATTAGAAAATAGTACATTTATAATAGAAAAAAAGCAAACAACGTACAGTCCCTTCGAGCATCTTTAGTAATGCCTGCTGCACACCCTCACCTGAGACATCTCTGCTAATGTTAAGACTCTCAGCCTATAGATACGAGGAAAACAAGAAGGTTTTAATGGACAGAACATATCAAAGGTCAATCATGCTGAGGGTCAACAAATTAATGCCGAACCTTCTTTGTAATCTTGTCAACTTCGTCTATATACACAATGCCCTGCTGAGCAGCTGCTACATTATAGTCAGCAACCTGAAATAAGAAGGTAATGATCACACACGCACGCACGCATACAAGTAACATCAATTAATAATGATCATTGCTTAAGAATAAGCATAAGTGACGTACTGTCAAAAGCTTGTATAGAATAGATTCCACATCTTCCCCAACATAGCCTGCCTGCAAATCACAAAACGTTTAGTAACACAAAAGGTCAAAAGCAGACGGAACTTATCAACATTTGCAGCGTGAAGATGTAAAAAGCAGACCCTTTATCTCATATGTGATAATAAATAAGTAAAATAAATATTTTCCTTCGGTCAAAAAATAAATAAATATTTGCCTGAGTAAGTGTAGTAGCATCTGCAATAACAAATGGAACATTCACTAAGCGAGCCAATGTTTTTGCAAGTAGAGTTTTTCCTGTAATCAGAATGCACAAGTAGTTAAGAATGAGGGGAAAAAGGAAAGAAAAAAACAAACGTTGAAAATTCAGTCTATAATAGGAAAAAAGAGTAATACATGTATAGTACAGACTTTTTACCTGAACCTGTTGGGCCAAATACAAGAATATTACTTTTCTCAAGTTCTACGGCATCATCATCTATGTCATTAGCCATGTCATTTCCCGAATGTCCTGCAGGCCTGACTTTCCAAGTTGTAAGAACATATATCAGAAGCATTTTACTACAAAGTAAAGCTGCTTATTATGGCCTCCATACTATAGGTATATACATGCAGTCACCGTTACAAGAGTCTCACTAGGACAGGTATTTCAGTGCGTAGCACATTACATTTTCATATTGCAGATTCAACAAACATACCAATTTCGTCAAATGAAACAGAGGGAACAATGTGCTTACTTTTGCAAACTATCAATAAATATCCTCTTGTAGTGATTGTAAACTGCGACAGAGAGCACCTATACGAATGGAGTTCTAATCAGTGCTCGATAAACACACATCACACGTTTAGGACGAGTACGCTGAAAATATTAAATTTTAATGTGACGATCACAAGAAACTTGAATGTGGGCCATCAGAACAAATCTATGATGCAAAAAGCACAAAAGGTGGAATTTTGAACATGTAAAAGACAACCTTTTTAGCTCTTTCTTGTCCAATAACAAACTTATCAAGCCCTCTACAGATCTCCTTTGGAGTTGGGAAATTGTTGCCCAAATTAGACCCACCCCAGCTCCCATCCCCAGAACCCGACCCGGATCCATTGGTGGTTGGGTTACCCGCACCAGTCAACGGGACGATTTTAACACCATCTCCAGGAGGTGGCCAGACCTCAGGTGGGCCTCCAAAACCACTACCACCGCCGCCATTAACACTACCACCATACATATTAATCAATTTCCACTTACTGTTGCTCTTGAAAAATCCATAACCTTTATCAACGTATTCACCTGAGAGCAAAAAGGGTTTGAAAGATTGGTAATGGTGAGGGACGTATTCATCTAGTTTGGTCGTTGAAGGCCTTGAAGAAGTGTGCATATGGTGAGTTAAATTCAAGTATTTGAAGGGTGAGAGTGATGAGAAAGAAGCTGTGGCTCTGGGTGATTTTGATCTTAGAGCCGCAGCAGCCATTGCGATTGACTGACACCCAAAAAGCAAAAAACGTCGATTAAGGTATAATTGAAATTTGGTTTGAGAAATGAGAAGATTGAGCTAAAATAACAACATCAGGAAGACATAATATGGGCGCATATCGCTGGGTGTTTGTGGATATGGGTGTGAAAGCACAACAAACAACGTGAAGAGTTTGAATTCTGAAAGGCAGTGTTGGAGGGTTTAAGGATGAAGAAGTCGATTAGAGTAAAATCATGACAGTGAACGTTAATTTTTGTGGGTCGATCAATCAATGTTGGATTTCAGAAGATAATCTCTTTTTTATTTTTGTTTTAATTTTTCCTCCCTCAAATGGTACGGCCTGTTCTCGATAACAATTAATAGCCGGTGTTCTCGAGTTTTTTTAAGGATGAAAAGAAGGATAATTTTACTATTTTTATGGTTTAAAACAACCCGAAGTGGAATGATTGGGAGAGGGAGTTTTTCATTCCTTTCCCTTCCTTCGCTTCCCTTTCCTCCCCTTCCCTTCCTTACCTTTTCTTCGTTTAAAAACTCGGGAACAAGATGGTAATTTGATGTGGACAGTAGACAAAGATTCACAGATGTAGTAGAAAAATATTTGGTAATAAAATACAGAATAGGATAATGTCACTTGAATTCTTGAAACAACCAAACTTCCTCAAAATTGTTAATCATATTATATTTTATTTTATTTTATACAGGAAAGTATAGATAACTAGGGAATTCATAGCCCGTGTTTCGCGACGGAAAGAAACTTTTGTTGATTATTATTATATTTTAAAGTATATTTTTTACGAAGGCATGAAACTTTTATTTATATTGATTTTAATCTATCGATTTTTTATCAAGCAATTTATTAATCACTGTCCTCTAATTAATTGAACTTATTCAACTGCATATAAAATTTAAATCACATCAAATTTCAATTGGCAAGTAACTTATTTAAAAGGGTTTACTTCACAACAATGTATTAAAGTTGTCACGTTTTGCTATTATGTGTATCGAACTTTAAAAGTTTCTATTATGTGTATTAAACTTTTAATTTTTTGTCACTATACATATTTTGGTTACATAAAATAGGAAAAAATGTACAAGTTTAGTATATATAATAAAAAATTTAATACACACATAGTAACAAAATAAAAGTTCGATACACACAACAGAATTTTTTAAGACCGATACATACAATAGCAAAGCGTGACAATTTATATACATTTTGGGGAACTAAACCTTTATATAAATAATAAGAATAATTTTATTCTAAATAAAATGGTAAAAAAATTGATCTGTAAAACGAAAAAAAATGAAAATAGAAGAATTAAGAAAGAAATAGTAAGTGTGAAATTGCTAAAACAAAGTTTAAAGTAAATTTAACTAATTAATAATTTAAAAATAAAAAGGATGAAATAGAACTTTTAAAAAGAAAATGTGAGGGAAATAATTTATTTTAATTAACAGAGAAAGAAAATTAAGGATAAGAAAAGAGAAAGGGAAGTAAGGATAAGAAAAAAGGATAGGAAATTAAAACAAAAGATTGTTAATATCATGAGTAGAACTTGAGACTAACCAACTTAAAACAACAACCCTCCAAGCCACTCCACCAAAATAGATATTTTGTTTTGTTTCTGATTCTTGTCAAAATATTTGTATTGAAAATACTCAGAAAAAGTAAAAAAAAACATCAAAATATTAACGCTAAGATTTGAACCCCGGTCTCCAGTCTCAAAACACCGCTTCCTTACCACCTACTCCAAGTTCCCTTTTGTAAATTTTATGAACGATTACATATCTAACTAATTTGCGTTGAATGTACAAAAGGACAAAAATTATTCCCAGTAATTGTATGGTATAGTAATTTGCGTTGAATGTACACAAGGACAAAAATTATTCCCGGTAATTGTATGGTATAGTAATATGTTTCAACCGATTTCTTACTTCTTTTTTTGTTGTTTGATGTTTTTTAAATGATTTTAGTTATAGAATTACGTCCTGTTCTCGAGTTTTTTTAAGAAGAGAAAGGAAAGGATTTAGCAGGAAAGCTTTTTAAAAAGGTGTTCTTGAGTTTCACTAAAGGAAGTAAAGAAAGGATTTTGAGGGAAAATTGTAGGCTTATTTTGATATCAAAACTATCCTCCTAAAATTTGGATGATTTGAAAGGAAAGAAAATCCTTTCTTTTCTTTTCCTTTCCTCTTCTCCTTAAACTCGAGACCGGGCTGTAAGAAGATATCCATTTCTATGTTTCTTGATTTTCAGATTTGTTCATCTTTATGTGTCGACTAATTCAAGACTCTTCATCTTTAAATGTTGATTTCTAGTATATTGCACAAAATGGTAATTGTTAATCTTCACGCACTTTACCCTAAGTTATAAAACTATGTGTGTGAAGGTTCAACAACGAGTAAATTCGGATATCATACTTCTTAAAGATAAATTTAATAGTCATTTTTATTAGCTTGTTTGATTTGACAAAAAAAACTTAAATAAAATTTACTTTTTTTAACGTCTCTAATAATCTAGAGTTGTAGCTATTACGTTTTAAACTGATGCAAGATATTAAAAAGATAAAAGTAGATATTCGATTGTAACAAAATAGACCGTAGGAGATAATCGATTATTTTAAGAATTACATGTAAAATTGATCTACATAATCATTATTATCCAAATAATCTCATAGTGAGAAGCAATTTTATATTACACAAGCAATCCTCAACAACCAAAACTCGGATTGTTCGATTCGGGGTTTAATGGATTTTTTCAGGCTTTGTATTTTAAATATCATGAAATCTTGTATTTGGTCAACAAATAAGAAATACATTTTACAATTATTGTATAAAACTCAAAGATTCCTTCAATAGAAATATTTTATAAATGTAAGGGGTACCCCTAATATTTTATATCTGTAATTCTTGCATTTGACATATTTACCATACTTAACCTACCACCGATTATCTCCCTATGGTAATTGAAGCAGCACTAGTGGCCCAACCAACGACCAAAGCAAAGACCAAATTATCTAACCCTAATGGCAATTATCTAACCCCTCTTGAAATTGAACATAAATGTCAAACCCCATCATGACTATTCCCTCTCTGTCTCTATACGGTTGTGTTAAAATAAACCAAAAACCTATCATTATCTCCTACTAAATCGAATGTGCAAGGGGTCGGAGGATTGTGGAAGAGGGGTAGAGAGTATGGAGAGAGGAGAAACATAGAGACCAAGGGGTCGGAGGCGTCATTAGAGCGATGGTGTAACGTGAGGGGTTGTGTGTATAATATACCGAATGATAATTATATTATTTATCATATAAACATTATAAATCTTTTAACCTGTTTTTAAGACAAACAAAATTTCAAAAATACAAACCTCAACAAATTCTGACAATCAAACATTAAACAAGAATTGCAATTCTGCAAAATAAAAATTATTTAATAAAATGCAAACCCTGTGGAACCAGATTATTATTGGTTTTTGAAATAAAAGAAAATGTTTTTTATAATTTTTTCGCCATCCATCCATCCATCATTAAAATAATAAAATGTGTGGTGAATTTTAAATATAATCACAAAATTTGAATCTAGAACTTGAATGGACACTAGTTGTCCTTGGATTATATATGAATATGAATATTCTTGGGTGGGTGTACTTTATGCATCTCAAAGTGTACACTTGGAAACAAAATATCCAAGGATTCCTTGGGAGGTGGACCTTCTCAAACCATTCACCATAAATCGATTTATGCCCATCACATATTCATATTTTCTTATTTGCAAACAAAAAGTTGTAACTTGTATGTATGCATTAACTAAAGGGGTTGGTTACACATGCACTTACACGTACCTTTACCTTGTTAATAATAAATACATGTATGAAATTATATATTATATTAACATAATAATAATAATAATAATAATAATAATAATAATAATAATAATAATAATAATCTAACTATGATAATCGAATATGAAATAAAATTATTCAAATTTAAACATGTTCATAACTTTACAAAGCTACCTCCGCCCCGGCATATCTCTTTTCAAATCAAAGGTTTTTTTTATAAATAGTCTCTTTATCTACGTATAGGAAATTAACTCTTTATATTCTAGCTCTTACGAGATTAGACACTTGTTATATTATAACCTATCTTGATAATTGCATGTATCTTTCCTATGATATATAGTTCTATGCATATATAATATATGTTTTTGTTAAAATTATTTAATAACAAGTACACCTACCCACCTAATTTATACATATATCCGAGACAAGATTTGAACTTTCAATCTCATAAAAAGAAGAAATACCTTAATACTCTTTGATATATGTATTTATTAAATAACACAAGATATTTATAATTCATTTCAAAGAAATTATAAACTCCGTAGATTTGTAGTTTTGTAATGTATATCAATCAAGGTCTAGCCTCAAGCCTTGAAAGCCATGACGAGATCACATCGTTACACACTTAAGACGGTAATTTTGTATATAAATTCTAATTATGTATTTAAAATTATACAAACAAATATTAAAAACACATAATTATAGATTTATAACGTAGTTTATCAATCATTTTCTTTGTTTTCAGTATATTATACCATTCTTATAACCGAATAACTATACATATTTGACTCATATGACTCAATACCTCGAACACGCCAAAAAAATACGGCTTATAACAAGTAAAGACATGTCAAGCAGGACCTTAGCGTACATCAAGATTTACGTCCAAACCTTAGAGCATGTCGTGACGGCATGGTTAAGCCTCAAGCCATGACGAAGCCAATACGAGCTTTTTAAAACCATAATATCAATTATAGCATGAGGTTTTTACGAAAAAAGTTTCTGTATTTTACGATACAGGTATGATTTTTGACATTTTATAAAGTCTTACTAGATTACTTCGTTCAGTTGAGATTGAGTACAATTGGTGCTGTTATATCAATTACTATATTAAAAGGTATCACAAGATATCATATTATCTAATTTAAGAGTTATGGTAGCAATAATTCACTTTGATATATTTCAATATAGTTCATATTTAATTTATAGTTTTAAGGGATCAATTTTAGTTTTTGGATCAATAGCATCAATGGTCTAAATTGCATTTTAAAAGTTTGGACAGAGTGGTATTTTCGTAATTCATATGTGATGCTTTTACAAATTACATGTGATTGTATACTCAATCATCTGTAATTGAATATTAAAAATTTAGGATTATATTTTTGCATGGACTTTATTGAAAACAACTCATTTTAAATAACTTCAAATAGTTAATATCAATCTATTTCAAATCATGTGTATCATTAAACTGACTATATTAAATGTCCTGTATGATATACATGTTGGTTTAAAAAGTAAATAAAAAATATTAAATAATTATAAAACACGAATGAAATAAGAATTAAAAAAATGACGATAGACGGCGTTAACACTTAGATCAGTCGGTGGAAACGTCGATGTGAGAGGAAAGGCAGACATAATGACAGAAACGTGGTATTATGATATGAAAAGACATGCTTTTATTTCTTGTACAAGTCATCGATTATTATTGTTACAATTAAAGACAATAAGGTTAAACTTTTACTGGATAAAATTATAAAAAAAATTTAATGATTATAAAATATTTTAGAATAATAAAACTATGAATTTGGTTAAATATGATATTTTAAAATATTATAAAGGATAAATATGATATTTGTAAATTAAGATGAGTAAATACGATATCTTAGGGTTTAATAAGAACATATATAAAATTGTATTTGATAACTTTAATTTAAATTAAAGTCAAAATTTAATCCAACTTTAACAAAAAAAAATTAATTTTAATTTCTATAGTTAAAAATTGATTATTAAAATTGATTATGTATATTTAATTATTAAGATTGTGTAACAGATAATCTTTTATTTATAGTAGAACATTGTAGAAGATTATGTTGCTTTAACGAAATTGAACAACAAGCAATGTCGAACACCGCTAAAAATTTATATTTAATTGTTGAAAAAATCACATATGATTTATATAATTCAATGGTGTGATACATATCAAAAGACGGTTCCATGGTCTAGCGGTTAGGACATTGGACTCTGAATCCAGTAACCCGAGTTCAAGTCTCGGTGGAACCTACACTTTCTTACATTTTTCATTTTTCTTCTTTTTCAAATAATAAGATAAACTAATAAAGGAATCCAGTCAATATGTCATCACTTGTATAAAACACGACTATGATTATTATTTATTCCCATGACAAGGAAATATCACGTATTTTCCTTGAGTTTATTCCATTCCTCTACGTTGTGATTTGATTGTTTTTATGGTTTTAATCTATAAATGTTTTAGTTTATAGTTTTGGTTCTTAAACATGCGCGCGTACAAACACACACACATTATATATATATATATATATATATATATATATATATGTGTGTGTTAGAATCCTTTCATATTGTGATTAAATATGACCCATCATGTTCTTTCACAATCTTAAGTTGGTCCATTATTTTAAGTCAAAAATGTGTTCCTTTGTAGGTCACACTCTCATGTTTGTGAGAGAATATACTGTATTATGTTTGATCAAACATTATAGTATATATATAAGACGGATTATTTGCAAACGTTCGCCAATTGCGAACGCCCCACCGGTCAATAAAGGTAGGCCATATATATATATATATATATATATATATATATATATATATAAAGGTTCGTCATATATATCTTTACTACTCTATAAAGCATTTAGTTCTCGATGTTCATCAAATTCGAAGCTCAGTGTCTGGCTGTCGGCCTGAAGGATTGTTGAATGTTGTTCATCATTTTTCTAAATCACAGTGAATGATTGGATCATCAAATTCTGAAATCAAGTTGTTCATCAATTTCTAAATCAATGTCATCAGAAGAAGCTATAAATTTCTAATCTTTCATAGTGATTGTAAATCTGGATTGGTTTTTTTCATCAATTTCTGAATCCAATGTCAGAAGAAGAAGCTAGAGATTTCTAATCTTTCACAGTGATTGTATATCAAGTATGGTTCAAAGTCTTTGTTTGTTTGGAATAATCAAATGTATCTTTGTTCATTAAGTTTTGATTATCAATGTGTATCAATTTGGCTTTTTTGAATTAGTGATTTCCAGTTTATCAATTCAATATATTGAATTTGTTTGTTTTGTTTATGAATGTCTATTATTCATCAATCCTTGCTTGAATCATTTTCCATACCATGTCCCCGATTTTTAAGAGTTTCTAAAGCCGTTATTGTCTCTTAATTTTATATTCTACCTAATTTACCCTTTTAGCTCAATTATTCTGACTTTAATTTCATTAATTTTTTTACTTTCATCTTGTTGACTTTTGTTGTTATCTAACGGCTCAAAACCCCTCTTACCTTTGAACACCTTTTACAAGAATCATACCCTCTATATATATGAAAAAGTTCACTTGAGAACCGTAAGAACCAATCTTGACTTTTGATTAAATTAAATCAATAGCTATAATACTAATGACTTATTAATAGGAGTATTCTAAAATAATCAAGTCTCGTTAATAAATGGACTCGTCTACTTGGACGCAATTCGCGATCGGGTAAATGCATATAGTACGTGTGCAACGATGTTCAGTGGGAAAATGCATATAGAAACTAAAGATATACGTAGATAACCGCTAGAGATGTCATCAATGACTTTTCCAAGAGTAGCAACAACACCTAGAACATCATTAGTAGAAGAAGCTGGATGAGCAGCATGAGTGCCAGTATACTTGAGTTGGCATACAATAGAAGCAGCTGATTTCTCATGATGCCGCGTTATATTTTCAATTATTGCCTACTGACTCAGCTTGTGGGATCGAGAGGTCTTCAATTCCTCGTCATTTTCATCTTCTTCTCTCGATCATACGTGCACTTGATGAATGATTTTTTCCAAGGCTTACTATGAAGAGGTTGCATGACATGAGAAACAAATTTCAAATATATGATATTAACAGAGCACATAGGTAGCATGACACTAAGATAGCTTGGTTCCATATCTGTAATCTGTTCATCTAAGCTGCTTATACAAGTCTTTCTTAAATTATAAGCTAGTTATAGTAGTAAAGGTTTTGATGAACGAGAAGAATTTGACCAAGTTTCAAAAGAAGATGAAAATGAATTCAAGCAATTAAAGAAGAAAGATAGAAAGGCTCTCTACATAATCTATCAAGCAATTTTTGAAGAATTCCCTCCTCAATTTCTTCCAAAGAAGCATGGGATATGCTTCACAAAACATATCATGGAAAAGAAAAGGTCAAAGTGGTGAGGCTACAAACCCCGAGATGCGAATTTGATGCACTCAAGATGAAAGATTTAGAAACTATACAAGATTTCTATAATCGTGTTCGTGTGATGCTCCTATTAAATCAATTAAGATTAATAGATCGAGGACACAAGAGTTATCAAAAAAATTCCCAGAAGTTTGTCAAGAAAATTCAAATATGTTGTGGTTGCAGTTGAAGAATCCAAAGATCTTTCGATGAGGTTTTGTACATTATATTTCGAATAAGCTGGGAGTTGGTTATATTTCATTATATGCATCCATCTCTTTGTAGAACTCGATGATGTTTGTCCATTTTGAGTTCCGGGTTAGCCCTAATGGTGTAAGAAATTGTACGATATAACCGGAGAGAAACAGGGGATGCTTGGAACCATAATTCAACCTTCAAAGAGATCACGCTTCTTGTTACATTCTATGGGGTTTAGCAAAGAATTTGCACAGCTAAAGAAAGCTTTTCTCCTTGTAAATACTGCCATAAACACAACTTTGTGATGCAAAATCTTTTCTACTGATTATTTGTTTACCATTCTACATATAAATAAGCTCACTGAAAGTCTATAACACATAAATATCCATCTGCAAATCGTGCCAATGACATGATTTGTACAACATCACCACACTGTGATACCAGGTTAGGAAGAAGTATCTAGAACCAATTTGGTTTTGTGAAAAGGCAGAATCAAGCAACAGAGGGAATGTTATACTTAGCCACAAGGTGTGAGCTTTGAGTTTCCAGCACCTCGAGGGTTTTCATCTTTCCAGTCATCAAATGCTCTTGCTCTCTCCTGGGCAGCTTCATCTTCATCTTCATCTTCATCATCACCTCCACCTGCTCTTGGCTTCCACTTATCATTGTGCCACGAGGAATTCGCTTCTTCTATCATCTTAGCAGTTTTCTCTTGCCACGTATTCATCATCTCCATCTCCTTCAACCCAGCTTCTTCGATACTCATCGTTGGCAATCTGATAATTTCATTCACGGTGAAAACTTGAAAAGTAAATTATCATTGGTAACAAAAGAAGGAATCAATGAATCATAAACGATGCCATGGTGGATGTACATACCTGTGACCAGGTTGGAAAACCTGTGCAGCAATCCGTTCTCTTTCGCTTGTAATGCTTCCACCCACAAGACTAGCTGGTCCAAACATGAGTGGTTGGTGTTTGTGATCATGTGCCTGTGAAACTTTAGCTCTCCCCTCCAAAACATCTTGAGCAAAAGTAGCACATGTGATTGGCGCGGCTGGTTTTGTGTATCGAGCTCGAGCAGCAGCATTTCGGTGCCAGTCCTCTACAGTCTTGGTACGTTCGTCGAGAATAGTCTGTGAAATTTCAGTATTCCCCTCCTGCAGACAATATAGGGCCGCCTCACAATCAGTATACAATTAAGTAATCATTTCTTTTATTGTTTTGTGCATTTCTTATAATATATGAACTCTTATTACTATTCCGCTCCTATTCATCTTTGCTTAAGAGACATTTGATTATGTGCTATGGTGAGTTCCCAGAATACCTGCTCTTGCTTTTCCTTTATCGCAGAAAGCATTTCCTCCTCTTTCTTCAGCATTTCCATTAAATCAAGAGCCTGCAATATTTTTTATTTATTTTTTAGTCACACAATGATTAAAACTCAGAGTGAACAAACAAGAGATTGATTGAGCCGAAAATTATGGATACCAACCTTGCAGATAGCCAATGAGATTGTAATAAGCCACGCCTACAAATCAGAAAGAAAATGAATTAAGTACAAACATGACAGCCTCGAGAAGACAGTACTAAAGAAAATACATAAACTTAGGATAGCATATGCAACATTGAAGTCATTTGCCAATCCATTCTTCAAATGGCATATATAAACTATTCTAATGACAGAATACACCCCATGTTAATGTTAAAGTCATGTGTGAACTTCCGTATCACAGGTAGGTTTCTAATTAAACAACTAAAGAGAGTAGGACTCTATAGAATAAACTGAAGTACCTACTGGCCTCCTTCTGAATCTTGGAAGGGATAATAACATATCAAATGTTAGACGAAGCCCAATTTAAGAAAAAAGCTTAAAATTAAATAATGAAATACTTGCGCCAGGAAGAGCAATGCAAGAGCAGTGGGTCATTATGTAATCCACTTAAGGGCTCACAGTTAAGGATGATTAATGCAAGAAAAAAAAATATTGAACACCAGTTTCAAGAGATTATTGTTTAGAAGAGGTCAGTTGCGTAGATGCAGCACAAAGAAAGTAACCTAAGCCTATGTGCGCTTAATGAATAAACTAATTAATGTTCAAATCCAGAAACACATGCCCAGCTTGTGTCCATAACATGTGTAACAAAATCTTGAACGCGAGTTTCAAGAGATTATTGTTTAGAAGAGGTAAGTTGCATAGATGCAACACAAAGAAAGTAACCTAAGCCTTTGTGTGCTGAATGTTTAAACTAATTAATGTTCAAATCCCGAAACACATGTCCAGCTTGTGTCCACAATGTGTCTCCAACAGTTGCCAAGTCACTCTGGTGGAGCAGAGATGCTTTTGGCCAAGAAAGCACAGAGTGCAATGGAAAACCAAAGATGGTGATTTAGCATATTTGCAACAATGCAACTATGAAAACAAGATCAATGATAATTGAAACCTAAATCTCAGGCCTAAATGGAATGGGTCAATAGTAATGAACCGGTTAATTCATTTCCAAAATGTAGCAACTAGCAACAATGATAATTAGCAGGTAAACATAATCGCTCAGGCATATAAGAAAATAAGCAGATTGTAGAATATCTAAATGTACATGTCATAGTATAAACAATATTCACAGAGTAGACACGTTAGATTCATAGTTCCCTACGCTACATCAATCAACATTGTTGTTAAAGAGGCAAAAAAACATATGCATGCACTAAAACTGACCTCCCTTTCTTCTTCACCATCATCATCATCTAGGGCCTCATCATCTCCTGCATCAATGGGAGTAGATAGGGCGGCAGCTTTAGTTGAGCGCCCACGTCGTTCCTTACGTTCCTTTAGTTCTAAGAGCTTCGACTCAGCAGCACGTTGGCGCTTGAACCGCGCAATCTAGATTAAGCCAATTGAGAAGTTAACACCTAATTATTGCCAAAACATAGAATAATTGCACAGGAGGCGAAAAAGACTACAGCAAGACAGTTTAAAAAGACTTTTAGGTAAACGGCTAGTTATAAGCGAATATACGAGCTACAGCTACCTTCTTAGCCCTCCTGTCCACAACAGCATTCTGACCTCCTTGTACAGATGTTTCCAACTCATCTTCATGTACAAGCTCCATGGCATCACAGAATGAAAGAAATTCCTAGGAGGGAGTAAATTCAAAGTTAACTAAGTAAGAAAAATACAATGTACTATATGTTCAACAGTTATATCTTAAATTGACAATAATACCTTTAACTTGGCCTGTGAAACCTTCAAAATCTCTATCCTGTCATCGTGTCCAATCTTCTCCATCAATTCAGCAAGATAAAATGGTACCTGTTCCCACACCAAGCCATATTTGTTACAAGTTCCCCAAGGCTCAATGAATACACTATACAGGATGCTACGGAAAGATCAATCTTATAAATCCCAGTTCCAGTAAACACAGTAACATACACACAATTCTTCCGACACTAAGAGTATATTTTAGCTTTTGATAAAAACAATTAAACAAATAAGGGTGAACTGTAAGACTAATCTATATGTCTGAGCTAAACAGTCCTTGAGGTTTGTCTGGCAAAGAGAAACAGTAGGCCATTAGTCAGAGTACGAGTTCATGTTAATCTTGCAGAGGTCATTTCATTGATTTATCTTACCAAAGAGGTAACATATCAGTGGGATACTGGTCTCTATAGCCATAACTTCCATTACGAAGTATGGACTCCTTGTAAGCCTTTTTTCTGACAAATAGTCACATTCTAAGGCCTTCATGTACAAACATATAAAAAATGGAGGCTCGTGACAAGTAAGTTCCGGAAAACCCGACCCAACTCCAAATGAAAGTCCCAAAAGGTCTGATCACAAATCCAGGAAGTCCCAGATTGTATGCAAGTCTAGAATAATGTTTCCATGTTTCAACCATACAATCAACAACATGAGCTAGCTTATACAAGTGATCACTAACAACGTATATATGTGAGATATCACACAATCTGGCCAAAACCAGCTAGTCTAGGATGGAAGTCCGGTTATTGTAATATACAAAAATCCATCTACAAGTCAGAACTTAACATTATGTTTACATAAAAAGATATAAATCTAAAACACAACAGTGATACATATTCTTTTCATGCCAGCACTTTCTTGTTAATTAAAAAGCAAAAAACGAAAGGACTCTGATCTACATCATTTCCCGTCTAACTGGTTTCAACTAATAAAATTACCTGTGAAAGCTAACACGTATAACCTAGCTAAAAATAACACTAAAAAACATTTACCAGAATATACTTGAGATTAGTTGTACTGATATCTTCCTTGGTCTCGTTAGCTGAAAACAACCCTAATTTGCTAATCATTTCCTCGCATAGTTGCAAAGCTTCGCAGCCCTTTTTCAACATCTCCTACAAACAACGAATCATAATCAAACATACATATATATATATATATATATATAAGAATATAGAAACGTATTTATAACCTGTCACAGACTGCATAGGCAGAATACGTTGCTGAAAACCACATACCTTGTCGACGGCAGAATCGGTTGCAAGGAGGTGAATTTTGCGACCCTGCTCAAACAAAGCGGGCAGAGACACGTCTTCCAACTTCGGTGAACCCATCGCCGATCGGGAAGTGGAGCAAGTGGCAGGATATCGGGTTGCGATCGTCAATCCGAGAGGAAAGGAGACGAGGGCTTTTATTCGATATCACTGGTAACGTACGGGACAAGGAGATGGGGTGGAGACGGTGACGGCAAGGATTTTTTGGTAACGTACCAGTTCCCGGCGACGATGGAACAAGGAGGCGTGGTACAGATGCCGACGGGAAGGATCTGTTGGTAGCGCACCTCTTCTCGGCGAGGATGGAATAAGGAGACGTGGTGCAGATGCCGACGGGAAGGATTCGTAGGTAGCGTAGCAGTTGCCTGCGACGATGGAATAAGGAGACGAAGTGGAGACGGCGGCGACGAGAACAAGGATTTTCTTTCTATAATTATACGCAAATTGAACCGACAAACTAAAATTTTATGTAACTTAATATCAATTAACTTTTATTAATTTATACATTGGTTATTATAATTAAATCTCTTTTTTCAAGCTTATTGTATTTATTAGAAAATGTATATCAAAATTTGAGATTTTGAACAATTCCTTAGGGTACGATAACTTTAAGTTTTCTCTATTTTTTTAAAACACTTGTTTTGACACGAACACGTTATGATCCGAACTTATTTGAACCTGTTACTCAACTTTATCCAACTCATTTATTTTATCACCTCTATGGCTCTAAATTTCAGCATCAACTTTTAACAAGATCATACATATGACTTGTTAGAGCCATAGATGTTTTTGGCAAATCATTGCAACCATTAGATCAAACATCACCATTGAAGCTTGACCATTATGATGCTATTTCAGTCTGTCTTGACATTATTAGTTTTGATTTTTCTAGTGTTTGTTTATTCTGTTTTTCAACAAATGCAATTTACACGGGGGCTGTATGAACTACGGGTGGTTTCTTGACATAAAATGAAACTAAATCGAGAAAAGGGATCGGGTTTATATTTATTTGAAAAAAATTAGAATATTTTTCTTTTTTATACTTCGTTACAACATTTTTTATCATAAAGATTATTAATACTAAATGGTTATATAGAAGTAATATGACAAATAAAACTTGAATAACTTTGAATCTGAATTAAATGACACATTACAATATTAAATGTTTAAATTATCTTCTGTTTTAATTAAAAAAATGTGTGTTTGAATGACAGTTCTCATATTCGGTTAATGCTAAAAACTTATTGTAATGCGCATGTAAAACATCATAACATTATAACAATGTATTTGCGTTGATACTCTAATTATATATTTATAATGATTAAAACCTTGAAAACAAGCAAACATCAATACAAAGTCCGTAACAAAGATATATCATCAACATAAATAAAAATCATTAATTAAAAAAAAGTAATGTAAAAATCGTGTTTAATTAATTAACAAAGTATATAGAGAGAGATGTTTGACATTAATTAAAATTTGATATTAAACCAAAAGCCAAAGCAAGATGTGTTTCAGCTAACTTAACATGCATACCGCGCAAATGAAATCTTGACTTGAATATCTTTATTTTTAACTTGATCGATCTATTTTTTTTAACAGCAAAGGTCCAAAAGCAAAGAGCTTCGCATTGGCCATCACTCCCGTTTAAAGACCAGAAAATTTTATTAAGCAAACACATCTAGCAAGATGCTAGAGAACAAGGTACAGAGAACAAAAAAACACCGTAAAATACACGTAAGACTAAACTGAAGTACATCAAAAACAAGACGATGGAAAATGGCACCACTCAATCCACCTTCTGTTAAACCCTTGAATCCCTGATCGTTGGTTGAACCAGAAAAATGATGTCACTTGTATTTGACAAAACATCATTCCTTCTTTTCCTTGAGCTATGGAAGAAAAACCTTTCCATTTCTTGCCTTCCAAATTGTCCAAAAGAAAGTGAATAGAATCCCTATAAAGGCTTTTAACTTACCTTCTTTCAACTGCAATATTTCCCCCCATTCGAAAATATAAGGCTGCTCCTGTAACACCGTATTTTTAACCCAAAAATTTTCACTTTAATTACACCACGGAAGCGTTTTTAAACAACTAAGTAATTACAATAATTACAACCACTGTTTACAAAATATCAGTATTACAAAACACGGCTCGTCACAAATACATTATCAGAGTCCTAGGTGATTACTCCCCAAGCTAACCACTCTTAGCCGAGCCGCTAACTTACCAAAACCTGTAAAAAGAGTGAGAGGTAGGGGATTAGCACAAAGCTAAGTGAATGGAGTATCACAAAATAGATATATCAGCCAGAACCGCATGATATCAACAACCACAAATAAGCACCCTGGGAAGACCGGCGGTTCTGCAGGAACCTACAACCAATGCCGGCCAAAGCAAAGGTTTACCGATAGTCCATTTGCTATTCTCACACAGTATCATTCTCTGGTAGCAACAAATGCATCCAAGGTCCTGATACTGCTTAGCCAATAGCAAATGAACCCAGCCCATAAGCTCAGTCGTAAACTGACTTCCCTTCCAACATGTATACATATCACAAAATTCATCAATTAACATTCACAGTTAATTATCCAACAGATATACAATCTATCCAACAATTGTTGCAACCAAACCAGTACAACTAATATCACCCATGAGCAAACCTCCACTCACCTCTGATTCTCAGCTATTCCACTCAGCGATCTAATGTTACTGAGCCTTGTCTGTTTCTGAGAACACAACAAACTGAAATCAGTATTCAATTCATAAATATATATACATCACATATATTTATTTCCATTTAATCAAACATAAACATGTAAGATTCACATATGCATGCACATATATCACATAGCATCAAACAATGCAAAACAACAATCCAAAACTGTAGGATTTCACATAAAATCCGACACTACTATCGGATTTGCACCAAATCCGCATCCACCATTGGAATCCGCTTCTATGTATCGGATTTAAGAGAATCCGATACTTCCTTCGGATTTCCACACTTGCCTCTCAACTTGGTATCCACAATCGGATTTCATTGTTTAGGATTCCACATTCGATTCAAGCCATCGGATTTCAACACTAGGATTTCATAAAAAGTCTCGGATTACATACATCCGGATTCAACACCCGGATTTCACTTGGAATCGGATTCTACCTTCGGTTTTCCTCATCATCACCAAAATCCGCAAACTTCAACTTACCAAGAATCCGACAACTTCATAACTTGCATAATTCATATTTCCAGTTTATACAATTCACATGCAATTTCATATAAACACATATAAACATGTTTAAACATGCAAACATGCATCAAAACACCCTTAAACCCCAAAAACACCAAATCCGATACATTCATAGTGCATGAGCATATGATGTTCATATCAAATCCCCTCAAAACAGTAGCATGTTAATACCAATCAATAGCATGTTAACAAGAATCATGAAATACTCAACAACCTTTGAATCTTGAATCACACAATCAAGAAATCACAAATTCCGGTTGTTGCTTTATTCCTTCTTTCTTCTTGTTGCTCTCGGTTTACACACAAAACACACACACATGCAAACTTCAAAGTGAAGTCACCTCTCTTAATCCCGCGTATATAAACTAGATAGCATGAGGTGTCATGTTTTAATTATCTAAACACATGCACACACACACCCGTACATACATATACATATATCAACACATATATATAACATTTAATATAAAAGATTAACAATCAATTAAACATAAACTAAATCAAATATAATTCACGTGTAGCTTACCCCAAGCCTACGTTTCTACTAGGCCCAATCTCAGGATGTTACAGCTCCCTAATGAAGGAAGGATTGATACCCCACCAGTTGCATATTTTCTTCAGAATTCTATTTGCCACCACACATTCCTTGAATAAATGAATTTCATCTTCCTTAAATGAATTGCATAGGGGACACATTAATGAAATGAGTGGGACACCCCTTTTTTCCAAGTTTACTTTAGTAGGCATTCTTTTATGAAAGATCCTCCATGCTACGAGATTAACTTTTGAAGGAACCCAATTGTTCCATACAAAAGGAGGACTGCCAGATGACTTAAGAGAGAGATCATCAAAAGCAGCTCGTAGAGATGAAACCGAGTATAGACCCGTCGTTTCCAAAGCCCATCTTACTGAAGAATCGTCAGAGGGAGATAAGTGCTCTTCCTGAAACCAGTTAGCGATTGGGATATTCACCTTGTCAAAGTCATTGTGAACCTTTAATATATTCCTCCGGATAGGATTTTTTAGATGAGATATTGGCCCAAATGAATTTTGGTATAAAGTGGCGGAAATGGATTCAAGGGTGCTTAACATCAGCTTCAGTGTCAGTATTGGTTAATGGGTCTCCTACAAAACAATTTTCAGTAGGTAAGGGCATGAGACAAGGTGATCCACTGGCCCCATTTCTTTTCATACTAGCTGCTGAGGCGTTGAATGTTGCGATGAAGGAAGCGTGTGAGATTGGTATTTATCAAGGTATTAGACTTCCAAATGAAGGACCGGTGATTTCCCATATGCAATTCGCGGATGATGCAATATTTATTGGGGAATGGTCAAGAATGAATCTGGAAAATCTTATCAGAATCCTTAGATGCTTTCGCTTATCTTTGGGATTTAGCATAAACATGGAAAAAAGTCAGCTGTTGAGCATAGGCATTGATGCAACGGAGTCCGTCAGTCTTGCTAATACCTTTCACTACAAGCACAACTTATTTCCAATCAAGTATCTTGGCATCTCAATTGGAAGCTCTTCGAATAAATATGAAACAGGAACCAATTATCAACAAATTTCGGAATAAACTATCAAAATGGAAGGCTCGTTCGTTATCTTTTGGAGGCAAATTGGTACTCATAAAATTTATACTTGGAAGTTTGGGGTCGTATTACTTTTCTCTGTTCAAAGCACCAGAAAAGGTGCTTAAAAAACTGGAAAGTATTAGACTTAACTTTTTCTGGGGCAGCAAAGAGGGATCAAAGAAAATTGCATGGATTAGATGGGGGACAGCCTTACGGTCTAAAAGTAAAGGAGGGCTGGGAATAGGAAGTTTGAAAGAAATGAATTTAGCTCTAATCACAAAATGGTGGTGGCCTTTTAAAACTGAAAATGGGTCTCTTTGGAAACGAGTTATTCAGTCAATGCACGGCACTTATGGAGGATTTGAGAAAGAGAAGTCTATAGGAAAACAACTTGATCGATCTGAGGTTATATTTTTAGCCACGATGAGAAAATTAAGCCTTTCATCCAACAATTTTTGCACCGGCCTGCATCTTAACTGTTAAGATACCTTAATTGGTCGAACTCATAATCACCATGTATACATGCAAATCCATAAGTACAAATATATATTAGTTTTGCATCTTAATTCCTCTCTTCTCGACGGTCTTTTGTTTCTTTCAATGACTCTAACTAATTAATTGCCATGCCTACGAATGAAGTGAACAAAACTAAAAGTATATAAACATGCTTATTATTGAGTTGCTTTTATGTTTTTTTTAATTGTGTGAGTCAGACACTTTGAAATACCAGGTCAAAATAGATAATTTTACAACAACAAACATGAAACATCACATACCAAGAACCAACCTAGATAACTGTTTCATGAAAATATTTTGCATCATGATTCATCCTATTTAGGTTCTCACCCAATTGCGCACGCATTCCAATAATTGAAATTCTTCGTCATTTCTTAGCTTTTTCTCAACAAGCATCTTGCTTTATAGATTTCCTAAGAAACCCTAATGTCGGAATCATTGAGTTAAAAGATCAAGAAATAGAAGAAAAAACAATCTTTTCTTGTTAATTAATTATCTTTAAGGCCCAGGAAGACTTGGTTTCTTGGGTGTCAGCATCATGATGTTGATAATGACAAAATGGTGGCGATTTCTTTTTTATTCTAACTCCATTTGGACCCAATCCAAGAAATATTTATTATAAAACTTTCATTCTTTACAGATGAACAATGTTTCTTTCTTAACGGGTATCTTAGTTCAGGATCTTGTCGGGTTAAACCGTGGTTTTCTTTTCTTGTTCTTCATTTATTGCATCATGTGATTGTTTATAAATCATTTCTTGCAATCATGGGTTTTAGTTTTGCAAGTGAACCTTGGTTCTATAATTATAACTCATTCCCTATAATTGCATCTTTTGTAGAAAAATGTTGTTAGTATGGTGTTGAGTTTGGTACAAGTGACGGTATAAGGTAAGCGACACTGTAAAACCACAATTTAGTATGGGACTATTTGTTATGATACATATGATATGGATAATGGCATACATATTTTTATTTTCTGGGTCTGATATACATATACTTACACTTCTTTCCAAACCCCCCAAAGGTGGTCGGGTATATATAGAAAACTTATTCTCTTTGTACTCATTCTGGTTCCACACTTCATTAAACTTGCGAAACCTTACTTGTATAGAATAGGAACAAAAAACAACCAGGATTTTAAGCTTTTGTCTCCTATAATAGCCTTAGCTATTAACCCACAAGAATTTTTCTTTAGGAAAGTGGGGTCTGCCTTTACTGAAACCAAGGGAAACAATTATATTGCTTTTTTTCCTTATACTTATCGATGCAAACTTGAATTATTAATGTTTTTTTAACTGAATTTAAGTTATCCACATGTTTAAGTACCTTCTTTAGCATGTGCATTTGGCGACACACACATACAGACAGACATATAACATAGTTCTAACTTAAGGATAGCATCAACATTTTGCTGTTGGGTGTAGCTGCTGCCTTTGGTTCCTTTAGGGAGCTTCACTATTTCATTTTCCAATTCAATAAAAGCTTTGTCTTTGATTTAAGTAAGTTTTGGAATGGTTTTCCATGAACTTATCTGGCATTAGATTCTTTTGAGTTTCTGTTGTCGATCGTATGAAATTTTTTTCTTCACATTTGTAGTTAATCTTGTCAGATTCCAAGATCCTATAGGGGTATGTACCACCATAACAAAATTTAATCTTTTCTGGGTAAATATGTTGATACCATGATCTCCATGTAATCAATGGGAGAGTAAACATTAATCTTTTACAGGAGTAACCCAAACCTTGCAATGAGTGAAAGGGACTTCGCAGGATCTTGTATGGTTAAATCTGATGAAAAATCAAGCACCTCATATTCTATGCTTTTTGGAGTCTCATTATGCACTCAATTTTTAAAAAAAGTCGGACTGAAATTACACTTGAAATGGTTCATGGTGGTGCTAGTCTAATGGGTTTGCTCCTGTGGAGAGTTAAGATAGAAGAAAAGGTCAAAGCCAAGAAGTGTGAACATCTAAATAATCTAAAGAATGCAGAAACAGAGATCAGAGAATTAAAGAGAAGGCGAGTTTAAGATGCAAAAGCCAATGAGAAAGCTGTTGGCATCTTTGAAGCACATGAGCAGCCATGGATAATGGAAAGAAAGAAACTTACATAGAGAAATCATGCTCTTTTGAAAGAAATACAAGTTATCAATACAAAACGAGAGGAAAACACCTCCAAGTTTTTTGGTCAACTACAAGAGAAAGATAAGTTGTTTGAGGAAGAAAATTGCAGCAGGAGAGAGCAAGAAGAAAATGTGAAAAAGCTTGAGAAAATGAATGAAGGGTTAAGAGAAACACTGAGACGTGAAGCTCAGGAGCATTCTAAAGAGATTTGGAAGCATAAAAGCGCGTTTATTGAGCTTGTATCAACCCAAAGGCAGCTTGAAGCAGAATTGGGTAGAGTTGTTAGACAAGTTGAAGCAGAAAAACAAGAGCGTGGTGCAGTTTTAAAGCAAAAAGAAGAGTATGTTTTGATGACACAAAGGTTGTCAATGTAACTTATCAAAACACGCAAGGATTTGGAGCAAAAAGACAAGATTTTGTCAGGTATGCTTAGGAAATCTAAACTGGATTCAGTTGAGAAGAACATGTTATTAAAAGAAGTGCAAATGTCAAAGAGCATAAGACAACAAGCAGATCTTCAAGCAGAAGGTCAAAGACAGTATCTGAGTCACGGCATGAGAGATACTCGCCGAAAAGTATGCTCGCTAGGCATCACAAATCCAAATTGGAGGCCATTTCAGGCTTGAAGGAGGTCCCATCTGCTGCAGCAACATCATCACATACAAGATCACAGTCAGCCAATACGCATGAGTATGAGCAATCAGAGTTTAAAGAAGAGCAAGACATTACACCCCCCTTTTCTCAACAATCCATTACACAGGAAAGTGATGAATTGGGTAAAGATGCTTCTTGAACTTTGAACACCACATCCTCCTTTATGATCTCAAACAATAGTGGAATCAAAAAGTCTATAACTTTTATAGTGGATCTTTTTAAAATCTTGATTTAGTTTACCATATCATGTCTTTTTGACTTGTGAATCATGGTTGAAGTTCTTGCAGAGGATATTAGACAATTGGAAGGGTGGGTTTAATGTAAAGCTGAGAAATATGTAACTGTTCTTGAGGAAAGGCAACAACTTGAGGTAAATGCTTTTGCAGAAGAATTGAGACTCAAAGATGAGAAACTAGAAGCTTTTCGTTGGCATTCAGAGAATATAGATAATGATTGAAACGACTTCAGTCTCAAAATGAAGGACTTTACCCATGATCTAACTAAGTTCAAAGAACAAAAACTTAAAGTTAAAGCTTTATTATTGGACCGTGAATCAGAATAGTGTGCCTTGAAAGAGCAAATGGAGTCAGAATTACTACTCAGAACTCTAAAATCCCATAAAGCATACACAAACCCACTCTCACAGACACACCCTCATACTTTAAAACATGATCAAGAAGTTTGTTTAGAGAAAAAGACGTTTAAAGATGAAGTGTTGACAGTCCAATCTCCTGATAGGGAGTTTGAAGATAAGAAAGATACATCTTTGAATCTAGATTCAGTTGGTGAAGAATGTGGGAGGAAGAAAGATATTCAAAGTGGTGAAAATATATCATAATCGACATGGAAGATGGATCTTCATGCTCTCGGGGTGTTCTACAAGATCAAGAGGCTTGAACAACAACTTCTCATGTTTGAGAGGGTGACTGGAAAGCAAGAAAGTTGCGAGAACAAGAGAACAAGAGAAGTGATAAACGGCAGTTTTATAGCCTCATGTCTTTAGTCAATAAACAAGCTAGCGGGTATCAGTCTCTCAAAGAGAAGGCTAATGATATCTGCAAGCAAATGGTAAGGGTTCAGATTTTACTAACTTGATTGCTTCAATATCTTTCTTTATACTTATGAATTGTTTGTTACTTCGTGCAGCATGAGAATGATCAGGATGCAAGCAGTGGAGCTGCAAAATCCAACGATGAAACTAAGAAATTGGAGCACTTTCTAGAAGAGACGTTCCAGTTACAAAGGTACATGCTTGGGACAGGGCGGAAATTGATGGAGATATAGTCGAAGATCACTTCTGGCTTTGTTGGTGTTGCAGATGATGAATTTGATGGGGCAGCAACCAGTTTTATCATGAAGAAATTTGTTGATTGCCTACGGACCCTCTTCAAGGAAGTCCAAAGAGGTTTGGAAGTTCAAATATCTCGAATCATAAGGGGACCTCGAGAGTCCCCTTGCTTGGGTTGGAATGATAAATCCAAGAACTTAGTTCTTTGTTATGTTTTTTATTCATTCGTCGTAGCGTATGGGGGACCTTGAGGATCCCCTTGCTTGGGATGGATTGATACATCCAAGGACTTAGCTCTTTGGTTTTTTTATTCGTCACAACCGTATTGATGAACAGGGAATGTGTATAGGAAACAACTAGAGCATGTACATGAATTTGTATAGGAAAATAAACTGATTTTGATGAATTGTAGAAAGACCGGTCTTCATTAAACAAGTTACAAGATTCAATTTCAAACAAATGTTATGTCTTTGTGCTTCTACTCATCCTTTGTATGGCCGAGAGTACTACATTACATCTGAATTTGGAATATTCCAATGGTATTATTCCATCTGGAGTATTATTAAACAGATAATATTCTCTCATTTCAGTTCATTTATCAATGCGTACTAAGAAGATATTTCGATGTAGCAGTGCAGGCCCAGCCTTACTCTCAGATCAGTCTCTTACATACAAATTCCAAGATTCCATGGAGCAGGTTCATATGAAATCTCCATGCTTTTCTGGTTGTGAACTGTTTTCTTGTAATCTGTTTGCTTAGTTATGCTTTCTAGTATTCCCATAATATTCACATGTTACAATTCTCATCAACTCAATTAGTGAGGCATCGATGAATAACGGCCTTATGTCCAAATGTCAACTGAGTAGGTTGAAATTTTTTCCCTGTATGGACGAATGAGGGGGGATTAGGGTTTAGTTATAAGCTATTAAGTGATAACATTCCATCATAGAAAGAAATTTTACCGGTAGATGCGAAAAAGCTCTGTTGTTAATTGTTATGTGAGGACTGGGCCTACCCTGACTGGATTTAGTCGTCTTGGAACTCTTTTTATGTACTTAAATGCCACTACAAGTAAGCCATTTACATAAAATATGATCAGTCGTAGCTTTTCTGCAATCCCAACATTGATGGTTGGATTGCTGCTTTCTGCATCGGAATTTAATCTGCTAGATGACGACCAACTTCTTGTCCAGCAGCCTGAAAACAAAAACCAAAAATACTTTGGTTAGTTAAAAATGTCGTAACTGATGAACACATTAGGACTCGTGTTCTATCTTGATGCCTGAGGAGTTGGTCGATTAGAATTATACTACTTACTAGAGCTCTCTGGTGATAGATTTGTCCAGTCATATGGACTTGTCTTTGTTTCTGAAGCCTTTATCAAATCTAGTAGTGCTTCATTAACCTATATTTCCAACAAAGTTTGTATAATTATTAGAGCCTTCATCACAGGAGACTGTAAGCTCTGGTCTAGATTTGCCATCTAATAAATCAAGCATGAGGTGAAAATTAACACAATATATACATATAGATATATACCTCTCTAGTCCTCTCGTGACTAACAAGATGACCTCCAGGTAGTTCTATCATCCTTGTGAGGGGATATAGTTTCTTTGCAAGCTGTTGAGCATGAGATATTTGAGCAATGACATCATGCCTAGACAATAAGAAATTGGTAGTTTGTAAAAAATATACACCAAGAAGAAAGAGAGGTGCATGTGAACAATTCGAGATGGGATAATAAATTGATACCTGCCATGAATAACAGATATTAAGAAACCTTTAGCTCGGATCACTTCAAGCTCTTTTTTTGAAACTTTGTGTGTCCAGCATGCATTGATCTGTCCATCAAACCCATAATTTGACTGCATCCCAGTTGCTGATATCCCTTTAACATATTCCTGACAAATTATGTCCGGACAAGAATTTTTAGCTTCAGCAAAACACAAGTCTGATTTTGTTTTGATGGTGATTGTACACAAAATGGTCAATCACACAACATGTCATGATACTAGAAGATTCTCTAATATTAATATAAGATTATTGATTGTTATTTATTATAGAGTCCTTACTTGATACAAGATTTCTCTTCTTCTTTTAAGTCCAACATATTCTTCAAGATATTCCTGCAAATACAATAAGATTAATCGTAAGAATACAGCCAATAGGAATATCTTCCAAGTTATAAAATGAAATGGCTAAAGAACGGGATTGACCTGTGTGTAGTGAGTGTCTAGATCAACGGCTGCTCTTTGCTCTGGAGTTTTGGCTCTTAAGAAACGCATGGCAATGGATAATGTTTGACGATCAATCTGCGTAAAGAAATTTAAAAGTGCTTAGTTCTATTTTATGAATGTGATTAGTAATTAAAATCATTGAACAATGTAGTGTATATGTATTATGTAGCATCTGCTGTAGGAAAAATCATACCTTGGGGAAACATTCGTAGCCTCCACCAGTGACATTAAGTAAAGCCAAAGACAGAACCCTATCTGGATAAATGGTAGCCAGTTTGCAAGCTATCATACCACCTGTATAATGACGATTAAGAATAGAAGCGATAAGTAGTCAATATTTAAAGGATTAGCTGAAAACCATAGGTGCAACAATTTATTGAGCCTGCCTGCTTCATGGACTTACCCATTGAATGGCCAAATACATGAGCTTTCTTCCAACCCAAATGATCCATTACAGATATTGCATCTGCAGCCATGATCCTTGTTCTGCACTCAATACGTAAGCTTAGATTATACTATAATCCAGATAAAGATAATTTGTTTGGTAAAGAACAAATAGAAACGTGTGAAAGCCACTATTAAAACCAGTTAACTTGCTAAAACCATAGAAAATAATTAATTAAATATCATTCGTGTCGATTGAATCAATTTTTGAAACAAGCAACTGAAAACAACAAACATTAAGAGTTTGATTGAAGGAATACGAGGAGGCGTACGTGTATTCGGATTTATCTTTAGGTATAGAGCTAAGACCCGTTCCTCGATTATCAAAAGCACACACTTGTATACCATTATCATCACCGGAGCTCAGATCATCATCATTTGGCTTAGATATCCCAACAAGCTCCTCAATTTGTGGGTTCCATGACTCGTGTGTCCCAGCCAATCCTGAGCCGAAATTCAATAAGTAAAAGTATCGAAGAAGATGGTAATGGAGGGAGGGAGAAATAGATACCTATGATCATCAGAAGTTTGATGGGTCCGCTGCCGTAAGTATTATAAAAAATCTTCATAGCGTTAATATCGTTGTTAACTGCATAGCCGTGGCTTCGGTAGTTTCCGACGTCGCAGAAGGGCATGGTTAAGGTTTATGAACAGAATAATTAATCTTTTATCTTTCGATTTTCAAGAGAGAGAGAGAGAGAGAGAGAGAGAAAAAAAGAAGGGGGGGTTACTGATTCGTGGATTAGGGAGGGAAGGTATTTATTAATTTAAAAAAAGACAAAAAAAAAACGGAGGGAGGGAGGGATTTCAATTTTCAAATCATGATATGTAGATAGGAAAGCAGCAGACACGTGGGACGGTCAGCAGTGGCAGCTTCGTCAAAATTGTAACAAGTCAACCCGCCTGTCAAAGCTTTTGAGTTTTCAACCAATCCATTTGATTTTCATAATTTAATTTCCTTTGCTTGCTGCTGTTAAATCTTAAACAAACATGATTATTATTATTATTATATAAATAAAAACCAATGCAAATATCTCTATCTATCTATATATTTATTATATCTACAGGGTGGGTTCCACTCTAACATTTTAAATAACTTTGGTTTGATTAACATACATATATAGAAACAGTTAGGTGTCAGTTTTCGATGATAGCCTGCCTAACTTCAAAGCTCTGACGATAGTAGTAACAAGGCATGAAACTTGTGTGACCTAACATGCTTTTATCAGCTCACAAACATACATCACATTAAATTTTGATGCGGGAAAAACTATGTTTGAGTGATAGAAACAAATCAGGTTTCTTCAACGTCTTGTATGACCAACTAAAGTTCATAACAGTACGTGCCTTCCTTCCTTCCTTCCTTCCGTGTTGGATAACTTGGTGATACATACGTACTTCTTATCCCTCATGCTCTTAATCTATGAATTTCACTTATCAGTTAAACGACTAAGATTGGTTCTCGCAGTTCTCGTACGAAAAACAATTATAGTTTTAACTTTTCCATATATATATATATATATATATATATATATATATATATATATATATGGGATGGTTCATAGAACCATTATTATTGTAAGAACCGCGAGAACCAATCTTATCCGTTCAATTGATAAGTGGAATTCATGGATGAAAAGCGTAGGGAGATTGAGTGTGGCAAGGTGCATGTAAGGAATTCATGGATGGGCAATAAAATTTAAAGATGGGGGAATTTGACGACTAAAATTGGTTCTCACAATAAAAATAATTCTCAAATAAACTTTTCATTATATATATATATGGGAGGGTTCAAACGAGAACTG
This sequence comes from Dittrichia graveolens, assembly GCA_038502395.1. Classification (NCBI taxonomy): domain Eukaryota; kingdom Viridiplantae; phylum Streptophyta; class Magnoliopsida; order Asterales; family Asteraceae; genus Dittrichia; species Dittrichia graveolens. Next base: position 72,024,830 of record JARJIL010000008.1, read on the forward strand.
CTTTTAGTACGAGAACTGCGAGAACCAATCTTAGCCCTTGATTAAACTTAATCAATGGCTAAGATTTTTTGAAGGCTCGTTAATGCTTCATTAATTACTCATTAATGGATTATTAATGACGCATTAATGAGAGTTATTTCGGAAAAATTAAGCCTCGCAAATTAATGACGGCTCATACGGACGCAATTCACGGTTGGGAAAATATGTAAATTACCAAAATACCCCTATTAGTGAGTCATTAATGGCCGTTAAAAACAGTTCTCGCAATTCTCGCACGAAAAATAGTTCTTGTATATATATAATCACAAATTAAGTCTTTGATGCAATCACAAATTGAGGACAAGTGAGTCATAATCGCAAAACTCATGTCGCCAACTGAATTGCAAATTAGGCCAATAGGCCCAATCACAAATAGGATCACATAATTAGAATTGCAAGTTGGTTGGAATTGGTCAATCGCAAATTGGACCCTTAAGGCCCAATCTCAAATTGGGATTAATGAGGGAATCACAAATTACTTATGAGTCAATATGAGTGTGTAGGGTACCAAGAATTTATGAGGTATGAATTGATTGTAGGTGACTGCGGATGTTAACTAATTCCAAATTGTTCGTTGTGTGTCGGTAGTCAACACTTAGACTACAAACTAGGTGAGTTATCACTAACTTACTCCTTATACCGAGATGATTGTTCATATGTGATGATGTATTGATGTATTATGATACGTGTTGTGTTATTTATGTGCAGCTGGGCGCTTGATATTGTACATAACTGGGCGCTTATTATTACAGTTTGCAATAACCTGAACTTATGGAGTGACAACTATGGACCTTGTGTGTGAAGATGCCTTTGCTCGGAGATGTCTGTGCTTGGAGATGCCTTTGCTAAAACTCTGGAATTGAACTTTTACCTGGATTTATGGATTTTATTGCCAATGCTATATTGTGGAGTAATAATCTAAGGGTTGAGTACTGATGGTGTACTATGAGAACAGAGATATTATGTGATATGAAATATGACATATGAAGTGCAATTGAGGTGGTATACCGGAAAATTTATGTAACCTTGAGATATTTTGAGATATCTGAGAAGTAATGATGACAAGACACGATGGAATTGTATTTACCTTGACTGTGTAAAGAGAACCCAAAATATGTTATGAATGGTTATTGACTGTTTAGTATTTTTACTATCAGTGAGACGGTATTTGGTGGATAGATGGATTTAATTAAGTGTTTGAAAGGGATGATTTGAAGATATGAGAATTCATATTTGATAGCTTGTGATCGAAAATGGAGATTTGTTTAAACTTATGAAGAGTTTACAAACGAAGATTGAAACTAAAGTTGGACGATGTGACAGGATTTTCCTGATGAATAACCAAAGGTGGGATTGAAACACAATGATTGTGTGGGTGAACTAAATTCTGAAGATGGGATGTTAGAATACTTTGTGTGAAGTTGTGAGAATGTGGTAATGATACTTCAATCGGTTGACTTGAAGTAAGTGATAAAATACATGTGAATGCTTTGGCATGAAAGATAGTAAATGATTGAAAACTAGTGGGATTTATGATTGAGTTAAACATAAATTCAGGGGATGCTTAAACTAACTGTTCGTTTGAAAATGAGTTCAGAAAGATAAGCTGTAAGGCTTGTGTGTTTAAAGATTGACAATTGAAAGTGTGACGGAGTTTATCTGGTTACAACTATCATAAGAGATATGAAGAGTTAATATCTTGGTTGATGTGTGTGCAATGAGATTCCGAGGACGAAATCCAATTTAAGGAGGGAGGATTTGTAACATCATGTATCTGGGCCTAGTAGACGCGTAGGCTTTGGTATGTGTACAAATGATTACTATTTGATTTTGTTTACTTACTTACTAATTAAGTAATTGATTAGTTGTTAATATATTATTGTTGGTTTAATATATGTATATATATATAAATATGCGGATTTGCATGTGGGTGTGTGTGTATGCATGCAATGGGGAAATAAGGGGAGGACACCTCCTGCTTATGTTTTTAAACATGTAAATACGTGGGTTTCATTAAGCATGTTATCATTATTTAAATTCTAGTGTGTGTGAATTGTGTGAAACCGAGAGAGAAAAGCAAAGAAAGAAAAGAAGCAATCGGATTTTGGTGTTTTTGGCTTCGTGAATTCAGTTAAGGTTTGTTGATTCTTGCTTAGTTCTTGAATCATGATTCATGTTTAAACATGCTAGATTTACTGTTATAGCATGCTGGATTTCGAGTATAATCACCAATTATGAACATCAAGAATGAACATGATAGAAACCTTCGATGATGGGTTTTGTATGTTTCAAGTGTTTATGTGATTTAAAGGTGTTTATGATGTGTGATTGCATGTTTGTACATGTTTCAATATGTTATGGTAAGTTTTTATGTGAATTATATAAACTAGATAAAGGATTCATGGGAGATATGAAGTTGTTGGATTGATGGTTGGAGAAGATGATGAAATCCGAGACTTGGGAAATCCGAGAGTGGTGAAATCCGAAACTCTGGAAATCCGATGGTGGGTTCCATGAGTGAAATCCGAACATGTGTATAATCCTATGAAGAATCCGATAGTTGAAATTCGAATGGTGAAATCCGAGAGAAGTGTCGGATTCCCTTGAAATCCGACAATTGTTGCGGATTTGCTTTCAAAACCGACAGATGTATCGGATTTTTCTAGAATCCGATGGTTGTATCGGATTTCCTGTGAAATCCGATAGTTTTGGGTGTTTGTTGATTATTTGATACTATATGCTAAGTGTTTATGCATATGTGAATCTTACATGTGGTGTTTGATTTAAAAAGATATAAATATATGTGTTTGGTATATATTTATGAATCGGTTACTGATTTCAGTTTATTCTGATATCAGAAAAGGACAAGGCTCAATAATATTAGACCACTGAGTGGGAGTTCGAGAACTCGAGGTGAGTGGATGTTTACTCACGGGTGATATTAGTTGTAACTAGTTTGGTTGCAACTGTATGTGAATTGATGCATGGATAGACTGTTTGTCTGCTAATTGATTAACTGTATTATGTTAATTGATTGTTGTGCCTGTGGTGAAGTCAGTTGACGGCTGGGCATACTGGGCTGAGTTTGTTTGCTATCGGCTAATCAGTATTGTGGTCTTTTGATGCATTCGTTGCAACTTAAGATAATACTGTGTGAGAATAGCAAATAGGCTATCGGTAAACCTTTGCTTTGGCCGGCATTAGTTGTAGGTTCCTGCAGAACCGCCGGTCTTCTCGTGAGGCAAAGGGTGATTATGTGTTTACTGTTGTTGATATTATGCGGTTACTTGCTAGTATATCTGTGGTGGTTTACTTCCATTCACTTAGCTTTGTGCTAATCCCTCACATCTCACTACTTTTACAGGTGGCTGGTAAGTTCTGCGGTTCAGTTGTGAGGGGGTGAGCCTGGGGATTAATTGACGGGCACTCTGATTGGAATTGTGACGAGCCGTAGTTTTTGTAATACTGTATTTTAAACTGATTGGTTTTGATAAACAGTGGTTTATCTTTAGTTGTAAATCCTTTTATGTTTTGGTAAACGCTTCCGCAGTGTATTTAAAGAGTGAAAATTTTATGGGTGAAAATACGGTGTTACGGAAAATGTTCTTAAGGGCTCGTTTGGTCCGCGGAATGAAAATAAAGAAATTGAAATTTGACTAAGGGATTGGAATTCGTGAAAAACTATATCTTGTTTGGTTGATAAAAACTAGAATTGGAATTTAACAAAAAAATAAATTAATTCAATCTGTATAAACGAAAATAAATTATAGTATTAACTGCCTACCACCCATACCCCTCCGCCGCCACCACACCTTCTCCGCGACCCTACCCCTACCCCCACTCTACCACCCTACATTACCCTCACTTTACCATACCCCCACTCTACCACCCTACCTTACCCATATCTTCATCTCACCTTACTCCGTCTTACTCACTCTATCCAACCCCAACACTACATCCCCACCACCTACACTACCCCACCCAAGCCACTCTACTCCACCTTACTCACAATATCTTTTACTTACCATACCTACCCCACCCTGCCCTATCCTACTCCACCTTACCCCAACACACTCTCATCCTATCACTTCCATACCCCCATCCCTACTCTACCCTACCCTACGACCTACGTACCCCACCCTACTCACCTTACTCCAACTTACCCATAATTTACCCCTACACTACCTACTCTACCTTACTCACAATTTACCCCTACCCTATCCTACCAACCTCACCCCACCTTACTACCTATAATCCACCTATGTGTAGCCTCACCTACCTACTATGCCCCACGCCAACTCTACCTTACCTTACCTACCTTACCTACCCTACACACCCACCACACCCTACCATAAAGTAAGGTAAAGCATAAGGTAGTGGGTGGGTGGGGTGAATAAAAATGGAGTTGGGTAAAGGTGGTGCAATGCCACGTTTTTCTAACACAAAAATTTTCAAAAATTTAAAAAAAATATCGTGCAACTAAATCTTTTGTCAAATAATACAGCGGAAGCAATATTAAATTTTCATTTCGTACGTTAAAGCTTAAACAAGCTTGTAATATTTTAAAACTTCTAATAACAAAACATTTTCTCTGAAACACATTTATTTCCAAGTTGGGTAACAACTAGCATAACTGAAATTTAAAACAAACGGTTGCACTACTCGAGCCCATCCACTGGATCACCATCCCCACATAAGGAAATACCTGAAAAGGGTTAAAAGTATCTGATGAGCTATAAAGCTTGGTGAGTACTCAAACTCTGACACTTGTCAAGTATAAATTAAATAAAGCACATAATGTTCATTAAAATCTGCTAAAGATATATAACACTTGTTCTTTTACAAAATTATATATTTTTATTATGATTTCTCATCATTCTAGATTAATCACTTATCTCAAATTTTGTATTAATTTAGTATAATACATAAACATATCTTACATGGTACGTTTCTCATAAGAGTCTTACTAGTTTATTATTAAATATACACATATCTCATCTCATACATTTCTCATCTCTATCTCATTACTTTCCATCTGACTTTATAATAAACATCTCTTACTTATAGATTCATGATTACTTTGGATTCATTGTCAACTCTATGATTTCATTCCAAGACACATTTTATATTATAATAAACGTCTCTTATTTATAGATTCATAATTACTTTGGATTCATTGTCAACTCTATGATTTCATTTCAAGTCTCGCTTTATATTATAATAAACATCTCTTACTTATAGATTCTTGATTACTTTGGATTCATTGTCAACTCTATGATTTCATTCCAAGTCTCATTTTATATTATAATAAACGTCTCTTATTTATAGATTCATAATTACTTTGGATTTATTGTGTAACATCCTCGTATTGGGGCTAGTTGTAATTCCTATGTATGTGTATGTAAGTTGGTTGAAATAATAATAAAGTATGTTTTTTGTTGTTATGTGTTATATGTTTTAAGTAGTTATATGTTAAAATATAAAAGTAGTAGTAAAGTAAGTAAGACGAATGAATTATGAACGGTTTTAAGTAAGGATTCCATAAATATCCCCGTTAGTTAAAACGGGTAATCGTAGGTCAAGTTGTAAGTTAAAAAGGGGAACAAAATACCCCCTTGTTATTAGGCTTAAACCATAGGCGGTTTATGCCTATGAAATGTCACGTTTGTGTGTTGTGTTCAAACACAAACACAGACAACTCTCAAACTCTCTCTACTCTTGTTCTTGAAGATCTCTTGAAGGATTTCTGATTTTCAACTGATTTCTAGCAAGATAAAGGCTTGTGATATCTTCATCTTCTTCATCATCATCTTCACCTTCTTGTTCTTCATTTGGTAAGAAACCTTACCAAGTGGGTTTTGTGGTTTAGTCAAGGTAAACTCAAATTGAGTTTTGGAATCAACTCTAATTGATCCCTACACCAATTACAAGTTGATTGGAACTCATTTGGTGAATTAAAATGGTGTTTTGATTTAGTTTATGAAACTTGGAAGAAATGGGTGAAATGAATGTTGATTCTAGACCATGAATAAGTTATTAGAATTAATGAAGGATATGTTTTTGGGATCATATGAATGTTCCCTAAGATGTATCAAAGTTGAAAATGGTTTAGAAACTCAGTTTTTGGAGATTGGAATCAAAACAGTCGGAACAGGGGTGCTGTAGCCGATCTGTTCTTGAACAGGTCTGCTTGCGGGCGCAAGGCCCTTTCTTGCGGCCGCAAGGGACCAAAATCCGATAAGCCAAGTGCTAGAACCCGACACACCAAATGCAAATCCGATAGCGCTTGCGGCCGTAAGCAGTGTCGGAATCCGATAGGAGGTATCGGAATCCGATAACTGTTGAAATCCGATTAAAAGTATCGGAATCCGATGGAAGTGTCGGAATCCGCAAGTAGTGTCGGAATCCGACAGTTTTGTCGGATTTAGGGTGCTTACGGGCGCAAGTGTGATTGCTTGCGGCCGCAAAGGGGTATTCTTTTATGAGCAACTCAGAGATTGTTAAGTCTCTGTTGGTTGGTCTATGGTTCCTTTGGGGTTCCTAATCTGTTATGTTTTGCTTATATAGACGATTAATGTAAGTAATGATGCTATAGGTGATCTTGTCCCGTTAGCAAGTCTGAAGTAAACTATCTGTTGGTTCTAAGCTATTCAGGTGAGTGCCTACGACCATGAGACTCAGTAGAGTAAGGCTTGCTTGCTAATTGACTATCTGAATGTATATGACTAACTTGCTTTTGCAGGTACGCTCAGAGAGGAAATTGTATGACTTATATGATGTTAGAATATGTATCAGGAGCATGCCAGTGGGTCCAGTTTGGAACCACTTAGTTAATACGTGATGATGTGACCGTATGAGTAACTGTATGATGCTATATGTAAGATGATGGATCCCTGTGGGATCAAATGTACGTATATGTGTATGTGACTTGTCTGCAGACTATCTGATGCATGGTTAAGGTCAGCCGGTTAGCTGGATCCTAACAGGACTTCGGTCATTTTTGGATTTAACGGTGACTCGGGGTGTATCCCGGGTCAAGGTTCTGCAGAACCACCGTGCCTTAACGTGAGTGGTGATCAGCTGATTGTAGCTGGATTACATGTAGAGCCTCTGGCTCTGTGAACGATGCTTGGTGGACTGCCTTGTGCTCCCCTACCACCGCTATGTGCTAAGCTAGCAATGACTGTTTATGATACAACGCATGACTTGCTATATTGATGCTTATGATTGTATGTACTCAGTAGCTAGTGTAGCTAATGATACTATGTTTCCCTTTTCAGGTAAAGACTAGGTGGCCTGCGAGGCGGGTTGCTTTAGGGGAATTGTATTGCCCCTTGTGGGTGGAACACTTATATTTTGTGATGTATTGTAAATAGATACTATGGTCGGTTCCTGTACTTGGTAACACCAACGTTCTTTTGATAATGTAAATGACAGTTGTTGTTTTTAAAGAAAAATTTCCGCTGCAAAAAAAAATATGTTTTAACATTAAATCAATTGAATTCAGAAGCGGTGTTACATATTGTCAACTATATGATTTCATTTCAAGTCTCGCTTTATATTATAATAAACATCTTTTACTTATAGATTGATAATTACTTTGGATTCATTATCAACTATATCATTTCATTCCAAGTATCACTTTATAACCGATTAGTTGATCGGTAATTTGAAAGATAATCCATATACATTGTTTACTCATTTATTGATTGAGTCCATAATTCCATACATTACTCATATATACAAAATAAAGACATTCTCAATTACATTTTTAATTCTCAACTTGCATATATAAGCATTCTATCTTTTACTTATTGAAACATCTTATAATATTTGCAAGACATCACTCATTCATTCGTATTTGATACGAATTATTATTTCATCACTCCCTAAGTAATTATACTTCTTGCATACTCCAATATAATCATTTAATTTACTTAATAAAATAATTCACAAAAGCTACATAACTTAAGATACCTCCTCTATAAGATTTCCTTCATAATATAATCGTACTCTTTCATATAATATACGTTTATTCTCAAAACACCAAGCTCATATTTACTATTCCATTTACGATACTTTCCCCCATAAATATTCGTTCATTAAATTCAATAATTTTAATATTTGCTCCCTTTTCTTTTATCCTTAATAGTTTGATCTATGTGGTAAACACTTATCACTTTAAATTTCGATACTTAATTTCTTTTATGACTAAAATATTTTTCCCGAAAATCCGGGTGTCATAGGTGGGGTGAGTAGAATGAGATAGGGTAGGGCGAGGGTGTTATAGAATAGGGTAGGGTGAATAAGTAAGGTGGAGTGAAGTAGAGGAAGGTAGGATAAAGTAGTTAGGGTAAGGGCAGGGTAGGGTAAGGTGAGTAAGATGGAGTAGAGTAGGTTATGGTGAGGTAGAGCATAAGGTGGGGGTAGGGGTGGGGTCAATAAAGGGTGGAGTAGGTGGGGTTGAGGTAGGGTAAGAGTAGGGTTAGTAAGTTGGAGTAGAGTAGGGTAGGGTGAGGTATGACAAAAAGTGTGGTGAGGGTGAGGGTGCGGGTGCGGGTGCGGGTAAGATAAAGTAGGGTGGAATGAGGTAGGGTAAAGTAAGGTAGGGGTGTTCATCAAATCAAATTTTGATTTCTCAAATTCTTTAAATCGGGTTGTACTGGTTTGAAAGTTTTTTAAAGTCAATTCGAATTTGAAATAGAACATGAAAACCGACTCAAATTCACAATTTTGAATCCGAATTGGACGGTTTAAACCGTATTCATCTAAATTTTTAGATCTTTTCCTAATATTTAAAGTTTAAACAATATTCTATTATAAATCTAAATTACAAACATGATTAAACCAATTGTAATTTGATCCACTTAATAAAAAAGTGATGAACATCCACATTACATCCTTAACAAAAAAATGATGAATACAAAAAATAAAGGGTCAATTTGAAGATATATTTGAGAAATGAAGAAGCGGAGGTCTCGAGGAACAGCCGAATTCAATTTACTTATTATCATTGAGGAATGAAGATAATTAAAAGCGCAAATTGTCGAGAAAAATAATTTAAACATTAAAATTTGTCAATAAAGATAACGTTTATTATTTTTGGCCGAGAAAGGATTATAAATTTCAATTTGTAACAAAAAATGGTATAATGTTTAAAATTTATACATTTTTTTTGTTACAAATTGAAATTTATAATATTTTCTCGGCCAAAAAAATTAGATATTATCTTTATTAACAATTTTCGATATTTAGGTTATTTTGCTCGACAATTTTTCCTAATTAAAATATTAGATTGGTGAAGCATAACTTAATAATTTAATATGGGCTCTGTGAGTGTGTGTATTGTGCGTATTCACACAAAAAAGGTGAATTAATATTATTTTATTTATAAATGTATTAAATTTTTAAATGATAACCGATAAGGTGTATCGCTAAAACTGGTCGTGTGTATTGCGTATTCACCAAAACTTATATATATTATGTATATTTTTTTTGAATTTCGAGGCGGGTTTCAATTTTTTTTTGTAGAACCAAAAATTGGTTCAAAAACCAGTGTAAAATTTTGATTCTGGTCCAAAACCAATTCAAAAACGAAAGAAACCAATTTATATTAGATTATTTGAATCCGGATCTCTTTGATTTTAGGTTTTTTCAAATAGCATCTAAATACTGAACACCCCTAAGGTAAGGTGACGTAGTTAGGGTAGAGGTGGTGTGGGTAGGGTTGGTAAGGGTCAGATAAGGGGGGATGAGTATGGTGGAGTAGGTAGGGGTGGGGTTAGAGATAACAATTGGGTTTTGAGATTACTTATGAATTTAAAGAATTTCATCTATTTGGGAAATGAATTCCCAATTATCTGATTTAAGGAATTTATTGAAATAATCAAATTTCATTTCACCAGTTTTGTGAAACAAACACTTTCTGTGGTTTAGGAATTTTCAGTTCACCCGATTCTTCGTGACCTAATGCCCTTTAAGTTTTTTTTTAAGAAGGAATGGAAAGGAAATGAAGGGGTTGGAGGGGAAGTTTAGATTTAATCTATCTATGAATTAGGATTAAGTTTAGTAGATGTTTGTTTACAGTTAAATTAAAAATTCTATATTACAATTAAGATTAAAAAACGGAAATCTACCATTTAAGATGTACATGTATCATCATGTATGTAATGACAGTGGGGTGTGCGTCTCTTGGGAGGAGCAGGGTTTTAGCCATTTCATCTGGTGAACGAAGATAAGGGTTTGGTTCGACCTCCCTCCCACAATTTCGCACTGCAATGGCGACCAATTCTTTTGGTTTCTCCGGTCTTCACTCTTTATATTCATCTGTAAATAATCCATGCTCTTATCTCAACATTCCTACCTACTTCATCATAACTTCTATTAATTTTCTATATTTCTCTTTCTCCAGAAACTCGACTTCAACACACCTTATCCTCGCCTTTCTAACCTTTCTCTTCAGTCCAAGGTCATACATACTTCTTCAAGCATATATACACTTCTCTCTCCAGATTTGTTTGTATGTATAAATATATCCTTTAATTGATTTTTTCTTTTTTTTGAATATCTAATTTCATTTTCTAGGGTACCGATCACTCGCACAACGGCGGCGTTGGGCGTCGACGGATATGGAGGAGAAGAAAATTGGTACCATATTAACTCTTCTCTGTAATTACTTCATCTTTCAGAATTTTAGATTCTCCGACTACTACTTAACCAAGTTTATTGTTATTTGTTAATGTGGGAATTGTTCATTCGTAACACAACTCTAGCTTAATTCAGGATAAAGAGTGGATGAACATAATATCCTAAGGTTTTCATCTGGTTCTTGGCATGTGACAGTTCTTAGGAGATTGTTTTTGACTTATGAGTTGATATTTCGAAGAACCGAACTTTATCATGATTCATAACAATTTCCCATTGAAACAGTCACCAAACAAACACATGACACCCTCATGTCTCAAAGAGATTTTAACTTACGAGCCGGTGATAGTAGAGAAACTAATGCTCTTAGGGTCCAATTTGCCTAATCTGAGGTCAAATCATCAATTGTTGCTAAGTTCTTGTAAAAAAACTTGAAGGAATATCAATTGCAGATATCAAGTTAAAATCAAGCTTCTATTTCTCTTTGAACATGAATCTCGTTATCCTTGGTTAACTATTTGAACAACTACTGTATTTGATGACAAGGAACACATTTGATTTCATAACTACCAAGCTGTTTTTTTTATCACAACAATAATGACGAGCAAACTTTCCACTCTTTATATGTTAGTAATATTAATGCAATACTAAGAGATTTTAGTATGACTTGTATTAGTCAATCTGCACCACGCATATTTGTATTAGTCAATCTGACGTTCCACACCCAAAAGTGGTCTAGGGCCAGGGGTCTACCTGGTGGCGGTGAACATTAGTTCTTGAAGCTGTGAAATTTGTGTCGATGCCGAGTCTTGCTTGCTAATGCTGTGACTAAGAGCTGAAGTTGAGAGTTGAGTCTCGTTAATGCTGAGTCTTCAGTGCACTCATCTTTTTGCTTAAATTTTGATCTGTTTACATAATTGTCAGCAGAATGATGAATATCCGTCAAAATAAAAGTTGAAAGGTAGTTATACCTAATTTTGATGGTTATAGAACCCCATAATAATTGATTGGATGTCTATAAAATAAAAAAAATTACATATTATATCATTCGATTATCCCTGAATTGATATCTTGTAATCCATTTAAAGGGTAGAAATACAATTCAAGGAGAATGTAGTTTCACACCATCGTTTGATTTTTAAAGTTGTTTATTGTCCATACTGCACATACACCAGATTTTTCTAACATCCTATATTCTTGTTGATTTATGGTGAAATGTTTTTGTTAGAGTTGATCATGTTATGAGTTATATCTTGGTTTATTAGCTAATTATTGGTATGTACTCGTGATGCTGTGCATGTAGACAAAAAAAGACGAGATGATTGGATATGCACAGCAAAGAACCCCATTCGTGGAAGAGCAAGTGAGGGACATATGGGAGACTGGGAAACTGGTGGGGTATGATATCGAGCGGCTGAAGCTATGGGAGGATAATATTTTTGCTTTTGTGAACAAATTGGCAGAGGAGGCCAATGAGTTGGTGGAACAAAACAAAGACGAATACGGGGGGAAGAAGAAAGCAATACTTCATGCAATCAGCAATAGAATGAATGAGATGGGTTTCTATCGACCAGAGGCGTATATGCGCACTGATCCCTTCAAGCATATCACGAGGATGGATTCCCATGACGATGAAGATGAAGAGTAGATGTACTCTAGGTTTCAGTCTCTGAGATTTGTTCTATATGTTATAGTTTTTTTTTCATAACTAATATTTATGCCAATTTTATTATGAATTGTTTAATGTATTCAAAGTCATGGTTACAGATAGGGAGGGGTATGGCAAGCGTACTTTGTTATAGTGCTGAATCGTTATTTAGAAAAGGCAAATTTAGGTGATGGTAAAACGGCTTTCAAGATGACTAAAATCCGTTTAGATGCCGCTACATTTAATGTTTACTCATTTAAAAGTATATGTTAATGTGGTAAGACTAGAGATAGGTGCTAAACTCTCTAGTGGTTGTGGTTTCTTAATGTAGATCTTGCATGCGGTGTTGTTAAGAGTTTTTCAGCCTTCTTTGATTTGTTACATCTGCAGTCAATAGCACCTAATTTAAGTGGTGGTGTTCTTAATTGCTTGTTTCTTTTTTCTAAAATAATAATAATAATAATAATAATAATAATAATAATGTTATTGTTAAAAAATATACATATATATTTATTTATTTGTTTAGTTAAGGGGTAGGAGATAATCTAATCCTTTAAGGCAGTTAGCGGTCTGTGTTCGCGCTCTCATGGTATCTTATCCTTGGGAGGCTTATTATACCCATTTCTACTTTACTCTTCTTCCTCCTCCTCCTCCTCCTCCAATCTACATCTTCTCTTATCAATGGCTTTATGGAGTCCACGCCTGCAAAGATTTCTACTCAATGACAACCTTAGCAAGATCAACTTGAAGAAGAGTAGTAATAATAACAATAATATAATTATGAGAAAATGGAGTAGAAAAGGCATCCGCCGTTGTTGTTCATCGATCGCAATTGACGCTCCTTCTTCTCTCTCTGATGGTCTTGCTTCTGGGATCAGATGGGGTTCCGCCAAATTACAGGGTGCCCGTGAGGAGATGGAAGACGATGCGGTTATAGTAGCGTCATCCGAGCTTCAAGGTTTCTATTTTGCTGCTGCTTTTGACGGCCATGCGGGTTTCTCTTCTGTCAAGTTCCTCAGGTTTGTTTTGCACATCAGCTGTTTGCGTTTCTGTCTCAGTGAATTTGATCATTTTCTTTCATATTTTAATTTTGCTCAACTAACATCTTTAAGTAACAATTATGCCAATAATCTACAAACCCTCTTATAGAGGACCTAAAACGAGATAAAAGTTCAGTATATTATAATGATTCTTATTATGATTATATGTTATGCCAACCACAGGGAGGAGCTATACAAGGAGTGTGTCAAGACTCTACAAGGGGGGCAATTGTTAGATAAAAAAGACTTCATTGGAATCAAAAAGGCTTTGCAAGAGGCTTTCGAGAACACGGATGCCAAACTTCTGAATTGGTAAGCTAACATATACTTACACCAGCAATTTGTATCATCTCAAACACTTGTCAAAGCAGTATGTATTGTCAGTATGATTTCATTTTCTGTATTATTGCGTTGAAGGTTTAGATGCTGTTTCATTTTGTAAAGGCTTGAGATGAGCGGGGAGGACGATGAATCTGGTGCAACGGCTACTTCTATGTTCATAGGAAACGATATGCTATTCATCTCCCATGTTGGTGACTCGTGTGTGGTACATCCCTAACACCCGTTTTTATAAAATTTAAATTGTCATGATTGGTTTTGCTTAAGACTTTCTTTCCCTGTTTAAAGAAGGAAACAAAATTTCAATCCCTGGTGGTATGAAAGGTGAAATTAGATCTGCATGTGTGTTCACTCTGGATTTCTGGTATACATGTTGGCAGGTTCTTTCACAAGCTGGAAAAGCAGAAGAATTGACCAATCCTCACAGACCCTATGGAAGAAATAAGGTGTCTCTTCAGGAAATCAAGCGAATCAGAGAAGCAGGTGGATGGGTGTGTTATTCTGTTCTTGTTTCCTATTTACTTCTTCACCGTTTCACTTGCTTCCGTTTTACATGATGATCCAATAAAAATTATTCTGCAGCTAAGTCAGTCATCTATTAGTTTATTTTATGAATCTGACAGTTTTTATCTCTTACAAGTCTAAACGCCAAGTAGTATTAAAGTGAATTTCTGCAATATAGGATATTCCTGTTTATGAAACTGATGAAGTTTCACTTGCCATTTGCTGCTTAGGGTTTTGGATGGTGTTCATGAATCTTTTTACGGCTTGTAACATTTCTCTAACTGAATTATTGTGATGAAAAAACTTATCCTTTATCACATTTGTCTGAGGCCAGTATAATTTACAATGAATGTATGGTTTGTTATGGGACAACTGATTAACATGGTTAATCTCTTTGTGTAATATGGCCTTTTTAGATTTCGGATGGAAGAATTTGCGGAGATATCTCTGTATCTCGTGCCTTCGGTGACATGCGTTTTAAGACAAAGAAGAACGAGTAATCTCTTATATTTTTTTGTTAATTACTTCATATACTTATACACACACATATATGTGCATATAGCATTGATATGCTCTTTAACCATTGAAAGGATGCTGGAAAAGGGAGTTGCAGAAGGAAGATGGTCTGAGAAATTTGTGTCCCGGTAGGTTTTCTCATGTTTTATCCAACTTTTTGGAACTGGTAAAATCTTCTTGTTGCATATCTATGTTATAATCATTGTATTACTGATAATCTTGTAAGCATTAAGGAAGTTCAAAGCCATGATCGAATAAGTGGTCATTTTCTTTGATACGAGTCCTAATGTTCAAAAGATTGTTCTTAAATTGATCGTAGAATTGCTTAACATGGATGATTACCATGTATAACTTGCTGACACTATCAACTGCCTTATTGTAAATTGGGGTTATCTGATACAGCATTCAGTTTGTTAGAGACTTGGTTATTGCTACTCCAGATATTTATCAAGTAGCTCTGGGGCCTGATGCAGAGTTTGTGTTATTAGCAACTGATGGCTTATGGGATTACATTAAGAGGTTCAATCTCACTTGTTTTAGATTTCTTTATCCTTTTTTTCCTTTCCCTTGGATTTTTTTTGGTGTGGAACAGTTCCAACCACTTTTATCCTTGTCTAACTTTGTGACAAAAACTTTCAGCTCGGATGCAGTCAACTTTGTCAGAAACCAACTTCGGGAACATGGTGATGTTCAGGTAGCTAGTTTCATTGTTGCCATCAATCAGTTTTCCTAGAAAATGTTTATAAATTCTTTATTTATTGTTATTATATTTTTGCAACAGGTTGCATCTGAAGCTCTAGCTCAAATGGCCTTGGTAATGACTTCCTTAAACATCATTCCCCTTTTGACTTTGTTGCCAGGTTACAATTCCCATTTCCCTCATTCCACTTTCTTTTGTTGTAGGACCAATATTCTCAAGACAATGTAACCATTGTCATTGCTGATCTGGGGTATGCCTTTTATTTTTATTGCGACTTGTATGGGTATCTAAATTTAAAAGTCATCTGCATCCCTTGAGTGACCCTTTTCTAAATTTGTATTTTGTTTTGTTCATAGGCGGACTGATTGGCAAAATGTAACAATGCAGCAGCAAAACTTTGTCTATGAACTGATTCAAGCTTTTGCAACCATTGGTATTGTGTCATTTGGGATATGGCTGTCATCTGCTGCTTCGTTATAATATCTAACATTGCAATCTCTGTATATACTCGACGTATCTTTTCTTTTTTCTTGATATTCGATTACCGTAAATGTATAACGTCTGACTTATATCACTTGTTTGTGTGCTTGCATTAGCATATATGTATGGTATAAAAAGAAGCTTTATTTATTCTCATGCATCTAAAGATAATGTTCTGATTCTTATTTACAACCAGAACTTCATATACCATTTATTATATGTAGCACGAGCTTAACGACCCTTTGGTGTGCTACGGCTTAGGTGGGCGACGCTGCTTGGTGGTCCGTGTCCCTTCCTTGGATCATGCCTGGGGTTGGCTCCTGGATCAGTGTAGTCTGCCACGAAAGCAAGCTTCCGTGGGTGAATCTCGGCTATATTGCGATTGGTGATGCCAATTGCTATACGCAGAATTGCAGAGAAGAAGATTAAAGTTGGTTATAAAGAATTAAGCATATATAATATTGAAATGAAAAATGTGATACCTGAAGATGTAGCAATGAGTAATAGAACAGAAAGCAGAATGATGATCTTGTTAGGAGCCATGATCGAAGAAGCTTTGATGATATGAGAAAGGGAAATGGGGAGAGTACAGACTATATATATATATATATATATATATAGAGAGAGAGAGAGAGAGAGAGAGTGACGAGGGTGATTGCTATTAACTATCTAACCAATAGTATATTATTAATTAATACATAGGCTAGGAGACCACGGTTGGGAAATCAAGTTCATTATATATGCACGTGCATCTGCACACGTGTATATATCTATACATGTCGAGACCTGAATTGAAAAAAACTTAGTAATATGCACATGTCGAGACATGTGCCGAAAAAACTCAGCAAACACGAATTTTTTCTTTAAAAAATATAACAAGATCAGTCGGTATAATTTTTATAATTTAACACATTTTCGTTTGATGGATATATCCATACTACTATATAAACCATTTAACATTCTCTCTATTCTTAAATTTTAAGACTTCTTAAAATTCAATCAATATAAAATCTTGACCCTCATTTAATCTAAATTAATCTTATCCACTCAATCTTTAACTATTTTATTCTCTCCTAATTTACTTTAACTTTTTATTCACAATATATTCTCTCATACTAAAACAATTATCCACCCACATCAACTTAATTTTTAAAATCTTATTAACTCTTCTCTTTATTTCATCAATATAAATCTTTTTTCTTATTTTATTGTCTTTTATAATTTATTTTTAAAATTAATAAAATAGTTAGATGTAAATAAAAGAAAATTTGAAAAAAAAAACCCAGACATGTTGCTGTAGAAAACTTTTTCGTGAAATTGAATCGCGCGATAACATATCATTACATTTTTGAAAGCGACATATTCTAAAACAAAAAACTATTTTCCGCCGCAGCATTGCGCGAGTATAATGCTAGTTAGTTTTAAAACATAGAGGTAATGTCATAATATCCAAATATTCCCTATTTAATTAATAATAAGTACGACTTAATTAAGTTATCCATTAACAACAATTCAATCTGGATCCTCCATCGTTTTTATCAATGCCTATAATTTAGTCTCGCGGTTCTCATACGAAAAACAGTTCTTATTTAAACCATCCCCTATATATATGTAGGGGAGAATTCAAACAAAAAAATCACAGAAAATATTACATTAAAATTAAAAGAAAATCTGAACTTATATATAGACACACATGGTTAAGCTTTTGGAAAAAATTAAAAGAAAATCTGAACATTAAATATTACATTAAATCACAGGTTGGTTGGGAAGAACAATTAAATTAAATTTAAAGTATTGATACTAACTCGATCGGGTTAAATGGTGTAATGTGAAAATATTATATATATATATATATATATATATATATATATATATATATATATATATATATATATATATATATATATATATATATATATATATAAACCAAAGGCGCTTGCCCTGGTGGTAAGTGAGTTTTTTTAGTGAAAGAGAGGTCTTGAGTTCGAGTCTCTCTGGAGGGTTTCTTCCGAGTAGTGGCTGAGGGTCACTCCCTCATTGGTGAAAGCAGCCCTACCGAATTAGTTAGGGGCCCGGATTAGATCAACTGGTTTCGATTCTGTACACTACCGCTGAGACGAAATTGTTCAATATATATATATATATATATATATATATATTCATTTAATTTTTTACTATCTAACTGTTTACTATATATATCAAAGATATAAATATTATTAAATATATATCTTTTAATTTAATTATTTACCATCTAACTGTTTACTATATATATATCAAAGATATAAATATTACTAAAGACGCGCTAGCTAGTTTGTTGGAAAATGACAAATATTAAAAATAAGGATGAAATTTAGTTTAATCATTAAAATTTTGCTTTAATTTTGGTTTAATCATTAAAGTTTTTTTTAATGATTTAATCATAAAGTTCCATTTGATGATCATTTTAATCATTAAGTTTTGTTTTGGTTTTCGTATTTACCCATTTGTTTATCTTTAACCTGCTTAACTGATTAATTAATATATTTCTTTTATTTTTTTATCTTATTCTTCATCTATTCTTGAGTTTAATGTTGGCTTGTGCTTGCCAAATAAAACTGTGATGATGAACAAAAACAAAGACAAACCCAATGAATCAAACAAAATGATGAATCACAGTTCATTCGTGTATGATATTAAGAGACCCAAATCATGATTTGTTGATATGCGATTTGGAACACCGCACCCAAATCATGATTTAAGAAACCCACATGTACATACCAAATAATTGACTAAAGCAGATAAAATTGTTTAAACCAGAAACTATCTCAAGCCAGAAATTGATTGAACCATAAATCGAACAAAACCTGAGTATTCTATAAAACACCCCAAAAAAATTTTGTAATAAAAATAAAGTAATAATCCCATTAATTCATTAAATATTTAAAATGGTGAGTTGTTTTCAATAAAGTCCAAAAAAACATAGTTTTAAATTTTTAATATTCAATCTCATGTGATTCAATATACAATCATATGTGATTTGTAAAAGCATCACATGTGAATTACGAAAATGTCACTCCGGCCCAAAATTTTAAAATGCAATCTGATCCATTAATGTCATTGATCCAAAGGCTAAAATTAATCCCTTAGGACTATAAATAAATTATGGACTATATTGAACATTCTTCTCAAAATGGTATTTTAACCATCACATGCCCAACATACCGGACTTACGATTAAATAATAAAACATTGTTTCCAATTAAAATATCAGAGTAATTAATTAATTGCAGAATAATTTGCTGTCACGTTGGAGCCTTGCCGTTGTCTGCTCGAGATGGTCTTAAAAACATTAATTACAACGGTAAGCATAAAGCTTAGTAAGCACACCACACTTTTACGTTACACTATATATCACATTCAAGTATAATAAACACTTATCATCAAGTATGCTACACAGGTGGAGTGGCCATCTGCCAATAAGCCATCTGCTCTAATCGCCACACAGGTAGGGGTGGTCGTCTGCCAATGAGACATCTGCTCTAATTTCCACATAGTCGGGGGTGGCTGTATGCCAATGAGCCATTTACTATAATTGCCACATAGGCAGGGGTGAGCCATCTGCTCGGGTAAGCATCGTATAATCATACATGAACACATATCACTGCATAAGGTGTAAGTAAGTGAAACTCACCTAGGGTCCTTTAATCACATTCACATTCTATTCAACCTAAAATGAAAGCTTCAAAGTATCTAATCAAAGATTTAAATTGATACTATCATTAGACATGGAACTTTAATATAATGCAATTTACACTTGCTATAAAATGTCTCGCTTAAGGCCTTCAAATACCAATCACTTCTATCAAAACCTTACCTCCTACGTATCTCACTAAAAACATAATGGAAATGCAAGTACTCTCTCTCAAGAAATTTGCCCAAAAGGTGAAACCAAGCTTAAAGCTCTTTAATTATATCATACATGTCAAAATTTTACAACTTTGACTCTAATGAACCAAGCCTAAAATGATGTTTTTGAATAAAACTTTATAAAGACAACTTGTTCCCCTTATCATAAGGAGTTCAACTGCAAAATTTGAGGTCATAACTCGAAAAGACAACAAAAGTCAACAAAAGTCAAACTTACTAATATTTATGCATTTTCACCATTTTAACCTAAATCTGATTTGTATCATTTGCACTCTTATACTTGCAGTTAAAAATATTTTTAGGGTCATTGGATAGTGCAAAAGTTAATCATTTATTTAATTCATGCATTTTTAGGGTCATTGGGTCATATGCACTCATATGACCCGTTTCAAGAAAACTCACATAAATATACAATCTTCCTATCTTTTGCATTCATAAATATTTCCCGCAATATCATCTTACAATAACCTATATAACCATGTTCAAAACCAATTAGAATAGCAACTAATTCCAAATGTTCATTTAATTTATAAAACTTCAAGTTCTTGCAATTTCAATCTAACATCTCAAGTCTAATTTGTGATTCAATCATACCCAAAACCTATTTGTGATTCAAGTGGTAACCACAATTTGCAATTCCTACATAAAGTCTCATTTCAATTTATGATTCAAAGGTTTAGGCTTAATTTGCAATTCACTCCATACTTAAATTTGCAATTCCATATGTGAGCTAATTAGCGATTACTCTCATGCATAATTAACGATTCTTGCACACTTTCATTTCGGAAATCAGTTGTAAGTTGAATTTGTGATGACTATCACAAGAACAGATGCAGACTACATCAACCATCGATCTTGGGAATTTGATGTAACACCTTGATTTTCAGTCCAAATTTAAACTTTTCAAAACTTGTTTTAAAACATGGTTTATATAAAACCCTTTAACTATAAGCGGAAGCATTATAAATTCAATTACGACATTTCTACAAAATACAGTACAGTTTTAACAATAAATTCCATCATCGTATTTGACCCAAAAGCTATTGGTGTTACTATAGTCAATCTCACGACCATAAACATACAAATAGGAAATCCAAGATTACTTGTAACTGAAATAATTCAAAACATTGACCAAGGCATCTACCCACCTAACAAATGCCTTCAATCTACCCGCGGATACAAAACATATAATACACCGAGTTAGCTATAAACATAGCTAGTGAGTACAACCGAAAAACATTAATCTTTCAAAACCAAGTCATCATCTTTGAAAACACAAGTTTGGCAATATACATGCTATAATAGAATTCATATAGAAGCACATAAGGACGCGTGTCTGTCCATTGAGCCACGGTATCTCCACGTGGTAGCTAGCCACGGTCAACACGTTCCCACATTGGGGATAACTGCATCTCCCCGTCAAGGTGGGGGAGCACGAAGCAGTCCACCATATAACGGTTATCTGGAGTGGATGACCTGTTCCCTAAGTCCACTTGTGTATACACTGATTCGGTTTGCTCATCAGCCTCTTGAACCACACGGTCATAATGGGTACTATCATCCCCCTCCACCAATTGCAACATTCCTCAACTTTACCACTCACGTGTCGCATGGTTCGGTTTGTCGCAGCCGCAGCCGCAGCCTCTTGAACCACACACACACCCATAGTGGTTAGAAACACAATCGGATGTGCAATTGAAACCACACTAGTCCGGACTATACTCATGCCACAAAAGTCACATAAAACACATACCATAAAGGTAAAATAACTCAAGCATTTAAGCTTATCAAAAAGCACATAGGCGTCACATAACTCATAACTCTTCAGCATAAATACTCAACAAACAATATCGTATGTGGCATCTCAATGCCCATAACACACCCTAACTGTAAACATAATTCATTAACTCAAAACCATATGTGTTACTATAAGATCATAGCTCACTCCTAAATGGAATGTCATATCATGAGCAATTTATCAAGTACCAACATATCAATAACTTAGACCTCCTCCTAAGCGGAGTATAGGTCTCATTTTGATTTTCATAATGGTGTTCATCAACACAGAAATATTACATTAATTCCGCATCCTTTAGTTCAATACGTTTCATAAAAAACTTTCCAAACATACAAAACACATTTGTGATGACTTATAAACTTTAACAAAAGTTAGGTATCTGGAGGGTGTACTCACCTGATGAAGTGATGAGGATCACTTCCTAACAAAACCAAAGCTCAAACACTTGATCAATAGTTCTATAATCACAAACATAAAGCCAACTTGCATAACTTAACTGCAACAAGATTTATTAAAAATATAAGCTCAATTCTATGCTTAGACACTCTTTCGGGTCTTAAAAGACTCCAAAATAACCTTCTATATCCAAAAGAATCAAACCCCAATCAAGCACAAGGTCAAAGGGGTCAAAACATAGTTATTGGAGGTTTCAGGGTGCTTGGCACCGCGGAAAATTCCCTGGAAAAAGACCTTGTACAAAACTGCGGCCTCGCGCCGCGACACACCTAGCCGTGCCGCGAGCTAGCATGAACAGTAACATTATGCTTGATTTCTATGCCAATTCGACCAAAACTCAAATTCATTCAACAAGGCTTCATTTGCAGCATACCATAGACTCAAGAGTACTACAAAACACCTTAATATCACCCTTCAACATATCTTGGGTGATCCAAACCCTAACTTTAACATTTTACCCAAAATTGACCCATTTATTACCATTTTTAACAATTTTCACCAATAAACCATCAAATACAACATATATTGCTAAAATCAAACTCAAAACAAAGTTGTTACTTACTAGGTTACCAATCTTAACTTGTTGGTCTCCTTTTCTTGCTCCAATCCAACTCCAAGAGTAAAGGATCAACTAGAATGCTCTATCTTTGACTTTAAGAACTCCCAAAGCAACCAACACACCCAATTTCTCCTTGAATACACTCTTCCTCCGGCTAGCGCGCGCTCTCTCTCTAAATCGATTTTGGCTGGACCAAATGACTTAATTGAGTCAAGTGAGATATTTATACATAATTTTTTACTTCTGGCCCTTCTAGTTGACTTTATATACATTTTGACACAAAACTTACTTGTAAAAACACACATAAATATAAATATGGTAACTTTAATGATAACATTCAATTTATATTCAAATAACTTATATATTTTATAACTTATAAAATTTCGGATATTACATTTGATTTCACACAATTCTTAACCATTTACTATGATACTAGTTTATAGACCCGTGTACATACGGGTATTATTCTATTAGAGAAGTAAACTTGAAATAGCATTAAAATCAAATAGAAAAATGTAAGTACTGTACATATATAAAAAATTTCAAATGCATACATAAGAAAACAAATTATTTTTTAAAGTACTTTATATACAAGTAAACTTGAAAAATAATATAATTGAATATAAAACATGTTTCAAGTATTTAGATAACGACCAAACTATTAAGACTGATACATAAAAATAAAAAGTAGACATTCAAATTGTTTAAAATATATACAAAACAACAAAAACACATCAGAAGCTTAAGCATGCTCATATCACAGATCATGACATCTCACGGATCAGTCAATGGGCGATCTAGAAATAAGAATAAGAAGTGAATCTACTCAAGACACAAATTCTTAAATCAAGCAAAAGCAACAACATTCTAATAAATAACCATTCTACTTGGTCAACCTGATCATTGGGAAAGAATAAAATAATAGTCAGTATAAACTATCAATTATAAAGAACAACTAGAGTTTTTCATATTTAGAGAAAATGGAAATTCAGTTCGCATAACTAATAACTTAGTGATGATTTAAGCGCACAGGTTTAATAGAAAGAAAATATACATACAGATTTGTACACAAGAGCTTTACATGACTAAACCTGAAACACAACCAGTAGAGAATCGTTTGATAATTTAATGAATCAAATTAGTTGATAAAGAGGCTTGTCTCGATGCTTAAATATGCTACTAATGACCACATGTCTTACCATTTGAACGGGCTTCATCACATTTCCACTTCTAAAGCCAAATTTTCGTACACCTTGCATGTAAAAGAAAAAAAAATAATGACCCACGTGTTAAATATTAAAAAAAATCAAGAATGGTTTCCTGTCTTGTGTATAAAAAATTAACACTTCTATTTTAGTTTTACCTTTGACTAACTATTTACACTAATAAAATAGTTTCAGGACCATCAATGACAACTATCTTTACATCTCTGAATTTAGACTTTTAAATATATAATATATCATGTTTTAATGATATATTTTATTTTAAACTATATTTTACAAAAGGTTTTATACCTCTTTATTATAAGATTGAAAATGTTTTAAACCAATAAGTAAACACTTCGAATAACATGACCACTCGGCTCATCACCGTAATCTCAAAAAAGCTCACCCAACTAAACAAAATATTACATATCCCCTACTATTAATCGATAACAAAAAATTAAGAATATACTGATTTTAAAAAAGTGTCATATTACAATAAAATTTATACCAAAACGTAGATAAAAATGTGACGGTCGTAAATATATAATTATTTTTTCTCTAAACAAAATACATTACGAGTTACTAAATATAATTTATTAAAGAAACCTATAACTAATTACATTAATATAAAATTTTTATAAAATCTATCACATTTTCTTAAAAGCCTCTCAAATGTTTCATAAAATCCGTTCACAATTTTCATCCGGCTTTCTTCCAATTAATTTAAAATTGAATTCATTTAGGGGATTGGTGTTTAATTATAGATTTGATTCTATAGATTCCTACTAACATCTAAGAGATTCCCTATCATTTAATTGCATTTTGATTCAGTATCGACGAGCCTAGCTGAAATCTTGTTCTCGGCATACATATATGTATTGAGAATTTCAATGTTTAGAGAATGATTCCAATCCAATAATTAGTCCAAACAAGTTTAGATGACTAACCTGCAACTCACTCCTTCACAACCTATTCGAGAGACAAGATTTTCTTGTGTTTTCTTTCTTCTTACTGGTGACGGGAGAACTCACGCACCAACATGAAGGTGTCGGATGGGCTCGGTATTGCTCCTTTTTGTTTCTTTAATTACTCGCTCATGGCCCAACGCCTACTTGGTAGAAATTCCAAGCCCGACATGACACCAATCTCGTTTATCAACTCCTTGGCACAAAATAATAACCACTAAAACACCCTTTTAAATAATTGCCTCGACAATAAGATAAATAATCAAGGACTATAAACTTTAATAAATAATATCTTTACAAATTCGAAATGGGTATTACATTCTTCAAGCTAAATATCAATTGAACAAGAAATCAGAACATAAATCGATTGACACCCTCACCTGAAATCAAACCATCTGGATGAAGCCCTCACCTAAAATCAAGATGAAACCCTCACTTGAAATCAAGATATTTGTTCAGGTTGGTTTGAATAATTGAACGAACCTTCGACTGGTGTAAACGGAATCAAGGATCTAGAATGAATTGGTGGCGAATTTGATGGCGGTGGTGGTGGTGGTGGTGGTTATGGTGGTGGCGGAGGATATTTTGGTGGGAGGAAAAGAGAAAGATGGATATGGTGGAGGTGATGGTTATGGCGGTGGGGTGGGTTAGATGGTGGTGTAGGTTTTGGTGGGAGGGGGGTTTACTGGTTGAGGGCTTCTGACAGATAGAGTGATATATATATATATAGGGAAGAGATCCCTTGAGAACGGAAATGTAATTGCGAACGGAGGTTGTTTGCATTGTTTGCATGCTCAACGTATTTCACGGTGAAAATAAATTATCTATTCAAAAATTGCGGCTGCCTAGGAGATGAGAGTTAATTTCTTTATGTTGTGACTTATTTGTTTTTTAAAAAATTACAATCAAATATGATAAGCTTCGGATGCGGTGCAATATTTTTAGATAAGATGCAGTGGTTTTCAATTAAGAAATAAAAATAGCAAAGCTAGAAACATTACATCTTGTCTATAAAATCACTGCATCCAACTTAAAATTATTGTATCGCGGCTAATAAACATAAGGTACCGTTAAAATTAATACATCTTTATTGAAGAATTTAATAGTTTTTTGTTTAAAAAACATATGCATCTTATTTAAAAACACTACATCCGGCTTAAAATCATTGCATCAAATATAAAATTATTACAACTTACTAAAAACATTACATTGATTCTAAAATCACTTCATTTTGTAGTAATTTTAAGATGGACGCAGTGATCATTTAAACAAGATGAGTGTTTATACTGTTTTAATTTGATGTATTTAAATAGTATTAAAATACAAACGCTACAAATACTGCATCTTATCTACAAAATCATAGTATCCAATTTAAAATCACTGCATCTCGTTTAAAAAACATAGCCTCCTTAAAACTACTTCATCTTGATTGAAGGATTCAATGGTTTCTAATTTAAAAACTCTCAACATGTCTATAGAAATACCGCATCTCATCATTTGTGTTGCTCATTACTCCAATCTTTTAAACAATCGAACATAAATGCTCATTCATTTATTGTTCGTGTTCGTTTATTTGCTCGGCTACAATTAAACAAACGAACACGAACACAGAAACCCGTTTGTTTATCTGTTCATGCTCGTTTATTTGTTCGGCTAAAGTCAAACGAACGAACACGAACACGCCCCGTTCATATTCGTTCGGTTCGTTTACAACCCTAATCTTGGTTGAAAGATTCAGTGGTTTCTTATTTAACAAACACTGCATCTTATCTAAAAACGTTACATCTTACCTCTACCTCTTATATAATTTTGTTGTAATAGATCTTTAAATTAATTATTATTTTTTAAATACAAAAACAAATAAATACCACAAAAAGAACGCCCACCGTCACATGAAGATTTAATTACAATCAATGTTGAATTTATCTATATGCATATATAGATTAAAGAATTTCCTGTATTCTGCCGCCTAAAGGCAAACACCCCGTTTACACGTTCGCAAATATATTTGCGTTCGTAATGGATCCTTTTACTCTCTCTCTCTCTCTCTCTATATATATATATATATATACACATATATATATAGGGGAGAGTTCAAACGAGAACTGTTTTCGTACGAGAACTGCGAGAACCAATCTTGACCGTTCATTTTGGATAATAGAATTCGTGGATGAAGAGCGTTGGGGATTGAGTGTGGTAGGGTGCATGTAAGGAATTCATGGGTGAGCAATCCAATTGAAAGGAGGGGAATTGGACGGTTAAGATTGGTTCTAGCAGTTCTCGTATGAAAAACAGTTCTCGTTTGAACTTTTGCCTATAAATATAGTGAAAAGTTCATTTGAAAACCGTTTTTATTGCGAGACCGTAAGAACCAATCTTAGCCGTCCAATTCCCCCTCCTTCAATTGGATTGTCTACCCATGAATTCTTTACACGCACCTTGCCACACCCAACCCCCCGCTCTTTATCCATGAATTCTACTTACCAATTAAACGGATAAGATTGGTTTTCGCGGTTTTCACACTAATAATGGTTCTCAAATAAACCCTCCCCTATATATATATATATATATGTATATATATATATAATCGTTTTAGCCTTTAGGGTGTTTGGATTAAAGGATAAACAAAAGTTGAAGGGATGAGGGGGTCCTTGGTTAATTTAACTTGTTATTGTTGTAGGTAAAAGGATTAAGTAATAGGTAAATGAAATTTTATGGTTAAATCATTCATAACAAAGCTTTGATGGTTAAATCAAAATTCAAGTAAAACTTTGATAATTAAATCATTTTGGCTTTCAAATTGATATACAGGGGAATTAAAAACAAATTAATTTACTTACTCAAATCTAAACATTCAAACTACAAGTCAATGGATGGAAGTGATTTGAGTCATTAATTCCCCTGTATATCAATTTGAAAGCCAAAATTTACATCAAATGTATTCTTCTTCTAGTCAAAATTAGAATGATTTTGTAATATATATATTTTTTCTGAAACATAAATTACACAAATATTTTCATGTTGAAAATAATGACAATTTATCTTCCTAATTTTGGATGCATAAAAATATGTAACCTAAAATGGTAATGTAGTTTGGGTCAACAAACTTACATAAACCTACGCACCGACTCTAACCAAATACTCTGAATCCCTAATAATTAGGGGTGTCGGAAAAAAACCCAAATAACCCGAATCAAATTATGGTAATTCGGGTCTGGTTAATCGAGTTTCGGGTGGCTTGCGTGGGTAAGCGGATTTAGTATAGCGTTATTTTGGGTTTAGGTGACTCGGTATAAAAAACAAAATCTAAATGATCCAATCAACCCTAAGGACTTTAAGATTTTTTAAAAGTATTTCAAAATTCCTAAATGATTATAATTTAATAACTTAAAAGGCACTGAAATTATTTTCTTATGGCTATGTTTTGTTTCATTCCACCCTAACAACCCAAAACATTATTCGGTTTCGGTTACCGGATATGTTTCTAATACCCGAATACCCCTACTCTTAATAATTGTATCACATTTAAAAGCTTAATTGTTTAGATTTGTATAGCTGTATGTATATTAAGTATTTGTGTTTAGAAGTTGGTTATTTATATCTTGTTCATACTGTTTTCCGTGATAGCCCAAGAATCATTACAACTGATGTCGTTATTAAAGAAATTTAAATTTATTGGCTTGTTCAAAGCAGGTAGAGTGAAAGTCTTATGATCATGTTACGCAAGAATAAAGTAAAGAATTATTATGATTTGAATAACATAATCATATTCTGTCTAACAACCGCCATAAATAAGCATTGCTCTTCTGTTTGTTGAGAATGAGAGCTCGCTCACATAGACTGGGCTGCTTTATAGTCAAGTGGCTTATTCTACTATAAGTTGCAAAGGAAAGGTGATATAAGCTTTTTGGGCCTCAAATGGGTCTTTAAAATTATCAAGTATTAGGATTTGGACCTGGATATGACCCGACCCGAAACAACCCATTTGATTTGTTGACATCCTCCTTGGTTTTAAAGAACTGCTTCGTAGACTGACTTGGAACCAGGTTCACAGCAAGCTTCTTTTATATATTTACATGTTGAACAACACTTTGTTTAGATTCATCAAGCTTGAGTCTCAATTAAACATTATCATTCTGAAATATAATCATGTACACTAACTATACTTTTAAAAAAGAGAGATAACATATTCCTCTATCTGTCACTCAAAACAACACATACTAGTAGTAGTAGATGTGTGCGACGTCAAAATACAAAACACCCGACATCACCTTCTAACTTGGTTAGCAGAACGTTTTTGGTTGAACGTCAGCCGGTATGCAAAAATTACCAGGAAAATGAACCGAAAGAGCTTGCGTTTGAACTTTTGGCATTTACAAATGTAATCAAGAACAAGAAACGAAAAACTGAAACACATAAGCACAGAAAACGGCCTTTCGCTGCCCATTTCCCTCAATTAAGTTTTGACCCCACTTCCAGGTTGTACAAAAATGGCAGACAAAACTCAATCATTCATAACACTCCCCAAAACCACCACAAATAAATGGAGGGGAGGACTTTCCCTACTACCCCAAAAACCAAAATCCTCTCATAACCCACCACCTTTAAACACTCTTGATCCTTTTTTTCTTTTAAATAACAACAAATGGAACAGGTTATTCACAGCCCCACCCACATCAGGTCCCCCAATCAGACCATGCAGATACGCAGCATCTTTAACTGGCCCCCACCCAACCACTCATCAGATGAATACATTTCTTTCTTGGGCCACCAGGCATATCTTTCTCTCAAGTAGTAAAGCCGTTGAGACAATCAGATACCGCAGGCTTGGCTGTTGTTCATCCTCTACTACTGTTACATTTAACTTTGATAAACCACTGACTCGGGTGGGTTCCTTGTTTTAAAAGGTTACAGGTAACCCATAATTGAGGAATGATCTGATATGCCCGTCCCAGCCTGCAGTTACCATAACCAGACCCCACAAATGACAACCAGCAGAGCTCTGGCAAGAAGATTTAAAAAATTTGTATTGAGATTTACACAATGGCGATGACAAACCAGCAGCAGGTGGACTGGAAGTCGGAAGCTTTTCTTCAGGCCAAGTGGCAGATCCTTTCGGAATTGACTCTAGAAAGAACTCTTGACCAAGAGAGAAGTAGCTAGGTGAAGAAGAATTAGGCAAACCCTCTTGTAAATTCCAACCATTTCCCGACCCACTTTTCAGACCAGACCAAGGTAACACAACTGAGGCATCACTCGAGAAGCACTCAAAGGACCTAACTGTCTTTTCTTGGTAAAGTGAAGAAGCTTCTTTCTTATCAGTATTGCAGTTCCATACATATATATTAGCATCCTCGCATGCAGAGACCAAGTGTTTGCCATCCGAAGTGAACGATGCATATACCTGGTTTCCACCATTTCTTTGGCCTGGTGTAAGCATTAAAAATAAATCATTAACTACTGTACAGAAAAAATATATTAATCATACGTACAGTTGTACACAGACGGTTAAGATTGGAAGACAGTTGTGATGATGTTATACCCTTGTATTTGCCAATAACGTTGATCCCTTGAAGAATTCTCACATGGGAATCCGCACAAGTGACCATTACTTTGCTTGCATCTTGTGGACAGAACTATAGATGAGATAAAAAAAGAGAACCCAGAATTAGAACAAAAATTATAACAGAGAAGACTAATAATAATAATAATAAATAATATAATAATAATAAATAATATAATAATAATAATATAAAACAATAGTAGCACTACTACTAGTAGTAAATAAGGCTGTAAATTACCAACCTGAAAGCCAATTACGCTCTTGCAAGGCGACTTCTTTTTACTATTTAAGCAAACAGAAGCTTCCAGTTGGAAGTGATAATCTGATTCAAGGAAAAGACACAAAAGCTGGGATCCCAAGATTCACATGTGTAGATATAATTATGTATCCAATATTAGTGGATGCAACAAAGAAGAGAACTTCAAATTGCATACGGTTCTAGCATAGAGCCACATATTGTACAATGTGAAAAGGATGTTACATCCCACTAACACCTAATCCATATATGATCTATGATTAAACAAAATACAAGGCCACAAGATTTTTCAAACAATGATTTTGCCCGTTGAATCATATGAAACAACACCCATTTGGTAGGTCGAATATGGTCCACAAAAATCATATTTATTTATCACTCTTAAAGGGTATTTTAGATATTTAAATAAAGCATCAAACTTTAAATGAAACTAAATACTATGTGCAACTAGTATGGGATATGATAAAAATGAAGTTTACCCGACAAACTGAAAAGCCGGCAACAGCCTGTCATGGATCCAATAAGTCCACCCTAAAATAAAACAAAGAAGACGTTTTCAATTATCTTTGTATTCAAAATCTCATTTCCTAGGATCTGAATTAACGAACATGAACACTGACAAACCTTGCCATCAGGATTGTAAATGACTGCAGTGATTATTTCTCGTATGTCTGTCCAATCTACTACCTGGGAAGAACGAATAGACCATATTCGAACCTTTCCATCAATTGACCCGCTTATAAAGTAATTATCATCCACAGGATTGAACTGAACACATGTCACTGCAGATTTTCGATTACAGATGATATTTTTTTCATCAGTATTCACTAACGAATTTTAAGTGATTATCAGATTACCACGACTTCACATCACAATAATCAATTTCTGGTACTTCTAATGATTAATTAATGATTCAGGGGACAGATCATCAGCTTAACTCTGACAATCATAGTAAATGATTTATATACCATTATTTTATCTATGGCATCCTTAAATAAGTTAAAGATTTGGCGACCACTCTACAGTCAATGCCGATAAAAATGATAATTAAAACTTTAAGCAACAAAAGCACATCCATTATCCTAAGGTGTTGCATATCTGATTCTGGTTATTCAGTATCACGGTGATTTTCACAATGCACATCCAAACACCTCTTATTTGAATAAGGCCTGTGAAGTCAGGGTGAGGCACATACCGTAGTTACTGTGGGGAAAGGTTTTAATGCATTGATCGCTCCCAACTCTCCACAAACGAACAGTTTCATCAACCGAAGATGACAGAAGATTCTGAAATAGTAACAATGTCACAGTTCACAATATGGAAAGCATAACTTTTGAACTTATGAAATCAGTGTCTAATTTACTCACATTATCACTGGACCATGAGAGATCCAAGATTTCACCATTATGTCCATGGAATTCATGAATGGGCTTCTCCAGTAGCCGAAACACCTTTGGAGGAACAATGACACAAGCTGAATCCGACGTTTTTCTTAAGCTTTTCAGCATACTCAATTTCTGCTTTTCAGCCATTAAAGGGGCGAGTTCAGAAAGATGATTTACAGTAAAGTATATGCATGAGGGATCGATATCTGGAATGTCAATATCGTTTGATCTATCATCTTCCACAACTTGCCAAATTCTGACAACCCCATCTTCTCCAGCAGTAGCAAGAAAACGCCCATCTTGACTAAATTTCATAGTCAAGATTGAACCTTGATGTGCTTGGATATCTTGTCCAATGAAGACAGCTGAGAGTTCCTTTAGTCGTTTCTTATTTTGTCGAACTTTGACTCGTTGAACCCTAGTTCTGCTAACCTGACCAGCAACGTCTCCCAGACCATCACATTTTCCTTGCGTATCTACAACACATGTCATGGAACGTAAACGACTCAACCATTGACTTTTTACTCTGTTCATGGTTCTAGCCATGGTGCCAGCAACCTTGATTTGTCTCTCCACAAGTTTCTGAACCAATGGAGACGAATCATTCTCTGTATGGATCAACGAATTGCATCCCTCCTCTTCTTCTCCATCATCATCTTTGCAAGTTGTAC
This sequence comes from Dittrichia graveolens, assembly GCA_038502395.1. Lineage (NCBI taxonomy): Eukaryota > Viridiplantae > Streptophyta > Magnoliopsida > Asterales > Asteraceae > Dittrichia > Dittrichia graveolens. The sequence continues at coordinate 72,057,503 of JARJIL010000008.1, forward strand.
TGCAGTCTAAATTTTTACCTCTACAAACAAAATTCTCCTTTGAAACAAGAATTCTGGATGAATCAGAAACAGAGGATGTACTAGAAGACATCTCTTCATAAAAGGGGCTTCTCAATACAGCATCACTGGTTTCCATAATCCTACTTTCAGAAGCTCCAGAATCATCGGATTGATTTTCATCATTATCCAAACTTAAATTCATTAATTTAAGGAACCGATTTTTTCTTTCTTGAACGCTTCTTGGAGTCCTAACCCAAACATCGTATTCGAAAGCATTAGAAAGCGGAACAAGTTTAGAAACAGGAGCGTCATAACAAATGTAAGAAGAATCAGATATTGTGTCTTGTGCATCAAAAAATCGATATTCTTTGTCTTGGTTTAGGCTAACCATGTTTCCTTTTGTTCAACCCATGAAACCTAACCTCAAGAAACCAAGTTTTTAAGCCCTAGGCAATAATGTGCCTTATTCCATCTCCGAGGAACATACCTAATTGAAAAGATAAAAAAGCAAAGCCTTAAAAAATAGAAAAAAAAAGGAGATATCACGAAAACCCAGATCAAGTAATGGCAATTATATTCATTCGATTCTACTAATAATTATAATATTATATGAATGAATAGTGACAATATTTAAAACTACAGAATCCTATCAAGGATCCCAGATCCAACGCCCATCGAACCTGCCCTGAAAACCAGAAATACAAAGCTCGTATATTTATTGTTTTTCTTTAAAGAATATCCACATATCGCATTGACAATTGAACCCGGGATTAGAATAGAAAATTGAGCAAAACCCAACAGGAAGCACAGTATCAAAAGCCCATTCGGAAGAGGAATGGAGAGTAAAATGAAAATTGAAACCCCGTTGATGCAATGAAAAGTGTAGTTTTGAAGATGAATATCGATTGCAATGAAAAAGAATGAAATACCTTTCTTCTTGTCTGTGAAAACAAAGGGAAGGAGTTAAATCCAAAGGAAAGGGGGGGAAAGAGGCCTGGTAATTAAAAAGGGGGTGGAGGGGAAGAATAAAGGAAAGAGGATGTTGATGTTGGTCAAGGAATGGAGCGAGAAACGAGAGAAGCAGTAGCGTCGTAGTGTGTGAGGGAGGTCTGGAGGAGGAGGAGATTTGTAAAAATAAAAACAATAAATACACTTTTGTTTCTTTGTTTTTCTCTCCGTAAAATAAAAAAAAAAAAAAATACTACTCACTCCACCCATTCTCTCTCCCTCTGCATGCATTGTTTTTCTCTCTGTAAAATTAAAAAAAAAAAAAAAATACCACTCACTCCACCCATTCTCTCTCCCTCTGCTGCATCGCATTGCATTAATTCTGTTCTTTTTTCGGTTTAGACTGAATGGCGCAATCAAGCTTTCGATTATTTTTTATTTTTTATTTTTTGAAATTAAAAATAAGCAGATTAAATTTCATCAACATCTTTTGGATATTTTAATTCAATATCACTTTTGTTTTTTTTTCTTCTTTTTCACAGAATAACATTCAACATTCTTATCACACTTTTCTTTTAATATTTTACAATGTTGTTTATGGAATAAAATATTGTTTTATAAACATTACATTGGAAGCTGCTAATTAAAATTTTGTATACAAACCTTATCTTATCTTATATTGTTAATAATATATTTCCAATAAGTAAAAAAGAGAGATAAATAAAATATACAAATAAAAAGAGAATTACGTGATCCTTTCCTCTCATAATAATTTAGGTGTCGTGTTAATTTTGATACAAAATTTGTTATTAATAGTCGAATAATTAAATTCCCATAAATAAAACAATATTCAGAAAACATATTTTGCAAGATCACAAACATTGATAGTAACAATATGATTTTATTTTTATTTTTTACTATTTTCTCATTTTACTTTAAAATCTACACTTTTTATTAATTAAAGGATAGGATTTAAACCTAGATCAAAAATACTTAACGTATATGATACCGATGTATTAATTAAATAATCAACAAAAGATTGTGTTATTAAATAAGCAAAATTTTCAGTTCTTTATCAATAGTTTTATTCTTTTATTGATAAAAATCAACCATCTGAAAGTAAAGAGGATCTTTTATATTAATAAAAGAATCATTGAAAAAACAAAAAAATATCTTAAATTATGTTACATTGATTTGATTGAGAGGCATGTAATTTGTAAATATTCTCTTTCACATTATCACAATGAAATTACGATATTCTAATTAAATTAATTTGTCAATTTTATGATTAGGAAATCATGTAATTAATTCCAAATCGACATGCAAATCATTCATTCATATAACCAAAATACTCTATATAGTTTGCAAAAATAATTTTTTCACTTATGATATCTATTGATCTAAAAAAGTTATAAATGTCTCGCTGCCTTTCTCTCTATATATATATCAAGATCGGTCTAAAATTAAAAAACATATTTTTTGTCGTTAATTTGATATAATTTTCATAATTTAACAACTTTTTATTTAATGGATATATTAGTTTTAAAAAAGTGGGAGTAATATAAAAATATTCATACTACACTTTCCTCCTTAAAATAAATAAAAAAAAACAGAAAAAATTAAATGATTAGTTAAAAATGGTTCTCGCGGTTCTATGTGTGTGTGTGTTGTTTCATTAATGTGTAACATAGTGTTATTGGTGTTGTATCTTTCGTAAATGACTCCATTTCATAAATGAAAAAATCACCTCTAATGATCTGTTAGATAGAATGTATATTATATAATGATTTATTTTAGAAACCGTAAATGAGCAATCTTTTATATCTATTATTATTTAAAATGTGCAATTTTTTAAGAAGGAATGTAATCAAACCTTTATATCCCAATCCTATGTTTGAGATTATAATGTTTAACACACATGTTTGTCATTCGGTTTTAAAGTAATGCTAATTAAAGTTGAAAATTACTATCTATATCATTCTAGACCTATAGTTAAGAATAATTCAATGATTATTTATGAGCTATAAGTTGGTTATCAATTCTCATAAATGGTTTGAATAAGTATCCCGAACTATTATACATGTGGACCTCGGGACAATGTTCCTCATGCCTGTAATTGATGTATACTTGCTTTTATTAAACTAAGTGTTAAAATAAGAAAATTATGGTGTTGTGCTACCAATTACGTACGTACATTGATCATTAGCGGTGTTTCCTTAATCCAATATTCCATTAATTGCATGTATCTTAATATATAATGTTCTTATATATATATATATATATATATATATATATATATATATATATATATATATATATATATATATGTCTCAAAAAATGCTTAAAAATCTTATTTTAGTCGGTCAATTTACTACCGATAAAGCTCTTTATGTTCGATGTGATACTTTTGGTTTCTCTATCAAGGAAGTGCTTTTTACAGACATAATATTGTGTTTTAGGAATAAAAATCTATACATATAGACATTAATTGTTTGTATACAAATAAATAATATATATATATATATATATATATCTTCATCAATACAAGAATTGATTTATTTTAAGGATTGTTATGTTTTCTTTTTACCATAACAAAACCTTAACTTTGTTTTTATTGGTCTGAAATAAACATGCAACTGTATGTATGAAAAAGAGAAAAGATTTTAGTTATGATTAATTTAAGCTAATTAGTCCCTTAATTAACCGACCAAATAATTCTAATTTTCAGCATTGAAATGCTTTCTGCAGACAGTCATCATCAATTGTTAAAAGTATGTCTTGTTTAAAGTTAAACCTTTTTGACATTAATTAAAGGTGACAAGGATAAGCATAAAATTGACTAAAATACCCTTTGATTAATGATTAAAGTTGACACAAGTTAGAAAATTACTCATTAATAGGCTATTTTGTTATTTATATACATATCTATCCGTGAATTGCGTTCGGTGGACCGTTATTAAGGAGAATTATTTAATGAAACTTGATTGTGTTAGTCATTGATTTATTTTGATCAATGTTGAATTTTGGTTATCACAGTTTTAACATCAAAATCAGTTTTCGTTTGAACTCTTTAATATATAATTATTATTTTTATTGTTATTACTTTTTTAGTTTATTACCTATGTACTATTTCATGGTAAAGGAAATTAGAAATGAAGTATTTATATATACATATATATATATATATATGAATGGAAGATTTTTTATGTTCAAGTTACTAATTAGGGTCTAGGAAATGTTAGTTTTATCTATACTATCTATAAAGTATTTACACATCAACGGGCTTCTGTCTCAATGATACATGGAGTTTTACCTCATAGTGTAGGTCTTGGGTTCAAGTCTCACTATATGAGGGTTTCTGAAAATAGTTGGAGAAGGGTTTATTACCTCATGACGCGTGGCTTGGGGTTCGCATATTGCCTGTTTGGATGTCACTGCGGATATAGCCCACTAACATAACTTCGCTGTTAAAAAAAACATTTACACATTTTTAATCTCTTAATTTTTAAGTAAGTTGAAATTACTAATTTAAACCTATAAGGAAACCATTATAAAGAGTTTATTATATTCTTAAATACCATTTTTATAACTAACCCATCAATCATAAATAATGTTAAAAAAGTCAAGTGAATGCAAATTATTTTTCAACATACATGATATTAAATACAAATTAAAAACTAAATTCAAAGGATCTTCATAAAAATAATAGTTTTAATATATAATCATATAACACATATTATAAACCTAGGGTTTGTTCAATATAGTCATAATTAAAATCATAGTCCTGAGTGCTAATTTTTAGCCATTAGATTTCAAGATTTAATAGTCCAGATTTAATCTTAGATAATAATCAAAATTAATATGAGGAAAGACAATTCTAACTTTTTGCCTATTGGTCCCCACCTTCTCTCCTCTAACTTATTTAAAATTAATTATCTCACAAACCGTTAATCGTTAGACGAAACGAATTATACCGTTGCGATCCTCGTGTTCCCCTCTTTTATTAGAGAGATCACTTAATATACTTTTGACAAATTTTTTTCTTTATTTTGTTAGGTTGGTCTTAAATTTTATTAATGTATAATCACATGTGATTCATAACAATATTACATGTATTGTTTTATTCATTTTTTTATCTTCTTGGAATTGTCTATCATTTAACGTTTATTAATTTTGAATGTTTGCTTAAAAAATCAACGTTTGCTTAGAACCGTTTATACATGTATGTACATATTCAATTTCACCCAATTCAATTGCATTGTCTACCCACGAATGCATATATTGTGTACTAGCAACACCCTATCCCCTCTATCAAAGGTCCAGATATGTTCTCCTTCGAATTCGATGTCTTTTATATTTGTTCTCGTAATAAGAATGGTTCTCGTTTGAACAATCCCCTATGCAATCACATATGATTGAATACCAAATCTCATATTTTTTGGTATTCAATCACATTTGAATCTGTACAAACTCTTGTGTGATTATGTACAAAATCATAGGTGATTAAATATGCAATCATATGTGATTGAATACCAAATCTTATATTTTTGGTATTCAATCACATGTGATTCTGTACAAATTCTTATGGGATTTTGTACAAAATCACACGTGATTGAATATGCAATCACATGTGATTGATTCTGTCAAACATGTGAAATAAATGTGCTACATTTAATCAAATCGCACGTAATTATGTGTATGTATAAGAGATAGATAATCACATATGTTATTAAATAACTAATAACTTAGAATCACTTTCAATTATTGATTTTTTGTTACTAAACCATAGAACTTCGCCGGATTATCAAACACCAAACTATAATTTTTATAAAAACTATATTGATCACACTTCTATGAATCACATGTGATTATACTTTAATAAAATTTAAGTCCAATCTAAGAAAATGAGAAAAAAAAACTTGTCGGAAATATATCAAATGACCTCTCTAATAAAAGAGGGGAACACGAGGATCGCAACGGTATAACTTGTTTCGTCTCACGATTAACGATTTGTGAGATAATTCATTTTAAATAAATTAGAGGAAAGAGAAAGTGTGAACCAATAGTCAAAAGTCATAAATATTCTTATTCATACAAATATATCAATTTTAATTATTATCAAAGATTAAATTTGGACTATTGAATCTTGAAATCTAATTGCTATAAATTATCTATCAGGACTATGAATTAAATTAGGACTGTATTGAACATTTCTCTATAAACCTAATAATATGTAACTTAAATTTATAGAAAATTTTGGATTTTTTAAACTGTTCGTGTAATCAAAATAAAAGATTTAATTTATAGTATATTTAATATTTTTTTTGTTTCTCATTTTTATATAAATAGGAGACCACCGACAGATCGACACTCGCTAACCCAAATATGGTTAAGTGGTTAACATCTATCTAATCTAATCTAAATTTAAAACCCACCCCTATAATATTCTATTTTCTTTATTTTTGTATCCCATTTCATTCATACATATATATAATTACCTACACCTTTCATTTCTTTTTAATCATAAAGACCTTACCTACTGCAGCATGATCGATCAGTATATATATATATATATATAAAATTCAAACGAGAACTATTTTTCGTACGAGAAACAATCTTGGCCGTTCATTTTGGATAATAGAGTTTATGGATGAAGAGCGTTGAGGGATTGAGTGTGGCATGATGCATGTAAGAAATTCATGGGTGGCAATCCAATTGAAGGAGGGGAATTGGACGGCTAAGATTGTTTCTCGCGATTCTCGTACGAAAAACAGTTCTCTTTTGAACTTTTGCCTATATATATATATATATATATATATATACATGTAACGGACATGTTAACGTGCAGAAAATATTTATTACCGCCACATTACGTAGGTATCTTGCGAGTTGCTAGTATGTATATATATATATACTATATTATAAAGCATTTAGACCTTTAAAATCTCTTAATTTTAAGTAATTTGAAATGACTAATTTAGCCCTTATTTAACCCTATAAGGAAACTATTATATAGAGTTAATTAGATTCTTAAATACCATTTTTATAACTAAACCTTCTATAATAAATAATATTTAAAAAAGTCAAGTCAATGCAAATTAATTTTCAACATATATGATACTAAATACAAATTAAAAATTAAATAAAAAGAATCTTCATAAAAATAATAGTTTTAATATTTTATCATATAACGCATATTTTAATTTAAGTATTAAAAAATACGTATAGCTAGAACTTATAAACCTAATAACATATAACCTAAATTTATAGATATTTTCAGATTTTTTAAATGACTCGTGTAATCAAAACAAAAGGTTTAACTTATAATATATTTAATATTCTTTGTGTTTATCATTTTACTGTTTTTTAAAATTAATAAAAGAGTTATAAGGAAAAGAGAAATAAAAGAAATAGAAACATGAGAAAGAAAATAGATATATTGCGAACGAAAATTGTTCGATGTCATTATAATGCGTGATATAATAGTCGTACGTTATTAAAAACGGACATGTTATCGAGTAGAAATTATTTCTAGCCGTTGCATTGCACGGGTACTATGCTAGTATATATATATATATATATATATATAGAGAGAGAGAGAGAGGAAGGTTCATTTGAGAACTGTTTTTATTGCGAGAACCGCGAGAACCAATCTTAGCCGTTCATTTTGGATAATGGAATTTATGGATGAAGAGCGTGTGAGAATTGAGTGTGACAGGATGCATGTAAGGAATTCATGGGTGGACAATCCAATTGAAGGAGGGGGAATTGGACGGCCAAGATTGGTTCCCGCGGTTCTCGCAATAAGAACGGTTCTTAAATAAACTTTTACATATATATATATATATATATATAGGCGTGAATTAAGAGAAAATGTGAACATATACATGTGTCAATGTCATGATCACTTAATTAGTTTGTTAGCAAAACTTAGACTGGTTAGTGAAATTTAACTTTTAGCAAAATTTTTGCTCAAATTCTTAATCAAATTTTGCTCTAATCAAGCTTCATATCTCAAAAACCAACTAAGTTGACTTAAAATGGGCAAATCTCTCACACACTCTCTAAATAAACTTTTGAATTTACATTGTCTATTACAAAACCTGAATTCAAGATTTTAAAAAACACCATAAGAGACCAAATGTCCATTGATATCTTTGTTACTTTTTCAAACATTAAGTTCAATAAAATATAATTGCCTTTTAAAAAAAAACAAGTGTAAAGTGGTTGATAACTTTGGTTACAATGTGGCAAAAGTCAACATAACCATTTTGTCCCCTTTAAACCTACCAAAGTAGAAACTTTGGTAGCGCGATTGGTGTTAAACTCTTAATATTTGGACATATTATATTTGCTTTTCTTCTTAATGTGGCATTACATAAGTTCTAGGAAGAGCTAGTATTTTTATGTCAAATTTATATTTTTTAATAATGAGATAATAACATGTAATTAGACACATCAAATGTTGTAGTTAGAAAAATAGGGAGTTACACGAAACAAGGAAAAAATTGCATTATAAAATCAACTATTGTTACTAAATTAGGATATTTGACCCAGCAGTACGAGACGTTTAAGGTGATTTTTAATATTATGGTGATTGGTTAGAGAAAAGTTGGTGATTATCCAGCCACTTTCCTAATCTACCACATCATCTATGTAGGAAGAATTGGTAACCGCCTCCGGTATGTTTAAGCGAGTGAGAACAAATTAATGTAAAAGGTATATATCTCTTGTTTTTTCAAGAAAGAAGATAGTGAACTAACTCTTGTCTTGTGAGTCGATGATCGAGCGAATTATAGTGACCAGATTAACTACTATATAACATTCTTGTGTCATTGATGCGTGATATCTCTAAATAGGGTGAACGGAAAAAATCGAAACCGAAAAAACCAAACCACTATAGCTATTGGTTATAAGTTTTTTTGTTTCAAGAAATCTAACAAATTTAATTTTGGGGAAACCAAACTCAACCCTACAACTAATACAAAATTATATAGATGAGTCAGCGTAGATATATTATTGATGTATGTATTTTGTATTATAATTAGTGGTTAAATGAATATTAAAATGGATGGTGACAAATGTAGCTAGCTATATATATATTATAGCCTACAAATAATTGAATAGAGTTTATTGATACGTGTGTGTTGATTGGTGGCCGACATATAATATTATGGATTCTTAACCAACTATACCTAGCTACCTTTTTTTAGTAATCATTTCATTTCACTAATAAGAATAAGAATAAGAATTACCCCCTTTCATGCATGTATATATTTTTTTATGATTTTATTCTCATCAAACTTTGATTTAGTTAGTGTCGGATGTCAACTCAACTCAACTCAAATTAGGCTTTAGATAATGAGATATATTTATTTATCATATATAATAATTTATTATGTTTCTCAATTTTAAATAGGAAACTTGTGAAATTTAATAATTTATTTAATCAAATAAAATATATAATTTACTAACTTCAATGATAATTGATGTTTCGTGGATTAATCAATTTCATAAATAAAAATATCATATCCCTTTAAAATACACTTATTGTATTAATTATCAAAATAAAGAAGGAGCAATTAAACAGAAAAAAAAAAAAAAGGTAAATGTACGTCTTGTCTATCAAAGGATGGGCAAGGCATATATGTTCCACCACGTACTACCTTAATTAGGATCTTAACTAAATCAAAGTTTAAGTGTCAGCTACTTTCCATTCTCCTATCTATCTTGAAATCCCAGTTGGTTCCCAATGACAAGAGTTGCGAATTAATGCCAGCCTCTGCATGCTATCAAAATTTCAATAAAAACTTTCCAATTGGAAAGCCTCCTCGCTATTTGCAGCCGGGAGAAATGTCTTATATATGTAAATCGGTCCTTGGAACGTACAGTTGGTATCTTCTAATATATTTTCATTATATAAGCTAGCTAGGCGTCAGAAAACCCTAGCTTCTTTCTCAACTTAATTGAGAGATATACAAGCTAGCCAGGGATTTCTTGTGGGAGGCTCTAAAATCAAGAAAAATTAATATGGCATGGATAAGGTGTTTAATCCAAGAAAGAATTGAAATGGGAGTTGGTAGCTTCAAACATTGCTCTCCGGCCCAGAAAAATGGTGAACGAGGCTTAAAATGGAAATGACTCGCTTGCTTTGGAAATTAAAAAAGCCGTCGTATCTCTAGCTTGATATGATGGTTTTAAATATACAATCCTTATTTGATATGTTAGTTTTCTATGGATCTGAAATCTCTTTTTTCATTTCTTCAAATGAGACCGACTGATATCTATCTATCTATCTATCTATCTATAAGCTAGCTAGCTATGTCATAGGCCGGGTCATGCATGCATGCTTAATTTCCTCAAGCAATAAGGAAAGACATATATAAATGGTGTTCTAAGCAAATATATATAGCAGGATCTACTGAAAGACGATCGAGGGCTCGCTCGCTTGTGATCATTAAGATCGACTAACCAATTAAGTAGTTAAGATGGAATCTAGCTTCCCCGATGGGATTATTGGTTGGTAAATTAAACCATATATGAAGTCAAAATGCAATCAATCTTTGTTTGTGTAAAATGAGGAATTAATTAGCATGTAATCAACTTGACATTCTTGGATTAAACACTATATATTATAAACATATATTCAATCCAATCCTACCGGATTCGATCGGTTTTCTTATCTTTTTATACTTCCAACAAGATGAACACTAATCGCTAACAAAAGCCAATTAAAATGTATGTAGATTTTGACTTCTCATAATGAACATTTGAAAACTTGGCAAAATGGCCGGTGCGCATGTACTTGATCATCGAACCCCGCAGGTGAATATATTTTAATTAGTTTCGATATTTTTCAAAAACATCTTTTTTGTGAGGACAAAGTCGGTGGTGAAATGTGACGACAACTTTTCTTCGTGAAAAACTTTCACAAACAGGGTTGCGGCGACAAATGTCAAGTTTATTAGTGAGGACTTTTGTCGTCACCGAAAGGTGTTTTTCATCTAGTGTTGGTGTGACTGACCGTCCACTTCCTGGAACTTTGCTTTTAGGCGTTTCATTATTATGTAAATTAGAGCTTTGTCTTTGATGCGAAACAACTCTTGAAAAACTAGAAAACATATATACTCTTATATATTTTCAAGTAATTAATCATTCCTGGTTCTAAATCTTAATGTCATCGTTAGATTGGTAAGAGTACGTGCGTGGTTCCTTTGAGTAAATGTTACATTAACTTTCCACACCAAATTGAGTTGAATCTGGTTCATACCTGCCTATAAAACCTTTTGTAAAAGAGAGAAGAAATGTTACACGGCCGGATATTATAATAGATAGATTTATCTTTTTTCTATTTGTAAAAGAGAAAAAAGTACGAAGAATCTTTACCTGACTACCATATTAGAGACAAGTATAGAAAGGGGGTCACTTGCTTTTCAAGAAAGAAGAGCAGTAAATACACTCTTGGTTATGAGTAATGTAGAGATTTAGTTAACAAACTTTTTAGCTACTATACGAGCTAGCTAGGTTGAGTAACTAGTGACATTTCTCTTTTTTAGGACTATTACATTTGAGATATTGTTGTTGCAAGTATTATATATCCAATTTTTAATAAAATTGGATTGTTAGTAAGATAACTACCATTATTGCTACTATGTTAGTCCGTTACTCTTTCTCCCCCTCTTCCTACGACTACTTGTATTGCTCTTACTCCTGAACTAGGGGTGAGTTCATACCAGAATCGTATCAAATCCAAAAGTATTAATGGAATTGTAATTGTTCATTTTTAGAACCGAATACTACACTAAAAACTTATAACCGCTACCAGTTCGGTTGGGAAATTTCCAAGTCAATACTTTCACTTTTATAAGACTTGGACCGAACCGATATCGATCCCAAAAGTACCGAAGCTGAAAATGGTGATTCTCGTTGAAACCAAATACCAAATTGAAAACTTTTAACACGTACCGGTTCAAGACTAGTAAGGTTCAAAAAATTCAGTCAATACACTCACCCTTATCCTAAACTTGGTGGTGTTGTTTCTACTACTAGTATTGTTAATACTGTTTCTACTCATGCTCTTCCTTCTACTACTACTACTTTAACTGCTTTTGTTGCCATTGATAATCCTGCTCTAGCTCCTGTTGTTATTGCTAGTGTTACAAGTAATAATATAAAAGAATATATTGTTATTTTAATAGACTTCAGGTAAGAATGAGTCTACACATTTCCAAGTTTTAAAAAGTCATAAAACATTCGATTTGATAGTATTTTTTAATTTTTGTTACTGACAATGCATTTGAAGTCATATATATTATTTATTTTTTACTTTTTTTTTATCAATCTGAAGTTGCACGATGCATGGTGGTTAAGTTGGCCACGACGTTTAGCGATTTGGAACGTCATCAAAATCCACTAAACCCCATCCATATCATTCATCTATAATAAGATATATATATATATATATATATATATATATATATATATATATTTTCACCCCATTCATATAATTAACACAAATCCAAATCAATCATAATTTCATTTAGTTATCTTACGAAATTAACAATTATGGTTTTGATGCTTTCAGGTTAAGACTAATCCGATTTTAGTAGGGTGAGCGTATTAATTTGGAAGTTTTTGAACTAAATCAGTAGCGGTTACAGGCTTTCAGCTCGGTATTCAGTTTTAAGAAGTCAGCAATTTTGGTTTTCGTACTTTTGGGTTCGATCCAGTTCTGATACCGAGCTTACTATAGTTGATAAACATGTTATGAGCTGGAAAGGGATTTTTTACTTCAAATACAAGTTAAATTATGTACATACATAAATAAATATATATATATATATATATATATTTTATAAATAAAGTATAATGAAAATATTGGATGGGGAGAGAAGTAAAAGGTATGTTTGTTAGTGTAGGGGTTCGAAAGCATATTTGGACCACTCTATATTGTTTTTACCAGATTTAAATTAAATGGGCTGTTATTTAGGGTGGTCCTATAATTCACAATAATCATAAGTTGGTGGTGATTTTATTTTTGAGCCCGACGCTGTTGTACCTTTTCTTTACTAATTATTATTATTATTACTATTACTATTATTATTATCATCATCATCGTCTATCACCTTTTCTTCACAATTGCCATCCAAGGGTGGTAATCGTGTCGGGTCACGGGTTGACGAGTCGTGATACGAACATGACATGTTTAAATATTCGTATTAAAATGTGACACGAACTCATATACGTAAAAATACGACACGACCCGCGTAACCCATTTAAATACACGAGTTCACAGGTTGGCATGTTATTTCGGGTCATAAACGGGACGGCGATTTGTGAGTCTTGTTTTACTAATTTTATCTCTTATTTGTTAAAATAAAGTTTAACCCTAATAAACAATTTAGCTACAAGTGATGAAACGTTGATAATTTGATGGTGTCTAATATCGATAGTCTCAAAACAGCAAAAGAACAAAAGGGAAATGATGGATTTGTTTTTGATTAATTTTACGGGATTAAGAAATAAGAGAAAAGTTAAATAGCAAAAGTGGAAAATAATAAGGTAAATAGAAAAACAATATCAACAAGATTATACGGTTTAGCCGGTCGACCCGCAAACCTGCCACCCTACACGAACATGTCCCGTTTATTTAAATGGGTTGACAGGTCTAACCAAAAAAATTCGAACTTGTTTATGCCCAACCCAAATTCGTTTATTTGTATGTTGAGCTTGTATCGTATTTCATGTTGATAATTGACACCCCTACCACCCACCCACCCATTTTGCTTCTTTTTTATCTTACTTTTTAATTACTAACTTGATTATTATGGGGGTGTTTGTTTTAGCTTATTTAGGGCTTATTTTTTATAAGTTAGTTTTTTCTAGCTTATTTTCTAACTTTTAAGCTTATTATGAGTTACAAGAAGAAAATAAGCCGGACTCATAAAAAATAAGCTGAAAAAAACGAACTTATGAAAAATAAGCCTGAAAAAAAAGCCCTTGATAAGCTAAGACAAACACCCCCTATATGTTTGTATCCTTAATTTATCATAATTCTAAGTAATAAACATACTTACTCGTGTCAAAAAAAATATAGGTATGGATCATGGCATTCCTCACGCTATGATTTATGTGATAGGGTTGAGATATTAATGTGATATATGTATGCAAGAGGGAGGGAAGTACACCCAACAACATCCAAAAATATATTCTTTAAAAATAGTAATCATGTTCATGGGAACACTGCGGATTAGCCGGCATAACTTTGATGTTTGATTTCACACTTTAACATCCTGTTCTTGAGTTTTTTTAAGAAAGGAAATGAAAGGATTTGAAAATAAAGCTTTAAAAGATAGGTTCTTGAGTTTCACTTAGGAAAGGAAATGAAGGAGGAATGTAGGCTTATTTTGATGTCAAAACTATCATCTCAAAATTGGGATGATTTGAAATGATAGGATTTCATTTCCTTTCTATTCCTTTCCTCCCCTAATTAAACTCGAGAACAAGGCCTAAACATAAACAGTTAGGCAGCAAGCGGTAGCGGCCTAGCATCATGTTATCACCTTAATGGGCTGGACTTATAGCTCTTTTCAGCATATCTTATTTCCTATTCTTATTCTGGGCTCTTTGGATTTGGTGGAAGACTATTGGTGCTTGGTAGGCAATTTGGAGTTTTGGCCCCAGTTTCTGACATATAAGCCTATCATCAACATTCAAGAGTTGCACAAAATCTGGTCAGGGGTAGGTCCGGTCTCTGTGTAAGACAATTCACTCTTTGTTCGGTCCGGTCTTTTTTCAAACTGCTTATGATCCAAACTAGTCCGGATCTCATTTGGATGGTTTCTGGTTCAGTTTAGACATTTTCAAATTAGTTTTTAAACTTTTGGTATGGAACGGTTTAGACAGACGGAATACCAGACAAAAGACCGATGACTCAAACTGACTCTAGGATCGCTTGGACAGACTCGACTTTGGTCGGTCCATTTGTAAACCTCTAGGCACAAATGAAGACATATATATAACCCAAGAATCCTCATCATCACAATACACAAACTATTTCAGAAACATCATTTCGAGCCAACAAAATGAAAAAAAAGAATAATCTTGGATCATTGTCGTTTCTTTAAAAGAATAACTCATATGCTTGTTCAATTGAAGGATCAAGTATCTTGGTAACAATTTCAAAGAGAGTCAAAACTGAAAAGGTTAAATATGTCAATCAAGTATATTATAAGGCCAGGGTCACACAAAATGCTCTGTAGGGTACTCATGTTCATATGCATTGTAGTCATAGTACAATCTTTCTCCTTTTAATATATCCCTGTTTGCTACTAGCAACACCCTGGCCTCACCATCTACGTCAAATCTCACACACTTTAAATTCTGCTTCTTTTTCCCTTCCCTGTAAATACATAAAGCAACTAATAAGCAAGATGTTATTACTTCTTTAAGTAAAAATATTACAAGGCAAACAAGACTTACGGTGTGTGATTATTTATGCCATTGATAAATCGAGCAATATTACTGCGTTTGTCAGGACAAATAACAAGACTTTTTGAAGGATCAGCAGCAGAAATAAGAGTCATTATACTGTCTCCATCGTCATTTTCCCGACTTTGCAAGTAGTCAACATCTCCAACATACTCCGTGATGATTGTCAAGTCTTTGATAAATTTATCAGCTTCTACAGTGAACCTGTTGAAAGCATACACGCAGACTAAATTCAATAATCTCATAAGCAAGAACCAAAATAAGAAAAACTAGGGCTGTGTTTGGTTTTAGAAAATACACCCTATTTTCCAGAATAGTTTTCTAAAAATATTGGAAAATTTAAAATCATGTTTGGTTAACTAATTTTCCGTGGAAAAGAAAATTGCTTAGTTTTCTAATTTTAATTAGATTTAGAAAAGTGCACCAGCCATGCTTTCCACTATTTTCTAAATCGCCACTTTTCTAACCCTGTCGACCGCATACAAGAATCAGGCTCTCTCCTCGATTCATTCCACACTGACTTCTTGACAGAGTGTCACCATCACTTCTCGTCAGCATCCCCACCGTGATTTCTGCTTACGGTTGAAGGTTTCTAATCGCATTCATTGTATTTCTCCCTCAATCGCAGGTTTCTATTTTCCGCCCACACAAACGCGCATCTTGACTGTATATCTCACAGGTTCCTAGTCCTCCCACGATTACAACTTAAAATGAAATTTATGAAATTATTGTGATTGTCGTATCAAATTTGAAATAACGTACAAGTTATTTTCTTTTGAATCACGTGGACTCATGAGTTTGCATAGCTATGACAGATGCATATATTCTTTCTCTAAATTGAATTCTGGAAGATGAGTTTCAGATGAGTTTTTAGAAGGAACAGGTCAACATGCTAACATATATGTGGTCATTGTATGACCATCTGATCAAGTTTAGTATTGACTAGGTTGTACAAAGTGCTTCAATGTTGTACTAGCAATTTGGGTTAGAGAGTTTTAATGGTAGAGGTCCTCTAAATTTTGTTTAATTTTATGTTTAAATTATAGATTTTAAACAACAAAAGTTGAAAAACGACAGAAAATACACATACAACATGTTTTTTAGTTTTATAAAATTGAAAATGAAGAGTCCATTTTTAATCAAACATGTTTTCAAAAAAAGATTCTGAACACTAAAAATGAAAACTCCATCCTTCTTCAAGAAAACTTTTTCAAAAACATTGAAAATAATTTTCCATAACCAAACGCAACCAAGAATTCTTAAGGGTGATTAAAAGAGCACTCACCCTTCAACAGGATCAAAAACAACCATGAGAGGTGGGCATTCCCCTTTTCTCATCATATTCCTGCATAAATTCAATGCCTTGGTGTCTTCTCTTGATAAAACCTGATCCATGATTGAGTTAACTCTTTAGTAACCAGTTTACAAACGTATTAATGAAATCCATGTACTGAATAATATGTTTTGTTAGGACTTTACCTGCATCCCCCCTCTCTCATAAGTAGAACGGTTTTCTGACTTAGGAGCCATGCCACGAATATATGTGAGCTCATTACTGAACACGGCTCCTGTTGCTGTCAATGCTGTGGCAAGAGATGCCATTTGTTCTAATCTTCTTGCAGATTCCTCACTTGGACTATATGGCAACAGCCTCCTTTTCTTCTTTGATTTTGCTAAGCTACTAGTACGTCGCCTTTTCTTACAAATATCTACTGCAATACAAAAAAAAAGAACTGTGAACAATTTATACCATAATGAAATGCACAGCTAAGAAGCAACGATACATTAAAATACATAAAGAGCTGATCTTTTTCTACCTTGACAAGTATTTTCGCTTGATTGTGAGGACCTTTGAATACGGAAAAAGTCAATGATTTTGGTTTGAACCAATGGGAATCCTGTGCAAAAAAACAAGAAATTACATTGTTAGAGACGCACCAATAATTTCTGAACTACACATGATCTGTACAACATAGCATTGTTATTTATGATATCAGATATAAGAGTGATACATAAATCAGATGCCTAAACTCCACAAACAACCTAAGATTCACAGAAGAATCGAGGGCTGGTATCAATTAATTTTGGGGGTTCTTTCTGAATCAAGCAATTAGTATGACGTTAAAACTATTGATTGTGCTAGGGGATTTCTTTCATATCAAGCAATCAGTATAGTAATATCTGGGCAGTGGATGAGCCGGCATGTATGAAAAGAGTAGGCATTTTCAATCACCAAACTTTAATTTAGCCGTATAACTCAAACATTAGGGCAAAATGTAAATCACATAGAGCAAATTAACTGAAAAAGACGAACATACTTGAAATGGTGTTCCGATTAGCGGAACAAGAAGGACAAAACCATGAGCCGAGCGGAACAGACGGTAGAATAGGTCTTAGGCAAAACAAGTGAAACCCTAGATCACAGCGGTCGCATAAAAGAAGCTCAGATCCAAAATCACCAGACCCACATTCCTCGCATGTTGTGTCATCATGGTCGAAATCATCTTCCTTCTTCAGATTCGATCTTTTCCTGGATGAAGATTTACTGGAATTGGTAGCTTGGGTCCTCCGTCGAGCTACAGCTCTGGGTGCAGAAGCCATTGACAGCAAACGAGGGAATCAATCAAAGATAAAAGAGTGTAAGGCATAGTGACATTGGCTTCAACCAGACATATATATCGTATGTATGTGTGTAGAATTCGCGGGAAATTCCAGGGGAGACGAAAACAATTGGCGCCCTAATTTGATGTTTTACCGGGGGATGGATTCCAATCGGGAATTAAGGTGTTTTAATACCATAAAGTGTGTTTTAAGGTGAGTGAAAATTTATGGTTGTGTTTAACCTCTACTGCTTTTTTAACTTTCTTTTTTTAATTTTTTTAACGTATTTAATCTTTAAGTGCTACAATTTTTTTATATAAATAATATAAATTATAGCGATGACTTAATCAATCATTTTTTTTGCTTACCTCATTTTATTTATAACGACATTTGCTTAAATAAATTATTAAACATGACAACATCTATTTACTTAATTTAATTTTGTTAAATTACTTACATTTATATAATTTTTAAGACTATAATATTTTTCTCTAATTATTAAATAATAATATATATTTTTAAAATTTTATTGTAAAAACTATTTTAATAATTAATAAAAGGATGGATTGGAAAAAAAAATAAAACAAAAAATTGATATGCTATTGAACAAATTCTATTTTTTGACATGTCATTGCACACGTGTCATGCCTTATATTCTTGAAATCGATCATGTTATCAAACACAAACTATTCTTATTATCCTCGTATTATGCGGGTACAATGCTAATTTTAGAAAAAAATTCTATTTTTCACGAAAACTTAAAAAAAAACTAAAACTTAGACATATATAAAAATTCTCCCTAATAATCTTATTTTAAATTAAAGTTAGAATTGACATGAATTTTGACTAATGAAGCATCAAAGTTGGATTTCACTTTTTATTAAAATCAATTATTCAAATTTAATATTAAAACTTTTATCTAAATTTGTGTGTATCTTCTAATATAAATAAAAGACTAATTTGATAAAATTTATTAGACGATCTGAACCATTTATTTAAAAAAATATTTAATCTTGACCGTTCATTCACTTAAAATCAAAAAATCAATTTGACTTTTTAGAGTCAAAATCATTAGAGATAATTTCATATATGCCCTTATTGAATCATATAAAATCGTATTTGCCCACCTTAATTTACAACTATCATATTTACCCTTTATAATATTTCAAAATATCATAATTAACCAAAATCTTAAATTTATCATTCTAAAATATTTTATAATCATTTTAAATCCTTTTTAATTATAACCAATAACATTTAACTTTATTACCTTTAATTGTAACAATAATGATTGATGCCTTATATAAGAAATACAATCAAGTCTCTTCATATCATGACACCACGTTTCTGCCGTAAAGTCTACACTTCCACTCGCGTCGATGTTTCCACTTCTGGTTAGAATGTTAATGTCGTACGTCGTCATTTTTTTAATTCTCATTTAATTCGCGTTTTATTATTATTTAATATGTTTTTATTGATGTTTAGTATTTATTACCGTTTAAACCAACCCGTGTATCATACGGGTATTTAGTCTATTAAAAGATAAGAGATTATAAGGGAAGATATAAGAGTTTATGTTAATTGTTAATTATTTTAATTTATGCATATTATTCCATAACAAACATTCAGGTTTGAATGAAACCTAAGAACTATATAAAAAGGATAAAAACTTATTTTAAAACTTGCTATCCTTTTAATAAAATGTAACACCCCAGTTTTATAAAATTGATATGTAAAACTAAAATACTATTTAAATATGCACATCTGCAATTTTACACAAAAAGCAAATGCGTGTTTACAATCAAAAGTCGAGTATGTTCCAATAGATACACATATAAGTACAAACTTAGTGTACTATAGAAGTTTCATATATTACACAAAGAGGCATTAATAGTTTCAAAAAGAGTTATACGAAAAGCGGTCAAAGAGAAGCTTTGCTCTTGCCTCTACTACACCCTGCAAAACATCTTATTAACGGTATCTGATAAGCTACGAGAGTTTAGTGAGTATGTCAAACTATAAATCGTATAAACATACATATAAGATCATATAAAGATACCATATGTATGTCAGGTAATCAATGTTAGCATTTGGTTCCAGAGTCAGGACAACAACATAGGTAACAGTATTGTACCATATCTGAGCCCTACCGCACATAGCAGTATGCTATTCAACACACACGAGTAATACATGTATAATATTTCGATATGATAAGACACATGTGTATATGAAGAATAGTCTAGTAAACTCACATTGTAAGCAATATTGTTATAAAATAGTTCCATAAATGATTATGGTTAAGTGAACACGTCTAAGACTAGTTCTACATGTATAATATCAATAATATATTAAGCACATGCTGTTGTTGAAGTTAGAAAACTGAATAGGGTAGGGGTACACCCATACCTTACATAGGCATGCCGGTGCCTTTAACTGTAGGTACGATTGTGGTATTTCAGACATGTGCGTACCTGATCCTGCAGACACGCCCGTACATTGACTTGGTACGCCCATGCCTTTACCCTGAAGCACGGGGATACCTTATGAACTAGGGTTTGCCACAGGGCCAAAGGCACGCCAGTGCCCCCCCTTGTCTGTACCAGTAAGTCAGACAACTTACTTTTATCCGTACAAAAGTCACCAAAACTCAATTTAATCAATTTCAAACAGCACAGGGTATTTTTCTACACCCTAAACAGCTATAAACAGCATCTAACACACTATTAACATGTTTGATCCTTAAAACCATCATTTGAATCACTTGTCCCATTTGAATATTAAAACTAAACAAACCTATCATACCTTGATTGTATAAGAGTTGTTATGATGCAAAAAGGATGATAATTTGTTGTGTTATAGGTCCAAAATCGCAAGAAGGAAAATGAGTTGCAGCTGTGAATGTGTAAATATGTTGTCTATGAATGTGTTTGTGTGTTTGCAAGTCAAGAAAAAAGTCATATGTATTTATAAGTTTAGGGTAATGGCACAAATGGTCCCCCGACTATTCAAGTTTCATTTTTGACATTTTTTACCCCTCTAGTTTCATAAACACATATAATCCCATAAGGCAACTCGTAATACACATATAACACTTATTATTTATTTTTATTAATTTAAGGAGTTTTAAACCTTGGGTGTTACATAAAAACATATTACGATAAGCTATATAAAATTGTATTTAAATTAAAGTTAAAACTGGATCTAAATATGAATGAGAAAAATTAAAATTGGATTTTAAATTTTATCAAAATGATGATTCAGATTTTATAATTAAAGTCTTTTATATAAATAAATAAAATTATATGATAAAGTTGCGTAATGACATGAAAGTTGTCCATTATCTAATAAAAGCTACATAATGTTCCAATATGGTACTTAAAGTATTTTTTTACACGTATATCCATTTTACTTGTTAAAAACATGTTTAATATACCTCTTACATCAAATGTTACCCGGTAAATGAGTAAAACCCCTAATTTGATGCATTTACTCGTTTTTTATTGGTGACGCATACAAAATTAGGGGAATTGTTAATTTGTAGCTATTGAAGGTGGCGAGAATGTCATCATCATCGTCCTACAAGTCAAACCCAAAAGTTTCTAAGTGAATGTTATTGTGAGAAGTCAGTAAAATATATAACATTGTGTACTAGAAACAACCATGGTCGAAGATTCCTAACATGCCATAATTATTTGGTATGATTTTGTATGAAATTAGTCATTGAAATTTGTGAAAACTACCATAAATTATCTTGTAAACGCATTAATTGTTGCAGGGAGGTGGTAAGAAGTGTAAATTCTTCTGTTTTGTTGACCATGGAGTTATTAAAGTCAAAAAATGGATGAAAAAATAAAGTTTTTGAAAGAAGATGTTTGGACGTGTAAAAAAATATTTTAAGTACCATATTAGAACATTATGATAAGATTCCTAACACGCCCTAACACTTGAAATGAAGAGGGGACTGATTTTAGAGTTTAAAAATCATGAATTTACCGGCTAAGCTAGTTGCAGGTTAAAAAGTAGGTATATTAACATGTTTTTAACAAGTTAAATGGTCATATGTGTAAAACACTTTAAGTACCATATTGAAACACAATGTCAACTTTTATGTCATTACGTAACTTTAACCCGTAAATAAAGGCTAACTTCAATAAAAATGTATTAGATCATTTTAACCATTAAATTTAGATAAAAAATTTGATTATCAAATCTTAACTATCTATTTTGATAACAATTAAAATCTATTTTTGACTCTTGTAGGTCAAAATTGGATTTAATTTTGATTTTAGTTTAAATCAAAATTATTATAGAGAATTTCATACATGTATTCCTTAAACACTTAAATATCATATTTGTCCATTTTAATTTATAAATATCATATGTAACTAAAAATTTAGTTTTATAATTCTAAAATATCTTATAATCATTTTATTTTTAATTACAAGCAATAAATATTTACATTATTTATCTCTAATCGTAACAATAACGATCAATGGATTATATATAAATACAATAACTTCTCTTTGTATTATAATACCATGTTTCTGCCTTCATATATGTCTTCCCCCTTGGATCGATGTTTTCACTGCCGAGTGTTGACTCTGGCTGTTGTCATTAAAAAAAAATTCATTCCATTCGTGTTTTATAATTATTTAATATATTTTTATTAATCCGAACAACTCTTACTGTAACGGAACTAGGACAATTTGGCTTGATTACTGGAACTCAAAAGCCGCATAAGAAAGCTACCTGAAAAAGGCAAGGTGCACACTGCACCTCTAGTGAGTCGGAAAGCTTGGGAATACCTCCTACGACTAGTAGTGCAATCACTCCCAGATTAACACTCACTCTTCACTGGTTTACTAGGGGTGAAGGCCCTATCCTTCGTTTTGGCGAAGGTTTGAAAAGAAAAAGGTAACAACGAAGAAAGGAAAAAGCGAGACGGTGAACCTATTCGTCGATTCCTAACCTTAGTAGCTTATATATTTACTATTTTTTTAAAACTACTAGTTTTATATATATTTAAAGATTCTACTTATTAAAATAATATAATAATGTTTAATAGTAGAAATACTTTTGAATTGACATTGAAGTTAGTCTATCGGGCCTTACTGTCGGTTATTCCGTCGATCCGTTGTGATTTGGCCCATGAATCACATACCTGCAACCCGTGTGTTCGGTGAGAGAGAGAGAGACACGGGAGAGAGATGTATCTGAAGAAGGCGTTCTGGAGCGAGGTACCTAAATCAGAATCAGACAGTAATGATAAATCGTCGGAAACGCCGTCGCCGGTGACTGACCTCGTGAGCTCACTCGAGGATCAGAGACTCTATAGAGAGGTAACTCTCGCACTACGGACCGGGCTCCGTGACGCACGCTCCGATTTTTCATTCCTACGACTACATGGCCTTCGCAACATCCTCAAATTCCTTCGATCCGTCGCGGCTTCCGATTCCGCCATCAACCTTTTCTGCCACACTCAGTCAATTCCTGATCTCCAAGGTACTGTATGCTGTGCGATTTCGTACGCTATTTTTCCGATTGTACGTGCACTGCAGGATATTTGTAAAAAGAGCAGTTCAGAATACGTAGTTGGAGACTTCGAGTTCATATGCGACAGCTAGTATTATTTCTCATCCTATTTTGTATTTTATTCACCTGTTGGATAACCATTGCAGGTTACTCCTATTAAGATCTCGTTCATTGACGTACAATGTGCTAATTTTCATGTTGATCCGGTATAGCTGTCAATCTGTCATGAATCAAATAGCCAACGGTTGGAATTAAACTTCAAAAAGTTTAGTCAGAGAGTTTTCTGTTTTCATTATTTGCTGTATGATATTTGTGTTAGGGAATAATAAAGGAGATGGATGGGTGTCATATCTTTGACTCATTTTAATTTCAACCGCTTATAACTGATGTATTCTGTATCCATCACCCCATTGCCGATACCATCTCAGCATGTTTGAATTATTATATAGGTGCAACTCCAAACTTTTTTAATTCATCTTTTGGTATTCAGTTATCAAATTCAGTTTCTCCCATTTAGAGCATCCGTAGTGATAAATAGCATCGCTGCCATCACTAGCATGTCAACATCACTAATTCACCACTAACCAATTGCAGTGATAACACCCATCACTACCATCATCGGAACCACACACAATCACCTATCTCAAATCCTATTGGTTGAAAAAAAGGGTTTACTTATCCAAAATGTATTAAACTATACCCCAAATGTTAATGTGTGTATCCACCTTCCCAAAATGTTATTGTGTGTATTAAACTTTCAAAAAATGTGTTATTGTGTGTATTAAACTTCCTATCGTATGTACTAAACTTATACTTTTTTTGCTTTTTTCTGTAATCAAAATAAGTACAATAACAATAAATTAAAAGTTTAATACACACAATAACATTTTTGGAAGGTGGATACACACATTAACATTTGGGGTATAGTTTAATACATTTTAGAGAAGTAAAAAAAAAAAGATAAGGAGCAGCGTAGCTCGTTGCCCGCACTATGAACCGGCCAAACACGAGCATTTAACGAGCTGGTTGCAATGAACACCGCGAGGAACATAGTTGTCAATAGCGAATAGCGGTAAACAGCGATGACCTACCTATATGCTACATAGCGAATAGCACTAAATAACGGACGCTATTTCGTATTTAGCGATAGCCTTCTAAAATATAATTATATATTTATATATTAGTATATTACCTTAAAAGTCTTAAACTATTATAAATATTAGAGAACAAAATATAATACTAAGTCTTACACTATTATAAGTTAAATCAAAGATCATCTAAAGCTTCATATTACCGATTAAAGGTAAAAAAAAACTACCAAAATGCCATCGCTACCGCTATATCCTTGATAGCGGTCACTAGCGCTACGCTATTCGCTATAGTGGCACTATTAACAACTGTGGCGAGGAAACATGCTTGTCAAACAGAAATTGACCTCTTTATCACCTTTCACCAGTGCCCATTGTGGGTGCTCTTATTAGGTTTGCTTGTATATCAAAATTTTGGATACATGACTGGCAGCTTGGGGAAACGGAATGGAACTTGGTTTTGATTTGACATGATCAATTGTATAGGTTTACGGTTGGATGTATGATAAAAGAGGAACTAAATCCATCATGTCTTATTTTTCTGCTTAATAGTGGTCCCAGTTCTGTTTCAACACTCTTTACAAGATTTTGAGGATCAGATAGTGAGCAATCTGGATCACATTTTCAGTGTTGAACCGTTGAAGATAAAAAGTCCTTCAACTGATGAAGAAGTTTCACTCGCACTAAGAGTTCTGGAAGGATGTTGTTTACTCCATAGGGAAAGCACGGCTTTGGCCCACCAGTTCAAGGCAATTCAGGTTTATCTCATGAACCATTATGTTATAAGCATGTAATGACTGTTGATTCATATGATCCGCTCTATTTTTGTGTGACATTATGAAAAATGACTAAGAGATAGAGTGGAGGGAAATAGAAGCTTGTGATTAACATCAACAAAGGTAAAGCAAAGTTTTCTCTGTATTAGTCCAGAGTACTAAAAGAGTTTAACTTCTTGTGCTCTCTCTCTCTCTCTCTCTCTCTCTCTCTCTCTCTCAGATCTTAAAAGTCAAGTTTAACACTTTAACTTCTATCTTTTTTTGTTTGATTTTGAAAATTTTGGTTTTGTTTCCCTTTGTTTTTTTTTGTATAAAAGAAAAACCATATTTGCCCTTGTCTACCCCCCCTATCTTATCCCCCCTCTGAGATAATGAAACTATGCAAGCGGTATTGGATAACTTCGCGTGGTACTATTTTCGTGTAATAGAACGATTGGTGAATAGCTGTTGAACTCTATGTTTAATTTTAAAAGATGAAAGAGAAAGACCCATACAAGGAGAGGTAATGGAGCTATGCAAGGGGTATTAAACTTTTCATGTTGCGCCATTTTCATGGAATAAAATTTAAAAAAACTAACCCATGAATTCAGGTCTTTAATGTGGATTTATTTATTGTAAAGACAGAACTATATCTATAGTAGCATCCTCAACATTAGGGTGCAGGCCATCCATCTATTTCTCTTCTATTTATGTCTTTGAATTTAACTTCTTTGTGGCAACCAAGTCAATTAAGTTCTGGTCTAAGTGTTTATCTCAACATATTTGATCCTATATATGGAGTATGTGCACTTTCTGGAATTACATTGGGAGATTGGGTTGGGGTTGAGAATCAAGTATATTAGTAGGTTCTATTGGAGGTAACTTTAGCTGCCTATTGGTGGCAGTGATTGCTTAAAATCATCCGTTGTTGTGATGTTGAATTCCAAGGAACTGACTAAGAGGTCTTGAGTCTTGACAGCCTTCTTCAATAGCCAAAGGGTGAAAGTAATCTTGTAACCCTTTTTAATTCTTTCTTATATTAAGTTCATTTTTTAAATTTCTTGGAGTTCAACAGCATCTCATTAGGTACTCTTTCTGTAGTTATGACTTATGAGAATAGTGCCATATTGGAGTTCTTCATTTGGTAGTGGACAGCTTTGCTAGCTTTTGGGCAGTAATCACTTATGTTTGAAGGCTTCACTAGTGTTTATACATATTCTGAACTTCAAAGGAAAAATTACTTAGTAGACCACACTTATATGTTTCTGCTGTGAATTCGGTGAATGTCATCAGTTTCTTATATTAAATCAAACTGGAAGAAGCAGTTTCAAAGACTTCTGCATTCTAGTTTCCATACTTCAGCATCACTAGCCTCAATAAAAAAGACATCGTGATGCTGATGCATGAAAGATGTGATTTTCAGTTTGTCTTTTCTGGTTTCCATACATCTGCCTTCTTGCTAGAAATCTAAAATATAATTCGAATCACTCAGGTTTAGGAGTAACAAGTCGTGTATCTTGGCTTTCTTGGAAATCTGAAAATCACAACTTGAATACCTTTCATACAATTTGCTGTAAACAGTAAACATGATTACATACTCCAGTCAACATGGACTGTGAAGTTCTCATACAAGGCCTTGCTGAATTGAGTCTTTCTAGAAGAAGCAATAATTTTATCACTGGGTTTGACCGATTCTAAGTTTGTTTTCTATATATTTATTTCTAATCAGCATAACTATTGAAATATGAAAGACGGAGACTTGATATAGATATCCTTTAGGATCAAAGAAGTATGTTTCACAAAGCCCCTTTTAGATAATAGGGGAAGATCAAGTCTAACAGATACAAAAGGTTCAATTCCATGCAGGTTTTGATGAACATATTAGCAACACGAGGAGTGCTTGAGCAAGGGGCATGCCTAGATGCTCTCATCTCAATAATGCTGGAGTCATCTGTCAATCAAATGGTATGTTTCTTGTTATGTCGGACAAATTAATTATGGATACGCTTGTGGGGCTTTGCAACAGTGACACAAGTAAATATACTGATGTACCAAAGATGGTCCCTTGTTTTAATGGCTTAATCTCTCATTCAGCTGTCTATTATACTTATCTCAGCACAAAGTAATTCACTTCTTGTATCTGGTCTCTGTTTTTTCAATACCAGGCTTTTGAGGAATGTAATGGCATTGAAGAAGTTGCATTGCTCATACGAGACAAACAAGTAGATGAAAATTTGAGGTATGCTTCCAACTCTTGGATGATTCTATCATAAGCATTTTGTGCAAAATCAACATGGAAATATGCAAGTGAAAGATTTACATAATGAAATTAGTGTGTTATGTTCTTCGAGTGAAAATCAACTTGAATTCGGAAAATAAATGGAGAAATCCTTGAAAGAATTGGTAATCTTCATTCATGGAATTTTATCATGCTACCTCCTCACAGTATGTATATGATAAGGATGAGAGTGATGAATGTGATTAAGTTCTTTTCTTTTTGGTTTTTCTCCGTAGTTCACCAATTTGCAATACATTGTGGTAGGTTCATTCCGGTTCGCTCTGGTACGATATACCATACAATGTGGTACGACGTACCCTATATTAATAATATATGTTTTATACATGCTTAATAAATAATCAAAATTATTGGCTTAAAATCAGAATTAAGAATTTTAGATTTATATTAAATGTTCATATTATCAGCCCTTTTGTCGAGAATTTCAAACTGTATTAAAAATATTAGATTCATTCAATTTACTTACCTTTTATCCAGACTTTCAAACTAACCAATAGAGATTTATTAAAGTCTAGACCTTTAAACTACCAAACTCCTGGTCAAGTAGTTAAACATAATTTTATTTCACCTCAAAAGTCGCTGAATTTGTTGGCTCGCTGAATCCTTAAATCTGGAACGTAGATTATGTTGAAGCAAATCACAATCCCAAGTGTGTCAGGTACGTACCAAACTTAAACGCGTAACGCAATTTTCTCCAAAGCAATTGCGATCCCATGCGTTCCAGGAACGCAAACTCACCGCATTTTGGTACATGCAATCCAGAACGAAAAACGTGGGGGTCTAGCGATTTATTTGACTATGCTACAGATTCAACATTGGGTTCTACAGATTCAACATTGGGTTCTACAGATTTATACACAGCTTAACAAATCAGAGTTTAAAAAAAATTCAGATTCGACAGTTTCAACATGGTTCTCTACAGATTCAACATAAATCACTATTTCTCAAATTCACGATGGGTTCTACATATTTAGCAATGTGTTTGACACACACATATTCAACAAATCAGAGATTTAAAAAAAATAAAAAACATATGAAGGAAGAGAGGAGTCGAAGGTGACGAGGGGAGAGAGTGAGAGAGAGAGTAAACTTACCTGAGGTTGAGGCGGAGGAAAGCGACGAGGGAAGGGGGCGGAGGAAGGTTCTGGAGGCGGAGGAAGTCCGAAGTCGGTGGTGACAGAGGAGTCGAAGGGCTACAGTCGAAGGCTACAGATGAAGGAAGAGAGGAGTCGAAGGCGATGGCGACACATACTACAAGTGGCAGCGGTGACGGCGACACAGGGCTATAGAGGAAGAGAGGAGTCGAAGGGCTCAGTCGAAGGGGAAGAAGATATATATTACGATATGAGGGTAATAAAGTAATATTTCACATTCCTTCATCCAAGGATTTTAAAAACCTTCCATTACTAGATGGAGTTCACTTTCCCTCACTTAATGGATTCCAATTCTTTGAAATTCCCTTCTTTAAGTGAACCAAACACAAGAATCCTTATGAATTGGATTTCAATTCCAGAATCCTAAGGATTCCTGCCAACCAAACAGACCCTAAGAACACACACAGTTTTGGTGTATTGAAATGCTTATTGAATTAGGGCATAATAACAAAGTATTTATACCCCTTGGGTATTTACAATAACTACCCTATACTTAGACTAATGTCATAAGTAAAAACAAACTTCACTAAAATCTCATAATCAAGCATCCGCAGATGAATTGGATGCAATTTTTTAACAAACTTATGACCCGATGTAGTAGAACCAAAGTTAAAATGCACACGAAGCCCTTGGTTCCTTGTTTCAAGAGGGTGACAACGAGGAGTATATTGAAGAATTTGAGGCTTTGTCTGCATTAATACTCGATATCGATGAGTATGTTTTTGTTTGGCTTGCAAATCAACATTTGTGACTGAGTTGAAGCATAAAACCCTACCTCATGCGATCAAGCAATGGATTCCGCTTGTCAGGTTGCCATTGCAACTGCTACTCAAGATAACAAAACAAACGACAAGGGCAGAGCGATTTCAGGTACGAGTGGGGTTATCAAGTCTAAAGTCATATCAAGTATTTCGACTCAATACAAACAGAGAAGCAAGTACTTAAGGCTGATTCAACCAACTTGAGCTCATCTAACTTAAGTTAGTTAGTCTGATAGTTAGTTAGCATTTTTCTGTTAGCTGTCTTTCTTCTTCTCATTCTATATATATTGTCTTTCTCATTGTAATCTGTACTTACAATTCATCTTTACTCAATACAATCAATCACTTTGATTGCATCTCTAATTACCTCATGGTATCAGAGCTTCCACGCTCATATTAAGAGGTTCCCTCAATCTATTGAAGATCAATGGCAGAATCACCAACTGATTCATCACTATTTGATGATGATCCGAGTTCCCCCGATCATCCATTACACCTTCATCAACATGATCACCCGGGACTGGTTCTAATTTCGAAAAAGCTCACAGGATCAGACAACTATGGTTCATGGAGAAGATCGATGATGATTGCCCTAAATGCCAAAAATAAACTGAAGATTTCACTGGAGAATACAAGGAACCAGAGTCCAACTCAAAAATGAAAGCCCTATGGGATCGAACTAATGATATGATCATATCATGGATTCTGAACACAATTTCAGATCAGATAAGTAACTCTCTTACATTTGTCAATACTGCAGTTGACCTCTGGAATGAATTACAAGAACATTACTCACAATTAGATGGACACAGGATTTATCAATTATCACACGATATTGTGCACTTACAGCAAACAAATTGCACAATTGAAGTCTATTATCACAAATTGAAAGGTTTCTGGGATGAATTAGATGCATTAGAATCACCATATCTGTGTACATGTGCCTGTTCATGTGAAAATGGAAGACTAAGTGGTGAAAGAGATCAAAGGAAAAGACTAATCCAATTTCTCATGGGATTAGATGACTGCTATTCCAACATAAGGGGGCAAATTCTCCTCATACAACCACTGCCTACAGTAGCTAAAGCATATGGAATGGTGAGACAAGAAGAGAAACAAAGAGAAGGAACCAAATCTTCCATACCAATTACTTCAACAGCTTTAGCCATGCAGACAAACAATCCTCGAAATTACAATAACAATATGAAGTTCAGCAGGAATGTTTCAACAGAAGTGAAGAAAAGCATCTTTAAGAAAGGCACATTCTGTGAGTACTGCAAAAGAGAAGGTCATTCCAAAGATGAATGCTACAAACTTGTAGGATATCCAGTTGGTCATCCTTTATATGGAAAATACAAGCCAAACAACAGGAATCAAAGTGACAACAAGACTGTGAACATGGTCATGGGGCAAGAATCTACTCAACAATATGAGAATGCTGAAAGTGATTCAACAATGAATGCCCGAATGGATTCAATTCAGAATCAACTTAATCAAATGGTAATGATGATGCAGCAAACCATTAAAGCACCTAATCACTCTGAAGGTATACCTATTGTTCCTCACATTACAGCTTCTGTTTACAAGTTTATAGCATCACTTCTATCTGATCGAAATGATATATGGATTGTGGATAGTGGTGCAACTGATCACATCACCACCTCTCTGAAATACATGTATAATATACATGACCATCTTAATCCTATACATGTCCAATTACCAAATGGTAATAACATTCTTGTCACAAAAAGTGGTTCCATCGATGTCACCCCTCACATAACATTGCACAATGTTCTGTATGTACCATCATTTGCTTACAACTTACTGTCTATAAGTAAGTTAGGTACAAATCAGTCATTATCTGTCCTTTTCACTCCTTTCTCATGTTATTTCCAGGACCACAACAAGAGGATTGCGCATGGCACCCTCTGTGATGGTCTCTACATTCTCAAGCAGGAACAAATCAATCCATCACCTTCATCCTCAGTTCATTCTACCACAACTTCAAACATACATCTATGGCATTCAAGACTTGGCCATCCTTCACTTCATGCACTGAAACAAATAAAACATCTCTCATCTGTTGTTGATTTTTCTGTTGATGAACCTAAATGTAATATCTGTCCTCTTTCCAAACAGCATGCTTTACCTTTCATATTAAGTGAATCTCATGCTAAAGCCTTGTTTGATCTTATTCATATTGACATATGGGGTCCTTACAAACATCCTACTGTCAATGGTTGCAAATATTTCTTAACAATTGTTGATGATTACTCACGAGCAACTTGGACTTACTTATTACCTACTAAACACCATGCCATATCCCAATTCAAACAGTTTTATACATATGTTCAGAATCATTTCAATGTCAATGTTAAAACTGTTAGAAGTGACAATGGTTTAGAGTTTTTAAGTAAGTCATTACAAGATTTCTTTAATCAACAAGGTGTTATACATCAAACATCATGTCCCTACACGCCTCAGCAAAATGCTAGAGTTGAGAGAAAACACAAACAACTCTTAGAAATTGCTAGAGCTCTGAGATTTCAAGCAAACATACCCATTCACTTGTGGGGATACTGTATTCAAGCTGCAACTTACCTCATCAACAGACTTCCATCAAAACCCCTTCATTTCAAAAGTCCTTTTGAATACATTTACAACAATCCTCCTTCCCTTGAACATCTGAGTGTTATAGGATGCCTTGCTTATGCTCATAAACACACTCTTGATAAATTTGAAGCAAGGGCAATACCCTCTGTTCTTTATTGGCTATCCTCTAAATCAAAAGGGTTACATTCTATATGATCTAAACACTCATAAAACTTTCACCGGTAGACATGTTGTCTTTCATGAATCCACTTTTCCTTTTCACTCCTCATTGACTCCTTCTTCACAGGCTCCAGCCCACACCACTACAAATGACACTCCATTAAATTCTGAGTATCAACAGTTCAACACATCTTCTCAATCACCTTCAAGTGATACTTCATCACCACTCCACAACACACAAGACACCCCTCCATCTCCCACACCGGATTCTCCTCAAAATCATCAAGAAAACAACCCTTCTGACACTACCCACTCTACTTCATCACACACTGACCCAATTCAACAAAATTCTTCCACAATTCCTCAAACAGAATCTCAAAACCCTCCCACAAGAACCTCAAACAGAATTTCAAAACCTCCAACCAAACTGCAAGACTACCAATACACTCTTCCAACTCACAAACATCACCATTCAAAATTCATCAACTATGCCAATGTCCAAAATCCTTGTTCCAGACATCTCATCAACACCATCAATCATATAGTTGAACCACAATCCTATATTCATGCATCAAAAGATCAGAAATGGGTTGATGCCATGAACAAGGAAATAAAAGCACTTGAACAAACAGGGACATGGGTACTAACTCAACTTCCTGCCAACAAAACACCTATTGGGTGTAAATGGGTTTACAAAATCAAATGTAAAGCTAATGGTTCTATAGAAAGGGACAAGGCCAGACTTATAGCCAAAGGTTTCACACAAAAAGAGGGCATTGATTACACTGAAACATTTGCCCCAGTGGCTAAAATGGTCACGGTTAGAACAATACTTGCCATTGCTGTTCACCACAATTGGGAAATCTGTCAACTAGATGTAAATAATGCTTTTCTACATGGTGATCTAAATGAGGAAGTTTACATGTCTGTACCTCAAGGATACAAATCAGATTTACCCCCTAATACAGTCTGTAAACTTCAAAAGTCACTATATGGACTAAAACAGGCGAATAGGCAATGGTTTACCAAACTCACAACAATGTTGAAAAACATTGGTTTTAATCAAAGTCATGTTGATACATCTCTTCTCACACACAAGACATCAACTGACTTCACTGCCATAATCATCTATGTTGATGATCTTCTAATCACTGGAAACAACAAGGAATTTATAATGATGATCAAAAGGAAGTTAGATGAAATTTTCAGCATCAAAGACCTAGGTTCTGTCAACTATTACTTAGGCATTGAATTTCTAAGAAATTCAACAGGTCTCATGATGACTCAAAGGAAATATGCCTTTGAATTATTACAAACTGCAGGCATTCTTGATGAGAAACCTTCATCCATACCAATTGATCCAAACATCAAGCTTAATGACACTGATGGTGAACCATTATCAGATAGTGCTCATTACAGGACTCTGGTAGGAAAATTACTCTATCTCACGATTACAAGACCTGACTTATCATATGCAGCTCAACACCTAAGTCAATTTAGTCATGCTCCAAGAACAACACATTTACAAGCTCTGTACAGAGTTCTCAGGTATATCAAACTATGTCCTGGACAAGGACTTCACTTTCCTGCCACAACCAATTTGACTCTTCGAGCTTACTGTGATAGTGATTGGGCTGCTTGTACTACATCACGAAAGTCAGTAATAGGTTTTTGTATATTCCCTGGATCATGTCTTATTTCATGGCATTCTAAGAAGCAAACAGTGGTTTCTAGATCATCAACAGAAGCTGAATATAGAGCTCTTGCTGACTGTGCTTGTGAAATTACATGGCTAACAAGCCTGCTCAAAGACTTGCATGTACCCCTGACTCTTCCAACAAAAATATACTGTGACAATGCATCATCAATAGCTTTGGCATCCAATCCCATACAACATGCCAGGACTAAACACATCGAGATTGATTGTCATTTTGTAAGAGAAAAGATCAAAAGTGGACAAATTCTTCCTATGTTCATACCATCGAAGTCACAAGTAGCTGATGTTCTCACTAAAGGCCTAAGTAAAGCTCCTTATCATACTTGCATTTCCAAGTTTGGCATTTGTGATCCATTCACACTGCCAACTTGCAGGGGGGGGGGGGGGTAAAGTCATATCAAGTATATCGACTCAATACAAACAGAGAAGCAAGTACTTAAGGCTGATTCAACCAACTTGAGCTCATCTAACTTAAGTTAGTTAGTTAGCATTTTTCTGTTAGCTGTCTTTCTTCTTCTCATTCTATATATACTGTCTTTCTCATTGTAATCTGTACTTACAATTCATTTTTACTCAATACAATCAATCACTTTGATTGCATCTCTAATTACCTCAAAGTCGCTTTTGGATAGCTTGGTCAAGAAAAAATGCATGAGTCTGGACCTAATACAAGAATTTTATACCCCTCAAGAACTACACAGCCCGCTCTGTGGCTGATGTAGTTGTAAATGAAATCATATGTTTACATGGCATACTGAACTCAATTCTTAGTGAACGCTTGACCGGGACCCATTATTTCTTAGGTTGTTTAAAAAAAAAAGTGGTTTGGAGACTTTTTTTCTCTTTATCTCAGAAGAAAAATGGTTTGATTCCAATTTTGAGTTCATGGTTTTCGTTTCCACATCTCACGGCATCTTCGATTTATGTTGATTTCGACTTCGTAGTTTCTGATCGAGTTCATATGTTTGAGCTCATCTGTCAATATTTGTCAAGTTAGTGGGTCGTGGTTTTCATTCGCATCTCTGATTCTAATTTCAAGTTCGTGGTCCTTTTCTTTTAAAACCTTAATTTTGTATGAAAAAGTTGGAAGATGAAAAAAACAACCAACCTTATCTCTTATGAGAAGAATCATGTCTTCTTAGAAGATGTTGAAAAAGACATAAGTGTTTAATGTTAAAAAAAAAAAACACCACCACCACCATAGCAAATTTTGCCAAGAAATACTCTCCTTACAGAGCAGCAAAGCTCGGCTTATCATCCGGAAACCGGTGGCCAAACTGAGGCGGTAATCTCAATTGTAGAAACATACTTTTGCTGCTTTGCAGCTGATCAACCAAAGACCTGGTTCTGTTGGCTTCCTTGCACCGAGTTTTGGCATAAAACATCCTACCATGTTACAAACACAACTCCTTATGAAGTAGTCCATGGCTGACCCCTCTCATTCTATTTCATTCCATTTCGGGAGAAATTTGTTGTAAAGCTGTCATGCAAGACCTAGATCCTGATAATAAATCAACTCAAACACCATTCGACTCGGGCCCAATATCAGATGAACAACTCAGCTGATAAGCACCACAGGGATGTTACCTTTGATATGGGTTGGTGGGTATGGGGTATTCCCTAATCTCTGTCCTCGCCAACAACAGTCTTTCACTAGACGGATCAATTAGAAGTTTGCAGCACGTTTTTACGGCCACTTCCTCATCCTTGCTAAAGTTGGGTCAGCTGCTTAGAAACTCCGGCTTCCCTCCTATGTGCAGATTCATCATTTTTTTATGTTTCCCTCCTAAAATGAGCCTTTGGCAGCATTTGTCTTGAAGCATAACTCTCTAAAGGACTGGAGGCCGGTTCTAATATATCTCAGACCCCTAAAAAATGCTTGGCCACTAGTATGATTACTCGAAAGGAGAAATAAGTGGAGCAATGGCTCATCCAACGGCAATCAGGTATCATTAAAGACTCCACTTGACAAGATGTCTTCAACATTCAAAGTCAATTTCTGACCTGCCAGCCTGAATACAAGCCTCTTCTTCAAGAGGCGACCATTGATTAGGAATGAGCTACTATCCTTGATGAACAGCCGAATGGGCCCCGAGAGTGGAAAGTTTACCGAAGAAGGCACAAGACACGTGTAGGGTAGAGATAGAGAAAGTTATGTTAGAATAGTTTTCAGTGGCTCAGATATGTCTTCATAAAACAGATGTTCTCCCTTGTTCCAGTCTCTATACATAATAGAAGCAGCAGCTATTCATATTCTTCATCATACTAAATGCAGAGCTTCAATTACAAACTTTATTTACTAACTAACGTAATAAGTTGTATCTGACTGAATAGTTGTAATACGATGTTTTATCAGGATGAAATGTGGAGAGTTCTTGTTGTTGCTGATTGGGCATGTAAATGGGAGGGAAGGAGCACCGATGGCAGGGATACATGATGACATAAGGCGTCTCCTGGGTGAGAAATCGGCATCTTTGATCTGGGCTGCAAGTCAGTTTGGTTCCACTCTAGATCCTGACCAACGACTCACAGCTCTTCACATTCAAGCTCGCAGGGTGCTGGAGTCCCTAGACCTCTATTGACTAAACTACATGTCGTTTGTTTGTATGTTTTCAACTCAAATTGTGACAAACTTGTGTTATAGGTATTACGTTTTGGTGACGCTACATATCACTCACAAACCTACCTACCTACCTATATTCTGATGCTGGGAAGAAGAATCTCTAGACATCTCGGAATAGTCTTGTGTTGATAAAGACATAATACTCCTTCGCCCATGCCCCCTTTTGTACATTTACTTTCTGTTTTTTTAATCCACTGTTTACAAAAATTATTTAGTCGTTTTTTCATGTCATTACTCAAATACCAACTAACTTTACTTCTAAATATACACCTTGTCTGTTATGACCGCTATGAGACTCACAAGACCTTGGAAAAGACTACCAAGAGTGTTCTCAACTCTCACTCCTGTTACGTCATCATGTCAGTTTTTTAATCTCACTATTTAGTTCTGTAGTGATCACTCCTAATCACACCAAATTCTGAGAGCTACATAATACCTACTAGGCAAAAGTTCAAACGAGAACTGTTTTTCGTACGAGAACCAATCTTAGCCGTCCAATTCCCCCTCTTTCAATTGGATTGCCCACCCATGAATTCCTTACATGCATCATGTCACACTCAACCCCTGACGCTCTTCATCCATGAATTCCATTATCCAAAATGAACGGCCAAGATTGATTCTCGCAGTTCTCGTACGAAAAACAGTTCTCGTTTGAATCCTCCCCATTCCTACTAATCAATCAACAACAAAAAAGAAAATGAAAAAAAATCAATCCACCACGCATCTGCTTTTGGTGATGCCAACACATTTAGCACATCATTATGCCACCATGTAATTGAATGACAGTCTGGCAAGTTTCGTACCGCTTTCATGTAACACCCTTAGGCAAATTTATCATTTTGTTATTGTTTTAGGGTATTTTAAATTCTTAATTGATGTGTAAAACTTTAATTGATTATTATTATTATTATTGTCATGGCTTCTTATAAAGTTAAAGCGGTCCAGATTGCTAAATGCTTAAAGTTTAATATGAGTAAATAGTTTTTGTGGCAAAGTCATAATAAAAGAGACTTGAAGGGCTTAATATGCCAATTACCCAAACTGTGCTAGTATATAAGGATTGTAAGACTTTTGGAAGTCAAAATTGGTGGATAATTCTCTGGAAGAATCGATGGTGAGTAGTAAGGAGAGGAAAAACTGATTTCTATCAAAAGTTAAGGCTATTATCTTGTTAACTCAAGCATCAAGGTATGCCATTTTGCCCTTATTAGTGCTAATCTTGGGGTTTTAGTAACCCTAGCTAAGAAATTAGTGTTATTGTATTGTAAGGACGATGTTGATAATGCTATGGATTGAATACTTTTCGGTTGTAGGATGAGTTTATGGCAATTGTAACGGATTATGAGGTTGCATGATGCCAAACTTAAGTTTTTGTTGTTAATGGTCAAATGTGAAGAATGAATAACTGATCATGGGCTGATCAATTGTTGTGGTTTAGGTTGTTTTAGTTGTTATTTTGTGTTCTAAATCAACACCAAGTGCTGGAAACAATGTGGAAATGGTTTTGGGTGAGTTAAGAAAGGGTACGCAAATGTTCTCATCCAAACAAGCGTGTCCAAGGTAGAATGGCAGGGCTGTGTTGGCCTCTTGTTAGCTGCAGGTCATCCTGGTGCTGGAAAGATGCGAAACGGATGTAAGACACAACCGTGTGGGGTTAGGCCGTGTAGAATGGCACGGCCGTGTTGGCCTCTTGTTAGAAGCGGAATGCAGAATTTTCCATTAATTTAATATTAATTAATTGTAGGGGTTGGTTGTTTACTTCCGATTGAACCAAGTATTTGAGAAATTGAGTAGCTATTGAGGCGAGTTACACGAATTCCCCTCGATACACATTTGTGAATGTTATAGTTGTAAATTTTTATGTACATTTTATATGTTTAGCAGGGAAGGTAAGTCCCAACATTCTTGTGATATATGTGTAGGGCAGACAACTATATTTGCTTTTATATGTCAAAAACAGGGGAGGCAAGTCCCAGCTAGATATATTCTCAAAGAATTAGTTAATGTCTATTGATCTTCTGAAAGCTTGCTAAAGGTAATTCAAAGAAAAATTAACATGTGAATCGAAGCTAGACACCAATTAATTACGTGTTAATTAGTCATCATCAAGGATAATTAATTAGGAGATCGGAGGTATCAAAACGGTAGCTATCAAATTAATAAGGATATCAAGATTACGTACTGAATAATTCTTGTAATTTAAAATATCGAGTCGAAAAACGTTACCTTGACTAGCGTCCGGTAGTATCCATTGAAAAACGTTAAAGATCGGAATACTTAATGATGTGTGTGTCTGTGTTTGAGAGAGAATG
Source organism: Dittrichia graveolens (assembly GCA_038502395.1). NCBI lineage: Eukaryota > Viridiplantae > Streptophyta > Magnoliopsida > Asterales > Asteraceae > Dittrichia > Dittrichia graveolens. The sequence goes on from JARJIL010000008.1 coordinate 72,096,552, forward strand.
TGTGTCTGTATGTGTAGAAAGCAAGATTATGGTCATGTGTGTTTGTATCTTTACATTTTTAATCGCTATAAGATGAAGCATCAATTTTACCACTTCCATAGCTAGTATTGCTTTGGCTGAGCCCTATCTTGCTAGTCGAGTCACTTCATCCTTTATCATCTTGATGGAGTTTCCAGACACATCGCACTTCCGCTTGGTCGAGCTTCCTTCGTTTTTCCCATGCCTAACCAGACCATGGCCGCTAGTGGACACCCACCTTCACTGTATTATTTTAATAATCACTCGTGATGCCGAAAGCATTCTACGTATTTTCGTCCACCACTTTAACCATTTAACCTATGAAATGTTCACATAAACAATAACGATTTCTTTTTGTTTGAGAACACCCAAGACAGTTTTCATTTGAATATTTTTGTATTTTTAATATTGTTGAAGAATGTGCAATTTTGTATGTGTTATGTAAATATAGTGGGATTCTATTAAAATGTACAAATGATAAAACACAAAAAAAGTCCAAATTTTATAATTTTTAACATGTGTTCGTAATTGGAAATCAACACATGATGAGAGAGAAAAGAAAATATATAGATCGGTAACTATAATTCTTTTCAATTATATAAAAATAAAAAGTGTACGTAATTAATTGATCACAAGAAGAAAAATGATTTTTAAGGGCAATACTTTTATAGACGACAAAACTCACCCCTAAATACAGCCAACGCATCATCCGTTAACATGTAGTGGTGATTTATGTCGTTTCTAAACGTGTTTCTAATTCTACTCTCGATTTCGCTGTTCTTTGAAACACAACTAAAAAAAATTCCATCTTCTTTAGAGTTATTTTTTGGTCCGCATTTTTTTAAGGTTTTAGAGGCGACGCGAAAACCTTTTCCAAGGTATCTCCTTTTGGAGGCAATCGAAATATAAGGAACACTAAATCCCTTTTTACTTTTATCCCTAAACATCAAAAAGTTTTCAGCTGAAATCGTTGTTCATCTTCTTTCTCCCCCTGCCTATTCTTGACAACATTTTCTCGCTCTGTTCTCTCCATCACCGTTCTCGCATTTTCACCCGACAGCCCCGAATTCTTCACACCTCCCACACTTGTCATCGCTCGTTCACCCAATCGAACATATTTAAGGCTTCAATCCTCAAGTTTCTGCAATCAAGGTATGTTCAACCAGACTGCATTTCTCCTTTAAATGTCAATTTAGGGTTCATCAGTGTAATAAAGTTGTATAGGCTATTTAGGGCTGTTAAATTTTGTTTAAGTTATTTGGTATCCTTTTAATACCAGTTGTAAACTAACGGTTGTTTGGCATCCTCTTATCCGATCTCATGGTTTTTGTAAATTGAATGGTTCGTTTGAACCTTCAATAATATATATAAGGAAAGGTTCATATGAGAATTGATTTATTATGAGAATCATATACAAATTCATTAGATTCGCGATTATCAGTTGTAAACTAACAGTTGTTTGGTTTCCATTTATCTGATCTCATAGTTCTTGTAAATTGAATGGTTCTCGTTTGAACATTCAATAATATATATAGGGGAATGCTCCTACGGGAATTGATTTTATTGCAAGAATCATTAACAAATTCATTAGATTCGTGATTATCCCTATCCGGCAGCAGCAGTCAGTCACACGACAACCAACAAAGCGGTAGGATTGAAAATCAATCGTCCTCTTGATAGTCACGCATTTTAATTAGGTTACATTTCAAGAAATTTTACAACTAAAACAGTAATAAACAAAACAATGCAACAACAGATAAATCGTGTTCACTCGGTTGAGCTAATCTTACAGACATCAATGAACTTCTGTACTGCATTGTAATATTGTGTTCCCTGCAATCCAAACATAATAAATCATTTAGTGTTGATGAGATGAGATGCACAAATCAAAACGAGACAAGGTGGTTGCAGTTGAAACACCAACAAACATTGAATCAAAGCTCCAATGACAAATACCTCCCAGTAAAGTTGATTGCAGTCCGTGCACTGCCAAAAGTCGATATTCCTGTCAAACAAACAGCTAGGGATTATTTGAAATCCTTTTGCTGCTTCAAGAGCCTCTTCAATTGAAAGCGGTTTCTGGATGAATCTGCCATTACATTTAGTACACCTTGACATCAACTGATCCTCACAAATTTTCAACTGGAAAGTTCCAATCACCTGCATCCAAAAATGAAAAGGCTATTTACCAAGATGTAGTTTCATCACTTGAAAAGACTACGCAAGACAATTTGGGGATACTCTTGGATGTTTTCAGACTATTATATCACATGAAAAATTCGCTGCAAGATAGTTCCCAGCAAAATCTGGCCTCATATTTATTTGGTCTTATTCACATGCTCTCTACACTTCTTTTCACGAATATGGGAATAAATGTAAATATTGAAAATTGACTTGATACATTTGATTACGATGGAATCCATGGACTAACCTCTTCAAAGAGAAAAATAGCAATCTTGTTTTTTAAAATAGTCAATACCTCAATTAGCTGATCATTTTTTAGAAGACTCTTCACTCTATATATCTGATTTCTTAACAGATATTCATGTCTCAAGAGCTTGGCATCTCTTGTCAGAAGAACTCTCTTCTCTTTAATGGCTTGATCTATCAACTCCCTGAAGATGGATTAAGATAAGGAACAAGAAACAATCTTAAGAATATATCAGGCCATGTTAAGTACGAAAATAAAATAAATTAAACACACAATGAAGGATAGAGTATACTCTCTCCCAATCCCAACGAGAGCATGTTGATGACAACTCCAATAAACTAAAAATAGCAGCACGCCAGAATAAAAGAGAGTTCGTCACAGGATTTTTTGTTTTCTTTTGTTTTATTTATTTATTTATTTATTTTGTGGGGGGGGGTGGGGGGGGGGGGGGGGTGGTAGTGGCTCTACCTGTTAGGAGCCTAATGAATTTCCGTTAAAGCCAAAAACAATTCCAAATAGAAAATCTTCAATCGTTTCAATTTGTTTGAAAGGAGGAAATATCTATACCAATTAATCCTGCATGGGCTATATGAGCCCCTTAGAAATTTACCGGCTAAAGTGATGAAGTGGCAATCGCGGCCTGCCAAGCAAAACTGGGGCTTTTATGATTGCAAAAAATCTGGAAAGATGATTACGATAAAAGTAGGTGGCCCAAGCCAGTTATGGTGGTAGGTGTATTTGGAGTGAGGATAACAGTAAAAAAAATTATATCACATCACTCGGAACTATAACTAACCCTTTGAACTTGATTAAATAAAAATCCACTTATTTCTATGCATAGGTTGCAGAAGTAATACCTGGTATCTGGCTTTTTAGAATAGGGAACAGCAGCATCAATTCCAACACACCTTAAATGCTTCGCCAAGCCCTCCACCTGAGAGCAAAAAAGCATAAATAAATGAATAATAATAATAATAATTACCAAAACAAAGATATTGTACCATTATTTCTGTGTCCTACTAGAATCAACTCCTTAAAGAACAAAAAAGTTGGCATCATGCGGTAACCACCAAAACCAACCACTCATATCAAATTGATCACCTATAAAAATAAATTGCAGCCACAGAATATATGTTGCCACCCAGCATTACTAGCTTTAGCTTTATAGGTACCAACCTTTGTCCTCAAGTATTACTCTTTATCCCTGCAACAATTTTCATTTTGGGATGTATGAATGCATTCCTTTTCGGGAAAATTTTTAGCTGAACCTACTTGCACACTGATTTTAATCACAATATTGCTTCTGTTCTTAATTGTTAAATGGTACTTCAACATTTGACAATGGCCAAATACTTCCCTTAAACTACATACATTGAAATTCTTTTGGTAGCTTTTATCAAGAAACTTGGGATAAGTTAGAGAATAGATTAAAAGAATACTGCAAGAAAAATAACAAGTGTGCTTAGTGATTACCATCACATCACACAGAAACTTTGGGCATCCATCACCACCCAACACACAGTCCCATGGTGCCGGGCCACCCTGCCATTCATCAATGATAGCATGTACTTGTTTTTCTTTGCATGTCAACCCAGAAGAGGACTTTTTTCTCCCTCCTTTCTTTTTTGATGTTCTCTGCTTTCCATCTGACTCCATCAATACTATTTTGTCACCATATTGTCTTACAATCTGCAAGAGTGTGTAATCCATGGTTATGGTTCTGTTACCCCTACTTGATTTCTTCAAACTTCCCCCCACTCCAGCATGCACCCTTTGAGGGTATTCTACTAAAGTAGCTCTAACCATCTCTACAGCTTCACAAAATGTAGTCCTTGAAACTCTAGTAGAATTACTAGTAGGTTCCCCAAGAATCTGCTTCAATCCAAGATTCAAACCTGAGCTATCAGTTTCAGTGAGAGTTCGAAAGGCTCCTGCAGTGAACATATCTATATCTTTTAGTATAACCAATTTAGGGGTGTGTGTTTGTATGGGGAAGGGTTAAACCGTTAAAACAGAACCTCCCATTTTACGTCCTAACCTTTAATCTAAAAACCCAAATATCATACCTTGTATAGTGAAACATAAAAAAAGACCCAAAAATCAACTTGTTCACTTGTGAACAACCATAAAAACAACAAAACACAACAGTTTCATGCTTTCATTACACATAAACAATAATTCAAACAAAAAAATATATAATCAAAATAGTAAAAAACCTATTTTCTTAAATAACACCAAATTAAAAAAAAGAAGAAGCCTATATTTGGGTGTTATTCCTTGCAGGAGATATAAAGAAGAGTGGAGGAATGGCCAATTATGGAGGTGTGACGAGGGCAGAGTGCAACAAGGGCCAATGTGGTGAGAAGGAAAATCATGATCCACAAAAATCTTGGTCGTCTTTTGGTGAATTGGAAACATCTCTTTTTGGTGAATTGGAAACATCTCTTTTCCATTTCTATTATATGGGCAATACCGATCTACTTTAGTAGATCATATGGGTGTAGAAAAAGCTTCTCATTTTGGTGAATTGGAAACATCTCTTTTCCATTTCTATTTACCCGGTTCATATCTTTGTTTCGTGTGTTCCCGGGAGGAATTCAATCTCTTCAATCTCGGGATACCACCTAAATAACTATAACTGCGGCCAGTGAGTCAAATAGGTCGGGAAGAAAGAGTCTGAGGTTGGGTTGGACGACATACATCTAGGTTGGTCCCACCACCACTCAGGATTGAACATATATAATCTTTCTTCTAAAAAAAGTCTTATATTATATACAATTTTATATTCTTATTTATTTAAATAGCTACAAGACCACAAAATGGGGTGAAAAACCCGAAAGCCGTTCTTTTAAGTCCCCCCCCCCCCCATACATGGCTTACATACCCAGCTCAACATTCTTGGAAAACAATCGAATTGAGGGTCTGGAGGAGAATTGGCCATTCAATCTTGTGAACTAATGGAGACCGACAGAGGAGAAAGAGATACGAACGGAAAGGAATAACCAATCGATGAATAAACATGAAACCATTCCGTTTCAATAGAGGTACGAGAAAGGGTTGGGGGCAATGAAGTAGGTGAAGTGGTTGGATTTTGTGAGCTTTTCCCACCACTACTGGATGTGATTCACAAGAAAAAGGTTATGTTATTACTCTTAAAAATGATTATTGCGAAATTTATGGTCTTACTAGAGGTGCTATTGCAATAATTCCTATGACCTCACCCCAATTGTCTCCTCTAGAATTTGAATGTATTCAAGAGTGTTTGATTGCGGGAGTAAAAGATCCTTCATGGTTATGACAACTTGAATTTTAGGGATCCTTCAAAAGAAGAATAGCTTAATAGGTGACTGGTCTTCCTGAAGCTCGTGCTCCATCTCAATTCTCAAGTTTGTGAAGATCGTTTCGTTGGCAAACAACACAGTTCTCAATTTCCTAAAGCCAAGTCGTGGAAAGCAAAGAAGGTTTTGTAGATGGTTTACTGAAATCTTTGTAGACCTATTTACACTAAACTCCAATGGTGGTAAAAGGTATATTACTACCTTTATTGACGATTTTTCTCGCAATACATGAGGTTATATTTTACAAGACTTCTATTGTGTTCAAAGTTTCAAGGCTCGAGTTAAAAACAGAGCATGAAAAACCATCAAGACTCATTGAAGAGACCACGAAGGTGAATATTGCTTTAAGGCATTTGAAGAATTTTGTGTTGCTCAAGTCATTCGAAAGAGAGCTCATGATAAAGTATACACCAGAACAAAATAGTCTTGCAATCCTAGCAACATAGTTTAAGAAGTCCATGATGAATGAATTTTAGCCCATTCCAAAAGTTAAGGTTTATGCTTATTGGAACTATAGAAGATTTCAAGAGAACAAACAGAAGCGTAAACACATCAAAGAAGATGATATTTGAACTAGGGGAAGATAAAAGAAACCATTCCATTACATAGCTAACTAATTTACTAAGTATTTTCTAGTAGTTTGGTTATTATACTTGGTGCACTTATAGTTGTACTTAGTAGTGGGGTGGTTTACTATGTTAGTATTAAGGGTTTCTGCAAGTCTACCTAGTCTTTAGTTGAGGGCTTCAACTTACGAGACTATAGGTGTAGTTATGTTTATCTAAGGAATCATCTGCAGGTTGTATTGAATTAAACTTTCATTAAGAATTATTGAGTAGTAGATTTGGTCTCTTCTTTCATCTGTTACAACAAGTTCCTCAATTAGCTTCCTCAAATTCTCTATCTAGCTGCTTCTTTGTGTCACTAATCCTGATATTATGAGCAACTAAAAGTTTTAATAAAAAACAGAAAAAATGATGCATTCTGCCAGTAAGAAGTTTGCTCTTTGTTTAGCGAACTGAAGACAGCTGAGCATGAAAATAGAGAAGTGCTATATATTCAATGTAGAAGGTAAGGACAGCAACTCCCTGACCCCTGTGAAAGATAGTTTATCTACACAATGCACATACATCGGGGGTTTAAAAGCAGAAGGATTACACTTTCCTAGATGCATAAGTTGCAAAGTAATAGACTAATCATTTTATACTGGAAACCTTAGAACAATATCAGCTGTGCAATCATTCAAATATTATAACTGAAATTTGCCAGTTTTGATTGGTATGTGAAAAAAGATATCACACAGATATCAACATCACAATTTCTTATCCATGAAAATATGAAATGCTTTTCAATTTATCAACCTCATTCACTGGCCAGGCCAAACAACAGCAACCTGTTATGACCACATCAGCGGAAAGTAAATTAAGTTGGTGATTTATAAGTCTAGGTATCCCCTCCCCCTACAAGCCGGTTTTAAGGGAATAAGGGGTGAGTTCTACACTTGGGTTAATGGCGTGAAATGGGCCTATTATGGGAACGATTTGTATCAATTGGTATGTGAGCCATCCCCACCTTGCAAGGTTCCAACACTCGGAGCGGAGGCCTATGGAACGGTGGCTTGGACCTGAAAAAGAAGGCTTTAACCGTGACCAATGTAGTCGTGACCAACGATGACTCGGAGTGGTGACCTATGGAGTGGTGGCTTGGACCAGAAAAGAGGGGTGCCAACTGTGATCAACATAGTCGAGACCAACAAGAACGTTGGGCCTTCAAGCGTGGGATTTTGTTATGATCCCACATCGATCGAAAGTAAATTAAGTTAGTGGTTTAAAAGTCTAGGTGTCCCCTCCCTCTACAAGCCGGTTCTAAGGGGTGAGTTTTCTACACTTGAGCTTATGACGTGATGTGGGCCTAGTATGGGATGAGTTCATATCACAACCATCGACAAATACGTAATTTAGATGGAGTGGTGGCCTACGGAGTGATGGCTTGGACCTGAAAAAAAAGTTGTTAACCGTGACCAACGATAACCCGGAGTGGTGGCCTATGAAGTGGTGGCTTTGACCCGAAAAGAGGGGTGACAACCGTGACCAACGAGGACGTTGGTCCTTCAAGTGTGGGGTATTGTTAGGATCCCAGTATCCCACATCGGCCAATAGTAAATTAAGTTGGTGCTTTATATATCTAGGTGTCCCCCCCCCCCTACAAGCCGGTTTTAAGGTGTGAGTTATACACTTGGGCTTATGGCATGATACGAGCCTAGTATGAGATGGGTTCGTATCACAACCATTGACATATATGTAATTTAAACAATCATTGATCCTATTATGTGTCTACAATAGTATAATGTGTATCTAGACAAGTTTATTTAACATCATATTAAGTCAACCACCAAATGCTGTTGTGTTTCGTAAACAACACAAACTCTTGTAAGCAATCAAAATTGTGAACCATAGAAAGTGAATCACAAACCTTCTTTGACAACTCTATGCTGAAAGACATCAAATATCTGAATCAAACAAAGAGCATCTAAAGCAGCATAAGTCTTTTGCTCTTCTGTCAGAGGACGACATGACCAATCACTGCATTGAAGCTCCTAAAAAAATAGTAAAAAACAAACAACATATAATTTATTACATGTCTGGAAGTAGTAAGATGATACATCTCAATAAACATATACTCTATTTGTAAATCCACAATTGCATAGAAATAGAAATAGGAAAGAAGATAAACCTTCGAAAGAGGCATGCCTAGAAGTTCCTCGCATATGAATGATAGGCTCTTACTAAATTTTGTCTTTCTTCTCGTTTGTTTCTGGTGTAGATGACTGTATATGGTTGCAATATCCAAAAATGGCTCCACCTTATTATTACCAATAATAAACATCATAATAATTAGATACAACTTCCCAAACCAAAGCCTTCGTAACTTCCTATTGGTTGCGAATTAATTATCCGAGTAAAAACCATTTAGAATACTCCATAACACAACACAATTTTGTTATGAACTCATAACCACTCACGTCATGTGTAAGGCACATGTTTTAGAAACAGTGTTGTTAAAAGTGTGTTTCAGCTGTACTTACAGCCCTGAAGCGCAGAAGCAAGGGCTTTTCAGGAAGCGAAGCGCACCATATGCATGAGGCGCACCGAGGCGCAAAAAAGCGCGCTTCAGATACATGTGTCACTTTTGACCAGTTTTTAAACTTTGACCTTAGTTTTAGACCTATATAACCATCGACACACTTCATCAGACTCAAAACTTCTTCTGATTCTCTTCAACTACAGTGGAATTTTACATTCTTCACAACAAAATCATCGATTCTGAATTTTTTTATGAAAGCTTCGATTTTTGTCTTGTTTATAGCAACCCATCAACAATTTGTCCTTTTGTGTCCTGGTAAGTTGATCAAGTAACATTATTGTTAATTTCTGACTTTTTGATCCATGTTAATTGAGTTATGTTCTTGTTGGTACTTTGTTTGAATTATGTTTGATGTTTAACACTTTAACTATGTTGATGTTTATCTATGAAGTTTAGAATTATGTTTGATGTTTATGCTATGAATTTTATAATCATTTTGATAGTTAGATGCTATTTTATTTATATTATATCACTACATATATTTTTTTAGGATTTTTTTATATTGTGCACTTCGCCTTCATGAAGCCCGCGCTGCGCCTTGCGCTTTAAGCTCCAAGACCCTTTGCGCTTCGGTGCGCTTTTCGCTTTTGACAACACTATTTAGAAAGCGGGAAATTAGTTAGCTTTTTATCCGTCACTTTCCCTAGTGGAAGAGGTTAACTACTCCTTTTCAAGATAAATACTACCAAAACTCTCAGGCTTTGATAATAAAATAGCATATAAAAATAGGATAACATGGTTGTTCCATTGTCCACAGTGGACAGAAGTAGGTTAATGCAGAATGTTTGACTATGATTTTAGCAAGTATCTCTTTTGATTTACTCAAAAAGATCAAGTTGAGTAGGAATCGCGTTGCTGATATTGAACAACTCATGCAAAAGCTTAAAAAAGTGTCTTCTTGTGCCAACAAAATATGAATGGTCATGAGGAAAATGTGAGTGAGTGGTTGGCGCTGACAAGCAATCGAAGGAATAGTTATTGCAGTACTTTCATGAGAGCCCTGTAGGACGTACTATGGAATGCAAGCAACAAATAAAATAATTAGGTGCTTCGTTTTATCAGAAAAGGACGGAATAAGATGCAAAAGACTTCATAAGGACGTGTGATGCCTATCAGAGACACAAACCCAACTATCTGCATATCCTGGACTGTTGCAACCTCTATCTATTCCAAATGAAATACAGACTAACATAGTAACATCTCAGGTTTTTAAAGAGGGTTTACCCATCCTTGACTGGAACAGTGATTATTGTGGAATTAGAGAGGCTCAGCAAGTATACAACTGAAGGTGCGACTGCTTATCACGCATAAAGTGAAGGTCAGACAGTAAATAAAGGGTCAGAATGTTATTTCAGGTGCATACAGAACCACTTTTTTTGAGGTAATCTATAGGCAACATCCTTCTCTCCATATTCCACACTTGCCAGGAGGTCTAAAATTGATGCATAAGATAGATCATTATCTGCTTATGAAGAGGTTACCCATTTATTGGATTCAAATACAAAAGGGGCACAGGATAGGATGGAGAACTACATAGAAATTATATGACAACATAGTTCAAGGATTTCATGATTTTCAAGAGATTCTTGAGGACAAGCAGATTTTCAAAGGGACCAGTGAATTTCTACAAAACGAGAAAATCTGTTAGCTAATCAGCTGTCGTTTTCCCTGGTGTACTTAATGTGCTCCGAAATTAAAAGATAGATAAAGTTAATGAGATTCCCCATTAAAACCTATATAATTCCTAATCTATCTTCACACACAAAAAATCATCTCTTATTTTAGCTATTAAGAATTGTAGTTAGTGTAAGATCTTCTTAAATTTGTTTCATTGAATTCTGGAGGACCACATCAGATTTCTAATCAAATCAAAAGTTCAGATATGCCGCATCATTAACAGTCAATACGATAGAAGTGACAAATAAGCTCTATCCAAATTTTGGTTCGAAAAAATAAAAGATGAAATGTAGTTAAACCTACCAATTAGACGTACCCTATCAAAGCCAGAATCGCAGCCCTGAGAACGGAAAGTAGATGACAAGTAAACGAGGTCCTGTTTAAATCGAAACCCTAGCTTTAGAATACGAGGAGATAGGAATACGTCTCTTAGTAGCTCGTAGATCGAAGGTAGGTGAATCTCCGATAGGTCTAGCAGAAAAACCATGGAGTTGTGGTGGTCCTGAGTTGAGTCGTCGGAATCTAGTCGACATGCAATTTGGAGAAGCAAGACGGGAGGGAAAGTAGGGGTGGATTGGTGAGCTCGGACGGGCTTCCATTCGGCGTCGAGGCCGATGATGGAGGAACGAGAGAGTGCCGAGTTGAAACGAGCGAACTCGGCAGAGTGGATTGAGGAGACGAAGTGAATGTCAAGATCACCGGGCTCCATGCAGGCGTCCACCGTGAGCTCCGAACAAAATCCAAGGGGTTGTTATTTGCATTTTCTTTTCTCTCATCATTTGTTCGCCTGGTTACCCTACCATAAAAAAATATTTTCACATAAAAACGTTTGACCCTAAATCACACAAAATCGTCTGAGAAGAAGAAATAAAATCAGCAATTTTAATCGAAAGCTATATACTTGATTAATTGGTTAGCCGGTAACTAATTGGTATTTGTATTCATTATTTAAATTGTTTAGTATAGTTGGTTATTTGGTATTGCCAAACTAATTGTTTATTTTGCTACGCAGCGATTTTATAAAAGTTTTATCTTAACTAATTTACTATTAATATAATGAACTTGTTAAATGTCACGCGTTAATTTATTAAAGAATATACAATAAATTAATTTTTGAAAGAAAGGGTGTTTAATTTATAAAACCGATATTTTATATATAAAATAAACATTAAAACTCTTTTGAGGTTTACATCATCAAACTATTATTGACTGTACAATATTATATATTTTAAAGATCATATTGTAATTCCCAAGACATTATATATTTGTTTGTAAAGATCTTTACAAAAGAATTTCACATGAGGGGACATCTGCGAAAGCTTTGTTGTCACCTCTGCTAACTTTCTCTTTACCCTTACAAGAAGAACCGGGTGTGCCTAAAAAGGATTAAGCAACTTGTTAAGCATTGATGTTTAGTAAGCACACACTTCATATACCGTGTATACACAAATTGTACATAGTACATGTAGCATACATATCAATATAATTATACATACATATATACAATTAGCACATAGCACGTCAAAATGGATAGCGTAACTCACATTAAGGTCTTATAAGACTCGATCAACAATCTAATTGCTAATATAATACTATCGAACATGTTAACAAATAACATCTATAAGTATTTTACATGGAGTATATTAAAATACAGCTTGTGCCTATACTGCAGTCTACAGTACCCGACATGCCCTTTGACACGGCCTACACATGATCGTGTCTAGCTCACACAGTCACCACCACCGTGCCATGCCCTAACCGTACACGGTTGCCCGTGTCTTGGTCATTTTGGCACAAATGTGTCCTAAACCCCAGGGGGTGTCTGTAAGGGCCAGCAAGTCCACAATTGTTTTTCATCTAAATATGTACCAATACTCAATTCTAGCATAACCAACATGTATACACACTAAAACAATATAAGAAACAACCAATAACATTATAATTCTATAACACTCGATTCTATTTTATATTATTATTGGAAACTTGTTTCTAAATTTATAAGAATTAAAACAGAATTATAGATATGTTTCAAATAACCATAATATACCAAATTAGTGTTCAAACATAATAGAAGGTCTCGCGAGGGGCTTGGAATGGCTACTCTTTTTTCGGTCATTATTATACACACAATGAAGGTGAAGGTGAAGGTGAAGGTGAAAGTGTTGGTTGGTGTGTGTGATGGTGGAGAGGTGCATAGAGAAATTGGTAGCTGTCAATTAAGGAATCAAACAAGGAAACATTCACGTTGGTTTCTAAACTCGTTTGTAATGGAATCTTAGTTGATGGGGATCGAGTACTGGGATGAGTTTAACACATCCTAAAGATGTAATTATTATTAATATTATTAAGTAATAATATAAATATGCTTTGGTTGAATTACCATAATTAATGGAGTTTTTGTGGGATTTGTGCGTGCGGCGATCGAAGAAGGAGCACAAGGCACCTCAAAGATTTGTATATTAATTGACGGGGAGTGGGCTGGCTGGCTGGCTAGATGTTTTAAACAAAATCCAAATGCTAGTTAATCACTTCTTTTAAGTAACTATTTTGAGTCTAATGGTTTTGGTAAATATTGTTAGTCAAGTGATTGAGTCACTCCATGGTTCGCAATCGCCAACCTTCGGTGTCGCCAATTGGGTTGTGAGGATGGATCATCAAGTTGGTTGATAGCCAATGTATGAATAGTTTTAACAAGTTGATTGTTTTGATGGAAAATACTTGCAGTTCGTTATATAGAATTATAATTTAAGCAAAGTTCATTGTATTTTTAATTTTGGTATATTTACCCTATTTTAAACATGGGCAAAGTGCTCAAAATGCAACGAACTTTAGCTAACATAGCATTTTATGCAATGTACTTCTAGTTTCCTTGAATAATACAAGCAACTTTTAAATTGATACGTTGTACGCAATATATTGTCTATTAAGTTAATTGTCAATTACTTGGTCTTCTTTTATATAAAAAAAACCCTTGATAACGGTTACGCGTCCATTCATTTCCAGATAGTAAACCACATACGACCAAAAACCGCCACTAACTTCAATCTTACTCTAAAATTTTAAAATTGAAGATCAGATAGAAGTGCGATTGGATGTTTCGCAAATGATCGAAGGTGTATGTCTTAGTTCTCACATAAATTTAAGGTCTTAAGGGTCTAAGTGTTTATCAGTTGTGTGGTACAATAAGTTGCTATAATTTGTCCTTTCTAAATTATTTAATGGTTACAAGGTTTTTAACTTACCTTGACACACATGCTTGAAGTTCTATTTTATTGTTCAAGACAATTTGCTCCTTGTCAAATATGGATGTTCGTTATGATCTTTTTTTTGCGAGTTTGGTCCTTTTTAACGATGTTTATTTCTAAGGTGAGTAAAATTAAAGGCATTATGATCCTTTTACCCCTTATTTATTTATTTAATTAACTTAAAACTTAATTTTAAGTTATATGTGATGGAAGCAAAACCAAGTTTCATTTAGAATTTTTTGTGTCACCAAAAAATATAAGATGAAGTGTATATGATTTATGAATAATTAATTTCTTAGTGTTGTATCTTTGTGTCGTGATTGCCAATTGCGACGGCAATCAGAACCTCGTTTGCATCGATTATAGATGATTAGTGTGGTCATAACCTCTATATCATTACGTTGTTATTAAACTTTCACTACATTAAATTTCGGAACACATCATATTTATCAAAACACTATACAGAAATAAAATTATATTAAATTACGATAAAACATTACGATAGTGTGAAATGTACTTTTAATTACATTAATTAGAAATTATATTAATAACTCTAAATTATGTTTTGTCACAACTAATAATTTTTTACATTACCATAGATCGAACTATCAACAATCTCCTTTTATGTAGTCTATCTAGAGAAAAGATAAAAATAGTTTCCTTCATTTTTATCGTCCTCACAACAAGGGGTGACCTCGAAACCAAAATCTGACCGAACTCAAAACATTGCAACCTAAATTGTTCGATTTCTTAGAACCAAAATTTGATAATTGGTATTGTTTTAGTTCGGAAAATTCATAGTCAATACGCTCACCGCTACAAACCGGACCGAACCTATACCGAAACCAAAATCATTAATTTATGAAAACGAATACCGAACCAAAAACTTATAACCAGACAGTTTAGAACCGTTTTAATTCAAATTCGATCAATATGCTCACCTCTACTTACAACCCATAAGAGACATAAACAATAAAAATCATTATTGTTTCTACTAGGGCAAATTATTGAGAAAGATAACATAAATATCAAAATTTACCAATAAAGGTAACCTCTAATTTATAGGCCGAGAAAGAATTATAAATTTTAATTTCTAACAAAATAGGGTATGGTGACATAATTGACCATTTGACTGCTTAATCAGCAGGTTACATTTGATTTGACAATCTACATGACACTCCACCTAAGCACCACATCACTAACTTTATTGAGATGGTAATCCATACACTACCACATCATACTTACCATTTTTTTGAAATAGATATTTTTAAATAAATATCAAAATTCATTACTAATACATTTTAAAATAAGTTATTAGTCAATTAAGATAAATATTATTATTAATTTACTTAGGTTAATATTTACAAAGTTTTTATTTTTTATTTGGTTTATTATTATGATATTTAACTAATATTTACAAAGTTTTTATTGTGACTTTAATTGTTTCGTTTCAGATCTCTTTCTCTCTTATTGTTATTAAACCTATCGCTGGGTCACCGTGAACCATCCTTGGACACAATATTTACACATACGAACACAAGTCATGAATACCTACAACCATAGATTTGGGCCTCGAATAACATAAGGAGAGATCTGAAACTCGAAAACGAAGAGAGATCAAAAACTCGAAGAATAGAAAGAGAGAGATCTGGAACTCAAAAAATGGAGAGAGAGAGATATCGAACAAATCTAAAAACCCTAAAGTCACAAAAACCTTAAATACGTTAAAAAAACGCTTATGTCTTCATTTGATGGTTAAAAAAACCCTAAATCACGAGACCCAAAAGTTTGTCTAGTTCATCTTGTTTGTCTCCATATGTATGCACAGATCTTGAGAGAAAGAGGTGGAAGAGAGAGAGAGAGAGAGAGAGAGAGGGCAAGGCCTTGTGGCGGTGGAGGAGCCAACAATAGTGGAGGGGTATACGATGGTGGTGACGGTGGTAGTGGAGGAGCTTAAGGTGTGGTTGTGTACGAGTCTATAAAGAGAGAAAGATAGGCGAGAGAGAGAGACAGATGATGGTGGTGGTGGTGGTAGATCTACTATTGTGATGGAGTGGTAGTGTGTTAAGAGAGTAGACGATGGTGGTGGTAGTGAAACTGTAGAGAGAGAGAGAGAGAAAGATAGATAGAGGGGAATGGAACTTGAAATGTGAAAGAGAGAGAGAGAGAGTGTGTGGTTAGGAAGGGAACTGAAACAACGCCTCCTCTCATTACGTTTAAAGTTGTTTTGTTTTTAAATTGAACAAAAATACCACATCAGAAATTTGGTTACCACCTCAATTTAATTATAACCGGGTGTATTTCGGGTTATTGGTTTCCTTTTATGTTAAAAATTAAAATTTGTGATCATTTCTTAACCTAAAAGTTTAGAGGTTATAAAATTTAATATTTAAGTTACCTTTCTAAAAAATTTGTCCCGTTTATTTGTGTCGACGCTTTGTTGTGTTTTTTGTTTTTATATCCCTTTAATCGTTTTTGACTGGCGGCAAAACGAGAGGGCACGCGTGCCAGAAGGTAAAAACCGATATTCGCCTGTGTGGAGGGTTCATGTGTATGCCACAGACACACACACTGACACACGTGTGTAGATGGTTAATTCATAATTGAAGGAAGGGGCAGGATGGGATGGGATGGGATGTGTGATGTACACGCGAGAGGCTGGCAATTGCGATTACTAATAAAACTAAAGATCGACGTGTGCATCCCATCCGCCCCCTCTGCTTGGATGGATGCTCATGTCATGGAGAATCTACCTTCTGATCTCTGTTTGAAGATCTTCTCTTTATTGGATCATCAAGACCTCGTAGCTGCCCTGCAAGGTATTCCAATCTTTATCACTTCATCCATCCATATTCCCAATTCCGGATCTTTCTATAAACTCATTCAATCCCAATTTCGGTGATTAGATTCTACCGCGCTTGATTGATTGGTTTTTCTTTTATTTTGATTGCGTGCGATGTGTTTTCTTATGAATTACCTACGATGTCTGATTCAAGGATACCGATTGAAATTGAACTGTAAAGTCAACAATCCTACTTGAATCTGTTTTCCGATGTACAATTGAATCAATTCATTATCTGTTGGAAGAATTTATGTTAATATTCTTGCTGCTACATTTCAACAAAAGCTGCTGACATTTCAATAGTTACAAGAGGGGCAGAAGCTGAATGTTATGTGGTTGTTTCTCAAGTATGCAGGAAGTGGAAGCTTGTGGCTTCAGAAAATGATCTTTGGTCTAACCTATTTATTCGACGATGGGGAATAGACCGATCAATATTTTATGCACCTGCTGATTCAAAATCATGGAAAGATGTATATGCAGTTCAAGATCGGTGTGATCGTGTTGGATTGTAAGTAACCCATCAATCGGTGGTTGTTATTCACGGATTGGCTACTAATGTAATGGCTTGTTGTTGTTTCCAGGGGGCTGAAGATCATAAGGGAAGGAGATGACTACTTCCTCATCCACCAAGGAGAAATTCAAAGGCATTTGGGTTCAAGAAGTCTGCAACTGGGAACAGAGGATGTTTCAACTAGTTTGGATGCAGGATATACGGGAGATGAGATTATGGATAGAAACGACCGTCAGATGGGAATTCTTGACAGAATCTTGTTCTTCATTGGAGATCTAGAAACTGCTTCAGCACCTGCAAAGCGAGGTCGTTTACTGTAGATACTTCTCTTGTGTTTTTTTTTTCATCCTCATTGTAGCTTTGTTGTATGTGCTTGGTCAGATCTGTAATGTATTCCATTGTGACGTCATAAAAACTAGCAGCGTATCCATGCAATGTGGCAGTGTTGGCTAATAATTCTTAGTCAAAAACATATCTAATGTAGGGGTATGATATTCACACACTACTTAGTCTTTTATCTGTCAGTTTTTAATTAATTTTTAAAGTAACTATAATGACATTGAATAATTTCCATTTGCAACATGTTTATTTTCTTTCTCCTTTCTTCGTTTTTATCTCTCTTTTATTTATTAACTATTTTATTAATTTTTAAAGTAACTTTTGGAAAACAATAAAAATAAGAAAAAATAATTTCTATTCATAGCGATCACGATACAATTGGACAGATCGAAGGTTGGTATTGTTTTAGAATAAGAGAATTACGTAATTCATTTTAAGAATTAAGACAATTTTTTTAATCCTTTTATAAACTCAGAATATTTGTAGAGTATGGCTCGATTACATAATTAATAGTTTATTTGATAGAACATTTCCAAAAGTTTCCTGCACATACGAAGGGAATATTTGTGTGTAGGAAATCATTATGTAAAGTCATTATAGTATTTTTAATTTTATGATTTTGAAGTCAAACCATATATAAGATATTGATTGCATAATGGTTTTCACTCTAATTATGGCTTTACTATGAAAGATGATTTGTGATGTTGAGGGGTAATAAAGTCAACATACTTAAAAATGCAAGAGATTAAGCGAAATGAGTAGTATATATATGGGCTGAGGAATTGGGTGTTGAGTGTAAAAGTGTCGACAGATATTTAAGATCCTGAATCCGGGACTGACGCATATGTAACATAGTGTAGGGAAATCAGCAAGACTTGTGAAGTTTTAAAAAGAATCATATACTGGAATGACACTAAAGACAAAAATATGGTAATGTTTATACCACAAAAGCAAGAAAATACTAGCAAGAAGGAATTATACAATCATAAAAATAAGATGGGATGGTTTGGAGGCTATTGTGTTTCTTCTGTATAGATCATCCATCTGTGGCAGGCAATAAAACTATCTTTCTTCAACGAATCTTGTTCCCAATGCATAATTTTAATGATTCTATGTAGGTCTCAGTCATCATTTAGTGGCTGAGTCTCAACATCTCTCTCTTTCATTGATGTCCACTCGTCCAACTCTGAAATTAATGATCAAAAACCAGTGAAGAAATCTATTATAGCAAATAGACTCTGAGAAGCATCCTTCACAATGTTCATTGATCATCAGGAATGCTGCATCTTGGTAAAATGTAACCGCCCTATTTTCAGCCATATATATAGGGAGTTTTTGTATCAGCCCTATTTTGAGAACAGTTCTTATTGCAAGTATTATCTGTAACCACCATTAATGCTCATTAATAGGGGTATTTTGGTCTTTTATATATTTTCTAACCGTGAATTGCATCCGGGTGGGCCGTCATTAAATAGCGAGACTTGATTTTCCCAAAATAACCCTCATTAATGCATCATTAACGAGCCGTCATTTTTATTGGCCGTTGACTTATTTTAATTGAAACCAAGATTGGTACTCGTTTACTCGCAATAAGAACGGTTCTCAAATGAACCTTCCCTTGTATATATATATATACATATTATATACAGGAGGGTTCAAATAAGAACTATTTTTTGTACGGGAATCAATCTTAGCCCTTGATTAAAATAAATCAACGGCTAAGAATTTTTAGCAGCTCATTAACGAGGGGTATTTTGGGAAAATCAAGCCCCACAGATTAATGACGGCTCACCAATTCACGGTTGAGTAAATATATAAATGATCAAAATACCCCTATTAACGAGTCATTAATGATGTTACAAATGGCACTCGTAATAAAAATGGTTCTCAAATGAATATATATATATATATATATATATATATATATATATATATATATATATATATATATATATGGAGAAGTTCATTTGAGAACCGTTCTTATTACGAGTACCACAAGAACCAATCTTGGTCATTGATTAAAATAAATCAATGGCTAATAATTTTGGCGGCTCATTCATGAGGGGTATTTTGGGAAAATCAAGCCTCATTAAATAATACTTCATCCCCCCAGACGCAATTCATGGTTGGGTAAACATATAAATGACCAAATACCCCTATTAATGAGCATCCATGATGGTTACAAATGGTACCAGTGGCACTCGCAATAAGATCGCCCTATATATATATATATAAAATTTTTGTGTATTTAAAAAAACATTTGGGGTAAACATCCAGATTTACTATAAAGCTAAAAATTCTTAATATACAAAATTACAAACTATAAGGATTAAAGCAAGATAGATAAATCATAAAACCTGTAGGTAGGACATGTAGATTTAGTAAGTAAGCTCACAAGTAGCTTACAAAGCTCATTACAAATGTACAAGATGGACCACAAATTTTATATGGCAAGGCAAGACTACTTTTTATAATAAATCAAAGCTATAAACATGACAAATCAAGCCTAGATGTGGGTTGTATAAAAGATTGACAATTCAAGGCTAGGAGCATCAGGTGGTGAAGGAAGTACATATGTGTCTTATCCTTATGAATTCACAAATTTTAGGCTTAAAGAACAAGTATCCTATAGCAAGGCACTTACACTATAAATAGAGGCCAAAGGTAAATCATTCTCTTCATCCCTAAATTCTAAAACACTCTCAACACAAGATTAGTAGTAACTTAAGGAGATTAAGAAGTTTAAGAAGTTACAAAACAAGGTGAGTATGTTATGTGCTTTAATGGGATACGTGTGTGCTATATAAATGTTTTATGCATGAAACAACATTTATTATGATATATTACTATGTTATTTTTGCAAAAATTTATGCTATGATTATGTAAATATGTGGCAAAAGTATATGTTTTATAACATAATGTTAGCATGCATATTAACAAAGGATACATATTGTATCAAAGTTTTTATACATATTAAGTATGACCGTTAAGATATCCAACGTATGGGATATAAAATGAAGGGACATCTTGCAAACGTGCCTTATTGGGCAACCCTTATGTGGACCCGCGATTAGAGAGAAGTTTGACATACTTAACATGTAATCATGAGATCTAAAGAAATGTTTTTATACATGAAAGTGGTTTACAAGAAAGATGGTTTTAGCCTTTGATTTCGCAAATTATTTGTGAATTGTTTTTATCATGAAACCAATCAACCATAACTACTCACTAAACTTAAAGCTTACGTATTCATGTATGTATCTAAGGAAAGAAGGAGTAAGGGACCATTGAAGTATTGTTTTCTAATCTTTTGTAATATTGTCTTACGAATTTCCACTAATGTAGTAAGCTCTGTATTAAGTTGTGATAAATAAAAAGTTTAAGATTTATAGTTTTCTCTATATTCACTTGTACTAATGGCTCAAAGATAATACCCAAGAGATCGGGGTGTTACATAAACTGACTGCATCAATACTTACTTGACTTATCTGTTATAACCAGTAAACGCCTCTGCAACACCGAAGCCACAAAAAGGAAGATAGAGCACATTCCGAACATAATTGTTATAGGGAATGCATTAACCTTCAAACACACAGCCAAAATATTGTTTATTTGTTAGGCGGCATCAAAAGCTAAAAAAATAAAACTAAAATTAAAAACCAATTGCTTGTTGCATCAATAGCTTGTTTGGATGCCACAAGAAAAAGGTATGCGTGATTCAAAACTTGCTGATAGGAATCAAGAAAAGAGTCAAGTTCCAGCAGGCATACATTGTAGAGGACGATACACACGAATATGTTGAGAGGAATGCGGAAAAAGTTCATGATAGTACTTCTGGCCTCCTCAGGAATGTACTGGGACCTCATCTTCATGATGGATGGCCAGAAGATTCCAACACAACCCTCAAACACACAAAAGCCAACAAGTTGAATACTGCACCCCAATGAGAGGCCTCCACCTTTCACCTCAGGAGGAGATACGAAGAACTGTCGCATATTAATTAAGTTCAGTTGAAATATTTCCATGTATATATATGGGTGTTCATTATGTCAAGAAATGTGAAGAAAAAGGTGTAAATGAGAACAAACATTTGTCACAATTGGAAGCAAAAGGGATGCCGCGGAAACCAAAAACACAATCTGCATGTAGCTCTCAACTCTAGGTGATGAGCGGGCCATCAGCCGGGATGCGATTGAGCTTCCCAACATTGATGCCAACATGAATGTTGCAAAAACGAAACCATGTGGAATCTCCTCATCATTTGGACTCAAGGCGGGAGTCCATAGAAAAACAAAGGTGTACATTGAACCTTCAAACAAAGACTGTATAGCTCCAAGTAAGGCAATTTTCTCATCTGTCAAAGAGAAACAGAATAATTTATTATGGCTCAAACAGCTCTACAAAATAACTTTTTTGCACCATGTGCGAGCGGGCGCACACACATATAGAGAGGGAGAAGTTCATTTGAGAACCCTTCTTAATGCGAGAGCCGAGAACCATTTGTAACTACCATTAATGCTCATTAATGACTCAAAATAGGGGTATTTTGGTCATTTATATATTTACGCGACTGTGAATTGCATCCGGGTGTATGAGTCATTATTTAATGAGGCTTGATTTTCCCAAAATACCCCTATTAATGAGGGCTCATTAAAGAGCCATTAGCATTATAGCCATTATTTATTTTAATCAAAGGCCAAGATTGGTTTTGCAGTTCTCGCACTAAAAACCAGTTCTCGTTTGAACCCTATATATATATATATAGGGTGTGTGTGTGTGTACATACACGCAGTCACACACACACACACACACTAAGGTCTCAAATAACTCATAATACCTCCATACAAGAAACATGTACCTGAAGCAATAGCTACAGCAGCACCCTTGAACTGGGAAAGCAAGTCCTTGTTCTCTGAAGGGTCTCCATAATTCTCACCCCATGAGGATATTATAATAGCCATCCCAATTGCCAGAAAGCACGCTGCAGCATCAAAGGGTGCTACAGGCCCAAGACTTACGGTGTCAACTAAAAAGTTTCCAAACAGCCCCGAGATGATGGCGACCAGACCATTCCCCAGGAATATGGCCTTGGAGAAAGTTAAAGACAGCCATTGTTGTTCAAACCCTCTCTGCAAGGAAGGAGGAACAAGAAAATGAAAACCAATAAACTAGGTCCTGACTCCTGAGGGAGGAGTTAGTTTCATCAAACTAGGGAAATATTTCCGTGAATATACTTTAGATTAACAGAACTTTAACAAGATAACACAGTTAACACTCCCATAGTCCCATGATATTTATCTACAATGAATTTTTTACTTTAAGGAACAAGTCATAGCTCCTCTAGAAGTGCTCATTCCCTTATTAGTTATTATACTACGAATCTACAAAATTATATTCCTTTAGTTTTAAGGTTAGCTCATTTTACATGTCATGCAATCAAAATCAAGTAACTATTCATCATTGATGCTTTTGAATTACCATCTTTACAGTACCTCACCTTGTTGTGTTCGGCAACAAGCCACGACTCAAATGCTGAAAAGAGGAGAGATGTAGCAACGCCACCCAAAATACGCCCCAACAGCAGAACCTTGTATTGAGGAGAATGCTTAGTCATGCAGCTCAGTATGTAAGTAATGCAATATGTTACACAAGCCCGTTTTCGACCCCTGAAATCATGTGGTAGAACTATTAACACGATAAAAAAGTAACAGTGGTATAATGACTACCTGGACTTCAAAGCTTACTGTTTATCAGCTAGAGAGCCTACGATCGTGCCAAACAACATGGATGACCCAAAGCCAGCAATAAATAACTGCCCGATATCTCCCTTTCCATAGCCATATGTTGTATAAAGATAGTACACATAAGGACCCTGCAACCAGTCCCCAGCTATAGCCAAAAAAAGACCAAACCATCAGAAAGATGAACCATAACAGACCCAAATTAAAAAAAGAAAAGAAAAGAGAAAATCTGCAAAAAAATAAAAGCTGATAAGGAAATTTGTCACTTTTTGATCAAGGATGGTACTAGCAAGACTTCTCTAACTATCAATATACCTTTGTTTCTAATGAAGGAATGAGCAAATCAACCGTTCAACTTATGTATCTTCTAACTTTACTACAGCAAATGGAAACTGACCTGTCTAAAATTCAGGTTTCATTGTTTCAATACTCGCAAAGTGGTAATTGATTTATCAATCGACAACATCCGGAGAACAGATGCACGTTAAATGCAAAGATGAATAAAGATTTGACTATTTCGGAGCTGAATTTTCTGTTCATAAATAATTGAATGTTCACATATAGCGAAAATTTAACAGCAATCGACAGTGCATCACTAGGTTTTACAATTACCAAAGATCCCGATCCGGCATCTAGTGGAACAGATACGAAACAATTCACGTAGAAAACAAGCGCGAAGAATAAAATATAAATCGGATCTTACGGAACGGCCTAAAATAAGAGTAAGAGTAAAAGAAAATCGTACCCATCATGAGAGAGTAAACAAATAGATAATTGTTCTTGAAGGAAGTAAAAGCTTGAGAAGTGGTAATCCGATCTTTATTGTTCTTACTCAACTCCAATGCAGCGACAATCAATCCTAAACCCCCAAAAACCATGTAATAGAACACCTCCATTTTTTAAATTTCAGAAACAGAAAAGTGAGGATTAGAGTGAGAGCGAGGGGTTAGTTGTAGGAGTTCGCTCCCGGCGTCGATCAGTCACAGTAAGATTCTTCCGTGTCTCACACAGGGAGAGAGGGAGGGACCGGACGAGGAGGCAGTATGAACGCGCTTTGCCTTCCTCAGCAAAAAAGATTGTTAATTTCACTACGATTTAAAGGCCTTGTTTTGGTCCCTGTCTTTTTACTGTTTTGCTTTTTAGCCCCTTAACTATGTGGTGCATTGCATTAGTTACTTTTTCATCGGTAATCACATCTTAAGTGTCTCTTTCAAGTCTTTGCATCTTCTTTACACTGCCAACCATCGACCACAATCAGAGACTACCTCACCACAGGCACAGATCTGAAATATTTTCATCTATATGTCTCTTTAAGTCTATATTTCTTTCTTTACAACTCAACAAATTTAAACTATCGTCATCATAACTCTTGTGTGCTCGTAATGTTACCACTTGAATCATCATCATCGTAACCCATATGCGCTCGTAATGCCACCACATATCTAGAACATCGTACCGACAAAGGTCACCTCACCACTGACCATTATCAAGGCCATTTCTAGCAACGCCATCACCATCGTTGCCATCTATGATACCAAAGGTCTGAATAGTCACCTTGCAATGCATCATTGGTGTGTGTATGCGTGGTTTGTTGTAAAATCAGAGTGTGTTCTTGTTGCAAGTCAGTTGTGTCTGTGTATACATGTATATATATTAGCATAGTACCCGTGCAATGCAACGGCTAGAAATAATTTCTACTCGATAACATGTCCGTTTTTAATAACGTAAGACTATTATATTACGCATTATAATGACATCGAACAATTTTTGTTCGCAATATATCTATTTTCTTTCTCATGTTTTCATTTCTTTTATTTGTCTTTTCCTTGTAAATCTTTTATTAATTTTAAAAAAACAATAAAATGAGAAACAAAAAGAATATTAAATATATTATAAATTAAACTTTTTGTTTTGATTACACGAGTCATTTAAAAAATCTGGAAATGTTTATAAATTTAGGTTACATGTTATTAGGTTTATAAATTCTAGTTATACGAATTTATTAATACTTAAATTAAAATATGTGTTATATGATAAAAAATTAAAGCTATTATTTTTATGAAGATTCTTTTTATTTAATTTTTAATTTGTATTTAATATCATATATGTTGAAAATTAATTTGCATTGACTTGACTTTTTTAAATATTATTTACTATGGAAGTTTTAGTTATAAAAATGGTATTTAAGAATTTAATTAACTCTATATAATAGTTTCCTTATAAGGTTAAATAAGGGATAAATTAGTAATTTCAAATTACTTAAAATTAAGATATTTCAAAAGTATAAATGCTTTATAATATATATATATATATATATATATTTATCATCTTTACTTTTTATCTACATTTCAGTATAACTTTCATCATAATACAGTATTAATTAAGAAAAATGTATTATTCAATATTAAATCTTTACAGTTTAATTTTATATATTTTTTAACGGCAAAAAGGAGCAACTCTAGAAAAGTGCTTCAGTATGGTCATCACCCTCCCTAAAACAACTTAAATATCATCATAAAAAAGATCTAACAAAATGCTAGAACCATAAGATACATAAGTCTACAAGAAATACAGCAGGTGCATTGCATCATACACCAAATAACAACCAAAACAAGACACAATGATATCCACCAAAACAAATTAGATAGATGCCCTTTCAATAGCTAGACAAGAATATTGAATCCACCCTTGAAAATCTAACTTACTTTTCGAAGACCTAGAAGAAATCCAAAGAGCTGACATGCGTTGAATGGTCAAGGAAACATCCTCATTCTTCACCTTTTCCTTAGCCGAATCTTCCGCATGTATTGATACGTGACTACCATATCGACCATAAAGAAGTGATAATTATTGCCATGCAAGTATGATGAAATAGCAAAGGAAACGACTGAAGAAAGTTCCCCAATTTCAACACCTCTACTTTACGGCAAGAAAAAAAAAACAATGATCACATGATTCATCTTAGGCTTCACATAATGCACAAACCTTTGAATCCATTGCAACCCCGCTAGAGGATAAATTCATCCTACTAGGCGGTGCATTGTTGCAAAGTCGCCAAAATAAAACATTCACTCTCTTTGGAGGCTTTTCGAAACAACTTTTGTGTTAGCCAACGAAACCTTTTTTTGGATGAGTGAGGAGAGTTTTTGACTGCGAGTGTCCCTTGACCGAAGAGGTGTCCTCCGGGTCCAATTACCATGCCACGACTCATTATAATAGGCCCATCGATCACAGAAAGGAACATCCGGGTGTAGCTTCATCCAAAACATACGTGGGAACATCTCCATCAAACAAGTGCCATGACCAATTGCCTTGTCTTCCCAAATTTGTATAGGTCTATGAGAACCTCTATTTGAATGTAAGAATTAATAATACTAAATAATTATATTAAAATATTTAAAATTTTCACGTTTTATTTTTAATACTTAAGTTGGAATGTTAATTTCTATATTTGATTCATCCTAAAACCCGGCTACAATGTACAAATAGAATACAAGTCGTTACAAAAAAATTATATATAATAGATATTTTTAAATATTCTATTCAAAACGAAGTCATGATATAGCTTGGACCCCAATTTAGACCGTGGGAGAAAACGTGATGCCAACACCATTCCTTAAAAGCTTATATATATATATATATATATATATAGTACACTATAGTACTAATAATAATTATGAATCTATGTGGCCCCGATTACACATATTGAATTTTGCTATTCAATTATATATATAAATAAATAAAATCTCTACCGAAGTTGAGAACGATATATCATCATCATCATTAATAACGTGAATCCTCCCTCGTTGTAGTGCCGACTGCCAAACCAATAAATATGTCGCCCCTCATTCTATGATTGATTTCAGCGTATGCAGACTCCGTTTCTAGAAGATCCGAGATAATAAGAGAGCCACTTGTAAGCCCAATCAGTTACCCAACAAATCCCATTGCCAAAATGCCCAAGTTTTTCCACACTTGTGTTAAAAGATCCAGGTTCAAAACCATGTCCCCAAGCACACCATAGCCCTCATCACTAAAGTATGATATGATTCAATCTCAAGGCATTTATACTCCCCAGTCCCCACCACAATACTATGCCTAACATAACAACCTCACCATATAACCCAGTGGTAGAATATCTAGAAAGTCTAGTCTCACCTCAGTTCAATCCTCACTAGGTGCAAACATCTTAGATCACCAGGGGTATATGAAACATCCACATGAATGGTTAGGCGGCATACATCAGTGCATAGCTCGACTTACATGGGAAATCTGCTAATACGGGAAATCCCTTTTGATACATTAATTGACTACAATGTTAAAGTGTGCTTATTTATTCATCATAAAACAAACCTCAAAAGGGTGCGCTACGACAACAAGTGTTTACTCACACGACACAAACCACAAATAAAGTGAATCACTCACAAATGGCTATTTGCTGTTTCATCATATTTAGAACAGATCACAATCAATACCATAGTATCACAACACAAACAAACAAACAAGTAATTTATTCCCAATTAAAATCTACATAACCTTTGCTCACCTATACAAATAAAAGAGTTTTTTGGTACCTTGTAGAAGACAGGCAGGCGCAATCGATGAGCAAGATACCATACCAAATCCCAACTCTCTCCCCAGTCATTTGTTTCATCAGTTCAAGGGAACTAACTGGTAGAATCAAATCAGGAAGAGGTTTCTGAGTCTGCGGTCCGATATATTGTGATTTCCTGCTGCTTAAAGTACCGGCGATCCTCTTCGTCAACAAGCACGAGATTCAAATAATATTTAACACTGAATTTGTTGTTAATATTACGATGTGTTGGGGTAAGTTCATATGGGCTCAGGAACAGCCTGATTGGAATCGACTCACCTATCAATCACAATGCATATCAGTAGGTCAAGTGTCTTTTAAGCTACAATCAAACACATAACTAGCATAATATATGCATGAACTGAAATATGAATGCTTTGCACAATAACAGAATGGCCACAAATACATGATGTGACAGGAGAGCAATGATAATATGCAACATCTAAAGAAAGTAAAAATTAACTCAAATTAAGCATTTTACCTCGAACAGGAGCACCGTCCATTAACTCAAATTTTGCAAGGGTCTCTGTCTCTACATGAGTGTTTGCCCCAGAGCCAGTTGATTCTCGTCGTCTGATCTCAAGATCCATGTTCTTTAACTTGATTCTAACAAGAAGAAAGTATATCTTGCCAATAATCACATCTTTAAGATGATACCTGGTCAACCATATCAATTAGCAAGCACCAAATCACCAATGATGTCAACAAAACAAATGCAATGGGTGTCGAGATTTAGGTTTATAATAAGGCTACATACGATGACCTGGAAATACATCTAGGTTTCTATTTTTCTTTTATTTAAAAAAATTTTTGATCCCCTTTATCTTTACACTTCCATGGACTATAATGCCTCAGACAAGTTGCACATGTTGCAAGTAATGCACATGATCACCTAATGGTTGAGTATTAACAAAGACAGATTGACAGGAAGGGACTAAAATTGACATCATTTTTATATTTCAAACCTAACCAGGGTGATTTACCAAATATGGAGACAGACCCATATACAATTAAAATGGTCGTTTTTCAAATTTGCCAGATTAATATCTATATCCTAATAAATGAACACAGTCTTGTAATATTTACACTTCTATTCTACTTACTTGCTCTTGTTGTACTCGAACTCAATATGCAGGCAGTCTTCTATTCCAACTTCCATCTGCCAGGATTAAATGTCAGAGAACAAGAATACTATATGCATTAGGAAAATCCATCAGTTATTTTGATCTTTACGATACAAGTAGAATGGACACGATCATCTGCTGGCTCATGTGTCAGCCCCAAAATTAATTATTCCTAAAAATTAATTTAACCAAGGTATGTCACTGACCTTAATGCTATTGTTAATTTCAGGAGGTGGGCAGTAGTTGCGGACCTGATACAATGAAGTTCAGAAGGGTACATCAAAATTAATGAAAAAGATAATATCCACAATGTAGCAGTTATATAACATCATCTCTTAGACTCTTATGATGATGCCTTGAAAGTGTAAACATAAACAAAAGAAGATGAACTCCGAAGAAAATTTCAGTTGATGAAAGAAAAGAAACTCAGCATTTCATGGAATAAAAGACCATAATGATAAACACAAATATAGTTAGAAATCTGGCGGTTTGGTTGAGGTCAGTCCGACCAGAAGAAAAGTTTCCACTTGATGAACATAATAAATATTTCTACTTTCTACAACCATGGTGACGGAGATTAGCATAAAACCCAACTATCCCTTCAACCAAAAACTTCTACCAGGAATTCCTTGAGGTTGAGATAAATCTTAAGCACTATAAATACAAAATCAACTACCACTCAACGATCCAGTTGCAAAAACATACATTACTGCCTTTCATGGTTTGGGCTAAGCTTCAAATGGAATGCATGAGAGAGAGAGAGAGAGAGAGATTACTTACCACAAAATCTTGGTATTCCACTATGCTACCAGCATAACCACGACCAATTGTTACCTTTAAAACATATCTGAGAATAGAACAGTGCATGAAGATTTTAGCTGTGTCTAGAAAAAACCATAAGCCACATAGCGATAAATATTTGGAAAAATCAGTCAGACACTACAGATTTGTGACCATTGGATGGAAATTTGTAACAATATTAGATAGAAAGGAACAGAAAAAAGAAATGTGTGCAAGAGTGTAATAGTTCTCAAATGGATGTGGTTTTCCTACATTGCAAATCAACATATTGCTTTTGTTTGATTATGATTATGAATTATCAAAGGTAAAACATAACCCGAGAAAGTCTTGTGCATGAAATCATATTGATGCCTTGATTATATCAAGAAAGAGTACAATGCATGTACATCCTTTTAACTTACAAATAAGAAACTTACCTGAGTCGGACATTTGCTCCGTTGTATGTCTCATACGGCATTTCAACTGTTGAAAATTCAAAAGGATATGTTTTCCTTTCATATAATTCACCAGGAACATCCAGTTCACGAACTACATTAATAGAAAATCATAGGTGAATATCAGAATTAGAATTTACAGAGAACTTTATGAGGAAGAGAGAAGCAATGTTTGCTTGACATGTAACAGCCCTATTTTCAGTCGTATGTATATATATATATATATATAATCATTATGTGTTTAAATACAATATACATCCAAATTTACTATAAAATATTTAATCTACAAACTATAAGGACTAAAGCAAGATAGATAAAGATTATAGGTAAGAAATGTAAACTTTGTAAGCAAGCACACAAGTAGCATACAAAGCTCCTTACAAATGTACAACATGGACCACAGATTCTACATGACAAGGCAAGACTATTTCTATCATAAATCAAAGCTACAAACATGACAAATCAAGCCTAGATGTGGGTTGTACAAGTAGATTCATGTGTTGGTCAAGTAAGTAGTGATAAGGCAAAGCTAGAAGAATGACAATTCAAGGCTAAGAGTATGAGGTGGTGAAGCAAGTACATATGTGGCTTATTCTTGTAAAGTCACAAGTTCAAAAGCTTAAAGAACAAGTACCCTAAAGCCATGCACTTGCACTATAAATAGAAGGCAAAGGTAAATCATTTTCTTCATCCCTAAATCTAAGACATCTCACTAGCAGTAATTCAAGGAGTCAAGAAGATTAAGAAGTTTAATCAAGTCACAAAACAAAGTGAGTATGTTATGTGCTTTAATGAGATATGTATGTGCTATATAAATGTTTTATGCATATAGCAAGTTTTATTATGATATATTACTATGTGTTCTTTGCATAAAATTTATGCTTTGATTATGTAATTTATGTGGCAAAGTATATGTTTTAAAACATAATGTTATCATGCATATAATACATAAAAAGTTTTTATACATATTAAGTATGGCCATTGAGATATCCAACGTACGGGATATAGAAAGAAGGTACGTCTTGCAAACGGACCTTATTGGGCAGCCCTTATGTGGACCCGAGGTTAAAGAGCCTGTGAGAAGTTTGGCATACTTAACATGTAACCATGAGATCTCGAAGAAATGTTTTATAGTTGAAAGTGGTTTAAAAGGAAGAAGATTGTTTTTAGCCTTTGATTTGGCTACGTATTTATGAAAAATATTTATCATGAAACCATAATTACTCACTAAGCTTAAAGCTTACGTATTCATATATGTATCTCAGGAGACAAGGAGTAAGGGACCATTGAAGTATTACTTTTCAATGAATTAGAACTTTTGTAATATTATTTTACGCATTTCCGCTGATGTAATAAGCTGTGTATTAAATTATGATGAATAAAAGTTTTAGTTTCCTCTATATTCACTTGTACTAAAGGCTCAAAGATAATACCCACAAAAATCGGGGTGTTACATGACAGCACCCCAGTTTACAGCAAGTGTTTTCCATTAGATAAAACAAAGTATCAATGATGGTAGCGTGATGTCAGAAAAACCTACCAAGTGAGGTAAAATCGTAGAAATTCCCTCTGTCAAAGTACATTTCTGCAAAAGAAAATAAGATGCCAATATATTAACTGTATATGGACAACTGTTGTGAACAATAAATTCCATTAGCCCATTTCCCCAGCTTTCTAGACCCCATCTCCACATAATGAAAAATAGGACCAATGAAACTGAAAATAAAACGACGTGCTATACAAGCGGACTCCATTTTTTGCTATACAAAGAGCTAAAAGTAAAAATGAAATGCTACTATTTTAATGCCAATTTGTTACAAATGTAAGGACAAACTCACCAATCTGACCAAGAAGCTCTACTTTAATGCCATTGTGTTCAACCTTCTTCCCTTGCACAGGTTCTAAAGAAATCTGAAAATAGTGGAGCCTAAGTATTAGCTCTTAGCATGTCTATTCTTGACATTTTGATAAATAAATGTCAAATGCAAACACAAAAATGTAGCATGTTCACACGCTTGCATGTAGTCATTTGTCCATCAGAAAGATCACAATATACCTTTCCAGTAATGTTTTCTTGACTATGGAAAAGGGGTACCAGTATCGTCTGACCATTTTCTTTCTTTAATGGAACCTGTATAATAAAAATAGTTAAGAAGGATCCTTGTGGAAACACAAAACCAGTAGGTTTTTATATTGATTTTCCATTGAAACAAACCAGCTGTAAGTTCTACAAAATGACATTTTGACATGGCTTGCAACTTCATATTGTTATGAAAATCGGAATCATGGAAATGGACCATATGAGGCACATGAATACAATAGCAGTGCAATTAATCTATCGATACAATGAGTATGTGAGATAAAGAACAGCACACCTGCTTGCGATTTTTGCCATCCGCAAATGTGATTGAAATATTGCAAGCCGGCTTGAAAGCTCCTAAAATGTAATTCTGAAATACATAAAGCAAGTCATAGTCCATACCGATCATATTGCGTAGAAACAACATAATGGTCAGGATGAGCTATTACCATTCTGGCAACGATCAGTTCCCGCTCCAAGGCCCTGAGTTGACAGTTAATAATTTTGAATTTTCATAGCTTACAATTTGAATGCAAATTGATTAAATTCAGAAGTAAATACCCTAACTCGAATAAACATTTAACCAAAGGCTCTAATCTGCTTTAAAAAAAACACAGAATTCGTTGCCTAGTGATTAATCTGAAGAAAATTTAGTATTTGGACAGTACGATTTGTTGACATCAATAACCATAAACAAATAACAAGGAACGAAAAAAGTAGTCACCGGTGGGTTAGTGGTTGAAGACGGCGGAAAGATCTGAGTACTGAGCAAGTGATCTGATGTGTTGAATATGACAGCGATGGGGAGAGAGAAGAAGAAGAAGAAGAAGAAGAAGAAGTAAGGGGCCGGAGCGACGACCCCAATATTTAGCCGGTAAAAGACAAGTGCCAGATGTCCGTCGTGACAGCTTCCACAACTGGCGCGTGGATATCAGGTTCCGGTAGTTTTAGGTACTCACGTTATTCTGACCACCACTTCACTGAGTCGTGCATCTTTGGATCAAAGGCTCGAAGCATACTACAGACTACAGGGGGCCTGTAGCCCGTTTATTTTAAGCGGCCCGTCAAACCTATCAATTTTTTTTATTATTATTTGAGTTAAAGTTGCCTAATGGCATAAAATTTGTTTTAATATTTTAATATGGTATTTAAAGTATTTTTTACACATATGATCATTTAACTTGTTAAAACGTGTTATTGTACCTCTTCTTTAACCTGCAACTGGATTAACCGATAAATTCATGATTTTTAAATTATAAAATCACTTTCCCTTCATTTCAAGTGTTAGATCGGTGATTGTTCTTCATGCAAACTCCATCTTGACTGTGAGATCGGTGATTGTCAGCTGATTACAAGTAGTGAAAGCATGATTCTAATGTGATAAACCCTAATTTCTTCATTTTGATTACTATGATAAACCCTAATTTCTTCAATTTATCTTTTGTTTATAGGATGGTGATCGAGAACAAAGGGTTTTTTGAATGTCGCAATTCATCATGATGGATCATTTATCTGTAATCCCATATCGTATGAAATGGGTGAATCAAGCAATGTGAGAGACATTGATTTTGCATCCATGGACTTCAAAGCCCTAACTAATTTCGTTAAGTTTGTAACTTCACCATTGAACCATATGTATTACTGTGTGCATGGTTAAACCCTTAACAACGGTATTAGGCTTATTAAATGTGATCAAGATTTGTAGAAATTTATTGAGTTAGGGTATGCAAATAAGAATAAGATTACTTCATTTGCTGAACATTATGGGTATAATGTTTTAGATTGGGTAGAGGAGGTTGTCACTAATGAAATAGAATATGACGTTGTTAGTGATAATGAGGCGGTTGATAGTGATAATGAGACAAATATCCCTGAATTTGCTAACTTGTATAATGAAGAGGACCATGTTGAGACTTGAGAGTCACCATAATGAAGCTAATAGTTCTGATGATGCTTATGCCTCATATATAATTTTTGAATTTTTGGCACAACTGCACCATAAATATGAAATTAACTTTGATGAAAATGTTATTGAAGAAGAGGGTGTTAATGAGACTTTAAAGGAAGATGAAATTGATTACCTAAATGTGGGTGACAAACTTAAAGCTAAGAGTGGAGTGGTTTATCCCGTACACAATCCAATGCTTCCATGGAACCAAATGGAACCCATTATAGGCATGAGGTTTGAGAATCCTGCACAATTAAGATATATATTGACAAGTTATGGGGTTGCCAATGGTTACCAGTTGTGGTATGAAAGAAACAACAAAAATATCATTGTGGCTAGGTGTAGGCCTGTCAATGGGTCATATCTTGTCCCAGATCCGATCCGATCTGATCCATTTATTGGATCCAATGGGTCTAAATTTTGGATCCATCGCCCCAATTAGAGATCCAATAGGTCGACCCATTTAATTGGATCACTACGTGGGTCGATCTAAGATCTGTCTGGGTCGATCCATTTAATATTAAACTACAATTTAATTTTAACCATCAATTATCATCAATTTATCAGTCATCACCCGCCACCGCCGTGGCTCCCGCCGTCGCCTATTACCACCCCCGCCACCCGTCCTCGCCATCACCACCACCACCACCACCACTGCCAACCACCGGCCGCCGCCACCCGCCGCCGTCGATACTCCATCACCACCACCACCAGCCGCCACCATCATCAGCGTCGGCCACCACCCGCCACCGCCGACACTGTGACCATCACCACCGCCGACCACCATCCGCCGCCACCATCAACGCCGGCCACCACCCGCCGCCGCCACCGACACCATTACCACCACCACCGCCTGCCACCATCACCGCCGCCACCGACACCACCGGCTACCACCGTCACCACCACCACCGCCGGCCACCACCGCTCCCACCGACACCGTCACCACCGCGGCCGCCGACCACCAGCCGCCGCCAGCCACCACCCGCCGCCGACCACCACCGCCGACCACCCGCCGCCGCCGCTTTCACCGCTGCCGCCACCTTCACCGCCGGCCACCACCCGCCGCCACCGTCACTCCCGGTCACCACCCGCCGCCGCCACCGCCGGTCACCACCCCCCGCCGCCACCGTCATCACCACCGCCACCGCCAGCCACCGCCGCCGCCACCACCGTCCAGAACGATGGAGCGGTTGGTGGTTGGCAGTGGTGGTGGTGACGGTGTCGGTGGTAGTCGACGGCGGTGGTGGTGGTGACGATGTCGGTGGTGATGACGGGTGGTGGCCGGCGGTGACAGTGGCGGCGGCGGGTGGCGGCCGGCGGTGAAGGTGGCGGTGGTGACGGTTTCGGCGGCGCCGGGTGGTGGCCGGCGGTGAAGGTGGCGGTGGTGACGTTTTCGGCAGCAGCGGATGGTGGCCGGCGGTGAAGGTGACGGTTTCGGTGGCGGCGGTGGTGGTGATTACGGTGGCGGAGGGGGGTGGTGACCGGCGACAACGGGTGGTGACTGGCGGTGACGGCGGCGGGTGGTGACCGGTAGTGACGGTGGCGGCGGCTGGTGGTCGGCGGTGGTGGTGATGACGGTGTCGGCGGCGGCGGGTGGTGGTCAGCGGCGGTGGTGGTGGTGACGGTGTCGACGGAAGCGGTGGTGGCCGGCGGTGGTGGTGATGGTGACGGTGGGGTGGGGTAGGGACGTAGGGTGGGGGGTAGTGGTTGAAAAAATATTTGATAAATTATACTATAAATAATAAAATATTAAATGGGTCGCTCTGGGTCAAGATCCATTAGTATTGGATCCGATCCAAATCCAAGTAATTGGATCCGATCCAAATCCAAGTAATTGGATCTTAATGCTAATGGGTCAGATCCAAATCCAATTAAATGGGTCTACGGGTCAGGTCAGATCTTTAAAAGATCCGATCCGATCTGCCCCATTGACAGCCCTAGTTAGGTGTGGTAGAGATGTTAAGAGTGATAAATGTTCAAGTATGAAAAGGAAAGCCAAACTCAAATCTAATCATAGTGATACAAAACAGAAAGATGATTGTTCGTTTAGGCTTTAGGCTTCATGGATGTCAACTAAGATATCTTTTCAAATAAAAACACTTGTTCCAATCCATATTTGTTCTAAAAAATATGACTTGGGTTCATTGGTGACTTATAAGTAGGTTGCTAGGCAGTATCTGGGTGAGCTAATGGAAAATCCTACTAAATGGAGTTATAGGGGTTTGCAAGTTGATATTAGGCAAAAGTTTCTAATAAATACAAGTGTTGGTCAATGTAAGAGGGCTAAGCATAGGGCCTTGTATGAAATTGAAGGAGGACTTATTCAACATTGTGCTAAGCTATGAGATTATGCACAGGCTTTGAGAGAAACCATTACTAGGTCACTACTGAAATTGGATGTTGATACAAAAGAAGATGGTAGTACCTACTTCAACATATTCTATATATGTTTTCAAGGTACTAAAATTTTTTAATACTATTAGTTTTGTAT
Source organism: Dittrichia graveolens (assembly GCA_038502395.1). Classification (NCBI taxonomy): domain Eukaryota; kingdom Viridiplantae; phylum Streptophyta; class Magnoliopsida; order Asterales; family Asteraceae; genus Dittrichia; species Dittrichia graveolens. Next base: position 72,133,310 of record JARJIL010000008.1, read on the forward strand.
TTTTTTTTCAATTTTTCCTTATGTATTCTTTTCAATTATGTTACTTTTGTATAGGGTTAAAGGATAGGAGGAAAGATGGTTGTCAAAAGGTCATAGGTTTAGATGGATGTTTTGTAAAATCAAGATGTAAAGGACAACTTATAACAACAATAGGACGGGATGCAAATAATCAAATGTTCCCTATTGCATGGGTAGTGGTATCTGTCGAAAACAAAGATAATTGGTGTTGGTTTCTATCTTATTATGTGAGGATCTGGACCTTCAAGATGGAAATGACTTGACTGTGATCTCTGACCAACATAAGGTTAGTTAATTTGTATTTCAAATATATCATGTGTGTGATTTGACTGTGAGATAAATGACAAATTCATTTTATCATAGGGTCTTCTATGTAACACCCTGATTTTCAGCCCAAATTTAAATTTTTCAAAAATCAATTTAAAACCATATTTATACAAAACCCTTAAAATTTATCGCGAAAGCATCACAACATTCTTGAAGTATTTCAACGAAATACAGTACAATTTACCAAGAAACTTTTCAATAATCATAATCCAAAACCTTGGGTGTTACCACAGTCAATCTCACGACCATAAACATAGAGTAGGAAATCCAAGATTACCGGTAAAGTAACCAAAGCAAGACCCTGCCCAAGGCAGCTACCCACCTCACCAAGGCATCTAGACATCCTGCGGATACAAAACATTTTCACACACTGGGTTAGCTATAAACATAGCTAGTGAGTACAACCAAAACATTTGTTTTATCAAAACCAAGTCATCCTTTTTCACTTTTGAAAACACAAGTTTGGCAATCAATATCCTTTTAAAATCATGCACAATAGCACATAAGGATGCGGGTCAGTCCATTGGGCCACAATGTATCCACGTGGTAGCTAGCCACGGTCAACACGTGCCCACATGGGGGATAACCACATCACCCCGTCAAGGTGGGGGATGCACGAAGCAGTCCACCATACAACGGTTATCTGGAGCGCATGCCCTGTTCACCAAATCCACTCGTGTTGCCCCGGGTTCGGTGGCTCGTCAGCCCAGTGAACCCACACGGTCATGATGACTACTGACATACCCCTCCACTCTTTGCACCGATTCCTCAACCACCCGTACCTCGCGGTTCCTCAATTACCGAAGCCACATGAACCTCTGTGTACGTCTCAATGACTAGGAACCCTATGGTACAGAGTTCATATCACACAGTGGTCCGGACCAAAACACATACACCCCAAAGGGTCACATAAGCACATACCCCGAAGGGTCACATAATCACTTACCCCGAAGGGTCATATAATCACATACCCCGAAGGGTCACATAAATCATATGCCAACAAGGCCCAAATATCTCATGCCATAAAGGCCACAAATATCATGCCATAAAAGCCAAGTAATCCAAGCATACAAGCTTATCACGAACACATAAGTGTCATAAACATATCACATGAGCATACATGCTCAATAATCAAAACCATAATTGGCATCTCAATGCCCAAAACATCATTAGTAAAACATGTCTTTCAATAATCACAAACAGGTTTGTTGTTTCCAAAAATCAAGGTTCACTCCAACATGGAGTATCAAGTTTCAAAATCATTATGTAAAAACACACTTTAACATAGACCATCTCCAAAATGGAGCAATGGTCCTATTTGAAAAACCATTTTCTCAAAACATTTCCTAATTGGCATCTCAATGCCCAAAATATATCAGAAGTGTAAACATATCTTTTATTTTCTCAAAACCATGTTTGTCATTTCAAAATCAGAGTTCACTCCATCATGGAGTATCAGGTTTAAAAACATTAAATTAAACTCAACATAAACATAGACCATTTCCCAATTTGGAGCAAATGGTCTTATTTTGAAAACCATCCTTTTAAAACATGTCACATGAGGGTTTCACAGTTTACATATACTTTGAACTCAAAAGCTTCACAAAACATTTGCAACTCATATGAATCACAATATGACAAAATTCATATTCCACATCCTTTGATTCATCAAACAACTGCCAAACAATCAAAACACATAAGTGATGACTTGAAAACTTTAACAATTTTGGGTATCCGCAGGGTGTACTCACCTGAGGGTGTGATGAGGATCACAACCCCATCCAACCAAGGCTTAAACACTTGATCATAAACCTATGATCACCAAAACAGAAGGTTACCTAACATTAGTTAACCAAAAACAAGGTTTCTAGACTCAATTCTAGACTTATACACCCTTTCGGGTCTTAAAAGACTCCACATAAGCCCCCTACAACCATTGGAATCAATCCCCAAGCATATATAAGGTCAAAACAAGGATTTATGCTTGATCAGGGTGCCTCGCGCCACGAAGCACTAATGCTCGCGCCGCGACAAAATCTCTGGAACATACGTTTTGCTGAAAGTTGATCGTCGCGCCGCGACGCATAGTTATGTCGCGCCGTGACGTGCGTACACAATGCCAATTTCGCCTGTTTTCTTCATAAAAACGGCCAAAACCAAGTTTTACCAAATCAATCTTGTTTGCAGCAATTCCCAACACCCATAAACACTTCATAGCAACAAAGCATCAATACTTTACAGGGTTTTGATCATCAAAACCCAAACTTAATCAATTTCCCCAATTTTTGACCCATTTACAAATCATTCAACACAAACAATCTATAAATCACCATAAACAACTCTAAATCATCAAACACAACTAAAATCAAACACAAGTTTTGAGTTCAACTTACTTGGTTTGCAATACCCACTTGACTAATCTATTTCCTTGTTCAAGTTCAAGCTCCAAAATGAAGAAGATGATGATCAACCACCCAAAATCTTGGATTTAATCACATAGCCAACCATCTTTCCCTTGATTTTCCTTCAAGCTTTCTTGAACCCTCTCTCTTCTCCCTTTTCCCTTTTCTTCTTCATGTTTCCAGAAACCTCTCTTTTTTTTCCTTTGACTTCAACCAATGAAATCTATATATAGATATATGTATTTACATATTTACACAACTAGTCCCTCCCAAGTTTCATTTATTCACTTTTGCCACCAAACTCACATGCAATACACATACATAAATATAACTATGGTAGTTATGCAAAAAAAAAAAAATTTAAAAATACAATGGAGTGGTACATAAGAACCTTTTTTGGAGTGCAACTTCTACATCAATCGAATCAAAGTTTCTTTATTCCTTGAAAGAAATCAAGGATCTAAGTGAGGAAGCTTACAATTATTTGGTTGAAAAGGATCCTATCAAATGGTGTAGATCATTCTTTAAATTAGACAGATCTTGCAATGCTTTTGAGAATGGAATTTCTGGGAGTTTTAATGCCTCAATACTTGATGCAAAGAATATTAGAGTGAATTTGATGCAAAGGATGGTGAAGATGAGGAAGTTGGTAGAGGAGTTGGGAGACCACATATGCCCATCTATCATAAATAAACTTGAGGAATTAAAGATATTACATGGAGCTTTTATTTGGTATTCAAAGACCATGCGCATTAGTGCCTATAGTCACATAATCCATTCAATGAGTGGGTCTTCAATGTGACTATGGATTGGTAACCCACCTCCATTGCCACTGATTCAAAGAAATATGCCTGGTAGGCCAACCAAAAAAAAGGAAAAGACACCCATCTGAAAAACAAGGTGCTTTGAGTGAGCAAAGCCGGGCAGACAATAACTTGTAGAAATTATGGAGAAAAAGGCCATAATAAGGCTACATGTAGGAAAGCAAGTAAGGGAGGCCAAACAAAGCCTAGTGGAAATGAAGGTAGGGGAAGAAGTATGAGATCAAGTAACACTACTCAAATAGAGGTATGTATTTACTCTTTTACTTTAAACAGAACACACTACTTGTAGTCAAGATGTCTACGTTTTAGGAAAACACACTACTTGTATTTACTCTTGACTTTCTTACCTGATTTTTAGGAAAACACAAAAACTCTGTTGTTGATGTACAAGTTTCCCAGATTAGTGTTGTTGTGAATGATGCCTAAGAAGTTGACAAAAGCCAAAATGCTCAAGGTAGTCAAGATGTGATGCAGGCATGCAGCAGCCACAAAGAAGGAAAAGAATTGTAAAGCTTCAGTGTAGAGAACCAAATAGGGGATGCAACAATCAAGATGTGATATGCTAGTTGTATAGATGTCTTTTGGATTTAATATGTATGTTTGGATTTGAATTTTAATTTCGTGTGGACAACATTTGGTTTTGAGAGAATCTTATCACATGTTATACGCCACACCATCAATCACCCTTGGAAAGCATTGTGTATGGTCAATGCAACTTTTTTAATTTTATGTATTGGCATTAATATCATATTTTCTTTTGGTACTATCAATGTCATATTCAATTAATTTAGTAGTCTTGAATTAGATGACAATCTTAGTTGTCTTTGAAGTCTGCTAAAATGGATGTAGAACATTGCAACTACATTAATTAATTTCGTTAAAGTGGATAGAGAATTCAATATAGCACAACAACTGCATTAATTCATTTCATTTATTTTCGATTGCTTTTACAAGACAAAACAACATATAAACATGAAAATTACTTCTGAAAAACAGGTAGAACACTGCAACTATGATCATCACATGAAGCATCTCATGTACAGAATGTTACGAGACTTGTGTTTCTGAACTTCTTCCAAAAACTTTATTTTTCCTCTATTTTTGACTTTAATAACTCTATCTTGGCCTTGTACATGGCGAGTTCAGTTTCCTTGTCATCTAAAAGTTGTTTGTAGTCTGTGTGATCTTGGTTGTACTTATCATTGAACAACAAATTTAGTTCGAAAAATTGCTTCTTGTACCACTCGTTTGGCAAAGCAAGGTCAACAAAGTAGAAGAATTTGCACTTCTTACCAACTCCCTACATCAATTAATGCATTTACAAGATAAATTATGGCAATTTTCACAAATTTCGGTGACTGATTTCATAGAAAATCATACCAAAAAATTAGGGCATGTTAGAAATCTTCGACCAGGGTTGTTTCTTGTCCATGATGTTCGCTTATACTGGTTTCTCGAAGAAGCATTTACTTGGAAGCTTGAACTTGTGTTGGAGTTGAATGAAGATGATGAAGACATTATCACCACTTCAAGAGCTGCAAGAACAATTTCCCTTAATTTGAATGCATCACAGATCAAAAATGGTGAAGATATACATTAAATTAGGGTTTTTACCTGTTAAACAGGTAACATTTGATGGAAGAGGCATAGTAACACGTTTTTAACAAGTAAAATTGTCATATGTGTAAAAAAATACTTTAAGTATCATATTGGAACATTAAGGCAAGTTTCATGCTATTATGCAATTTTAACCCTTATTATTTTAGTATACATGTATAGTACTAAACTTTTGTTTGAAGACAACATATGTATTAGAACATAGTCCATAATACAAGTTATACATAATATTAACATGTTACTACGTTAAATGTCACGCTAGAAACGTTAACTTATCACTAATATATTATATAATAACGATCTCTTACTACCTATCAATAGACCCCTCCAAATTAATAAAAACATTTTTAAAACAAAAAAGAAAAAAATAAATTACACGCTATGCTTGTCATCCAAGCCACAAGCTCATTCATGAACGTTTTTACGAGCTTGTCTAGGCACTTAAACGAGCTCATTTTAGTGCTATAGCATCGGCTCTTAGAGTGAACTACTTCAAACAAGTTAACACCACTCAATATGATACAATCGTTATTAATTTTCAATCGCTTGATGATGAACAAATGTGTTGAAGATGATATACAAATTCTGGAGGTTAAAAACTCATAGAAAAGTGTGGAGTGAAAAGTTGAAAAATTGATAAACATAACCAATTATGTAAACATCAATAGTTATAATGAATGTAACAGTTTTACATGTATATATCAAATTATTAAACTTATCTCTACCCATTAAATTTTGAAGATTTACATTTAAACATATAAATTTAGAATAAATGATAGATGTAGTTAACAACACCAATTTTAATTAAAATGTCTCTTATTCAAGTGGAATGTGAGTTGGAAGAGACAACATACCGAGGATTTGTACCCTTATCCTCATTTTAAATAAATGTCCTTGTCCCTGCTTAAAAACCGCCGGGATTTAATCACATAATATTCACTTAATTTCGAATGATTGAAAGTATTATAACCATTTGATTAATCACTTATTTTTTAATTGAATTGAAAGTCCTTATAACATTTGATTCGTGACGTACCTTTATCATTTGATTGATTTTAAAACCATATAGTATAGGGAAAATTACCGAGAAAGGTAACCTAAATATCGAAAACTGTTAATAAAGGTAACGTCTAATTTCTTTTAGCCGAAAAAGGATTACAAATTTCAATTTGTAACAAAAAAAGGATATAATGATCTCTTAGAATTAATAAGAAAAGAATTATAAATTTTAATTTTGATATTTAGATTACCTTTCTCGGCAATTTGTCCTATAGTATATAAAGGGCAAATTGCATGAAAATACAACAAACTATATCAATATTGCCATTGTATGCAACCAACTTTATTTTGTACCTAAAAATACACACAACCTACAAATTTACTTCATTGTATGCAAGTTACCTGTTATAACAGGTAACTTACCGGTAACCTGACCAAAAATAATAGAACTTTGGTACCTAAAAATACGAAAAACTTTCAAAATTTGTTCATTGTATACAATGGATAACCGGTAACCTGGTAATCAGGTTACCAATAGTATACAATGAACACAATTTGTAAGTTGTATGTATTTTTAGATACAAAATAAAGTTAATTGCATACATTGAAAATATTAATAATTTTTTTTGTATTTTCACACATTTTGGCCGTATATAAAAGCTTGTTTACTGTTTGAACATATTAGTTTTTAAAACTTTATTATTTATCTTCCTTTGAAATTCTTATTTTTTCACTTGTTATATTTATTTTATTAATATTTTAAATTTTTTAAATCAACATATATATCACAAGAAAATATTTAAACTAGCAAGCTTAACAAAAGAAAAATATAAAAATATATATTAAAAGAAAATCATTGTAGGGAAATCTTTTTTAAATAAAAATTAAATTAACCAGTCAAAATATCTCATTTTCTCAATTTTGGTCAAAAGTTTAATTTTGACTTCCGCAATTAAAATGATGGATTTGGAAGAGTATATAGAACTAGTTATAAGATAGCTAAATGAAAGGGTAAAATGTGCCAAAATACAAAAAACTTTATCAATATTTTTAATATATGCAATTAACTTTATTTTATACCTAAAAATACATATAACTTATAAATTGTGTTTATTGTATACAAGTGGTAACCTGATTACCAGGTTACCGGTTATCCATTGTATACAATAAACAAATTTTGAAAGTTTTTCATATTTTTAGGTATCAAAGTTCTTTTATTTTTGGTCAGGTTACCGATAAGTTACCTCTTATAATATGTAACTTGCATACAATGAACTAAATTTGTAAGTTGTGTGTATTTTTAGGTACAAAATAAAGTTGGTTGCATATAATGACAATATTAGTATAGTTTGTTTTTCGTGCAATTTGCCCTAAATGAAAATATATAGGAAATGTTTGTTTTATATTTAATGGATGTATTTAATTGTATATGTTTATAGTTTTTTTTATAACTTTTAATGTATAATGATTGGGATAAATATAATTATATATTTATAACATTCTCATTTTTATTTACGCTTTAATATAAATTTACCGTAATAACACAAAATTTAAAAAAATATTTTCTAAATTTTTATATTATTTGATTGATTTTAAAACCATATAGTATATAAACACTTGTTTACAGTTTGAACATGTTAGTTTTTAAAATTTTATTATTTAACTTCCTTTACAATTCTTATTTTTTTCATATGTTATATTTATTTTAATATTATTTTATTAAGGTTTAATATTTTTAAAACTTTAAATCAAAATATGTATCACACGGTAATATTTAACTAGTAAGCTTAATAACAAAACATATTTATACTATTATATAAATCATTTAACATTCTCTCTACTCCTTAATTTTAAGAGTTCTTGAAATTCAATCAAGACAAAATATTGACATTTCATTTTATTTAAATTAATCTCATTCACGCAATCTTTGATCATATCATTCTCTCTCATTTTTTTTAATTTTTTATTTATTTAAAATATACTTTGCTATACTAACACACTCTCTCATTGTCACAGAAAATCTTATTAACTTTTTTCTTCTTATTTCATAAATATATATATTTTTTATTTTAACATCTTTTAGAATTTATTTTTAAAATTAGTGAAATAGTCTATACAAATAAAAATTGAAAAACACAGAAATGTTAATGTAAAAAACTTTTTCGTAACATCAAATTATACAAACAATATATCAATACATTCTTAAAAGTGATATATTATAAAATATAATCTATTTGCTTGCGCAGATACGATGCTAGTTTATTATAAAAGAAAAATACATTGTGTTGATGGATGACGATGGTGCTTAAAGAACCTGAGAAGACTGTCGTTTATAATTGATCGGATGTAATATAAGTTTACAAAGGCACCTTTCCAAAATTTATTTTATTAAAATAAAAAATAATAAATTTTGTTGAGCAACGTTGACTATGACTGGCGGTGGCGGGTGGCCGTCAGAAATGTCGTCGCCGTGGATTGCAGCCGGCTCGTGGTTTTGCTCAACTAACCCTTGTTTATGTTACCAAAATACCCCCACCTAAACGGGACATAACCTAAGGTAGGTGTGTGTATTGGAAGGTCAACTTTGTAAATTTGTTCTCCATTTTGTCTCCACGTATATAAATACGGACTCAACGTCTGTTATTTCTCTGCTCCTCAAAACCTCCGTCTACGTCTCCGATTTTCTCCGACTCATAAGTCGTAAGTAAACCCATTCCTCCAGTTTTGTGTTCGATTGAATCTAGGTTTCCTGTTTCTTACTCTGATTTTGTTTCTGCGATATTAGTTATCTCAACTCAATGGTGTCCGCCACGAAAACCTTCCTTTTTGACGAAGTATCAAACCACAACAAAACCAAAGACTGCTGGCTCATCATCGAGGGAAAGGTCTGATCCTATCTATTTGAACTTTTTTGATATTTTCCTTTTTTTTTGGGTGGGTGTTGATACTTTTATAAACCTAAAGTATGATAATTATAATAGATTAGGGTTCACTTAGAGTTTTTGTAGCTTGATTGGATTCGATCTTTGTATCTTGGTTTATTGGTTTAAGATAGTTGGTGAAGAAACGAGTGACTTGTGTTTGAAGCTTTACATTCGATGAATTGATATTAGATAGGGTTTTTGGAGGAACTTCGTACGAGACAGAGAGTGTGGTTATTTAACTAATTTCTTGACTGAATGGCCCAAGCTGTTTGACTTTGTTGTTGTATTTGAATTAGCTATTCAGTTAAACTATGGTCTAGAATGTTCATAGTTGATTCCAAAGCTATGAACAGAGAGGTTTGAGTACCTGAAAACAGAGCTTCGTTTCAATGTTTGGTATTTGGTAATGCATATCAAATGAGTTTTGGTCATTCATTATCTGGCCCCTCAGAAAAGGAGTGTTCTGTGTCCCATTTTTGAAATAATAACCATACTTTAAAGAAAGTGTGTGGCTTTCATTGCAACAATGATACATATTCAAGAAAAAAAAAAAACTTTTGGATTTTAGGTCCCTTTTGAATTCAGACTAGATGTGTGAGAGCGAGACATCCGTTTCTTTTGATATCCAGCTCATGTTCCAATTTAAATCCATTTCCATTGTAGCAATCATCGTTCTGTAGGTCTAGGATACACCCATTTAGATTTAGAATCCTTTTACGCGCTGCTATTGTTATGGAAATAAAACCTCCTTCATCCTTTGTTTTTGTATTTACATATCATGAAACTGCATCAGGTCTATGATGTAACGCCGTTTATGGAGGACCACCCTGGAGGTGATGAAGTCCTGCTAGCAGCAACTGGTACGCATTTTTTTCTTTTGATTCTAGACTGATGAGCGATGAGAGTAGGGTGTGTACGATATAAGTGCCTATTTAATGTCTTTGGACTGAAATTTCATTCACTGCAGGAAAAGACGCAACCACCGATTTTGAGGATGTTGGCCACAGTGATGATGCTAGAGGGATGATGGACAAATACTACATTGGTGAGATAGACAAAGCGACTGTTCCGCTTAAGCGCACTTACATTCCACCTGCTGATAGGGCCTACAATCCCGACAAGACTTCAGAATTTGTCGTTAAAATATTACAGTTTCTCGTGCCTCTCCTGATCTTGGGTTTGGCTTTTGCAGTTAGATCCTACACCAAAGACAAGTCTGCTTGAGATTTTACACTTCCTTTCTAAGGTTTAGAATGTTTTGCCGAATTCATCTTTTATGTCATGAGGTAGCTGAATAAGGGTTGGTTGATGTCTAAATGTGTGACGAAGTGATGATTTTTTTAGTTTTCACAAGTATGTTGGATTTCATCATCTTTACTTGGATTAAGAATATGAAGAAGGATGTCAAAAAGCATCCTAGTCTTGATTTATGTCATTTTTTGCTTTGGTTTTCACTTAAAAATGGTGAAAGTTGACTTTGAGGAGCCTAAATATGGATTGATTTTGCTTTTGATTCAGTTTGGTAGGGAATGTTTGCACTTTGCAGCCTTTTACTTTGAATATTAAAGATAAGACAATGGATAGAAAAGTGTTAAATAAACAAACCCAACCCAATTCAATATATTCCAAACCCTTAGCCAACAGGGGATAGAAGACGGTATCGATAAAAACAAGCCTACCGAAGCACATTCACCAGGATGAAATATCAAGAAATGCAGGTCAAAACATGTTTGTCAGCAAACATATAGTAATATAAATGCATGTAAATCGTGAAATATTATAACATGAGAGAAATGTAGACATGTTCATGAGTAGAAAAGAGGTTTGAATTTAGGTTTGTTGATTCATCCTCATTCTTGTTATGGTAGGCTGGTAGCTACTTGAATGATATGTGTTTGTAAGAAACTACAACAATTGCCCCCCTTCCTCCCAAAAGAAGGAAAAAAATAAATAAAAAGAAAAGCCCTCGTAGTAAATAAGACCGGTAGAAAGGCATCGAAGAAGTACGTTTTATGGAGGGGTGGAGGGACAACTTATACATCCCCCCACCGTCTCTAAGAGGGTGGTGGATGGGTCAGGTTGCCATGCGAAAGAAAGTTATGAATAATGATATCCAATACAGAGGCAGAGGCAGAGGATGAGTGAGTGACTATTTATCATGGAAAGATGTGGTCTCAATCTTGTCATGAACTGAAACCACCAAGTCATGGGCATCATCTAATAGCTTCCAAACATCAAGTTGACCTGCCATGTTATTGCATTCCCTTATAATCTCATCCATGCTGCTGTATTTCTCTATTATTTGTTTCCTTCTCTGTAGCACTGATGCTGCTATCGCGTACAGCAATAGATCCTCTGTTGGTGGTGCCCTCTGTCTTATCCTGTTCCACGCCGACTTACCAATTCCTGCTCTAATTGCCGCCTGATCTGCCCACATCACCTCCCATAGACATATTGTCTGTTCAAAACTTAATTCTCTCCTAAACAGCACCACCACCATTCTGTATACAAAGAAACAATCCTCTGCCTGCAGCTTCTCCAAGTGCTTATACAAATGTGAGTCTTTTGATTTTATGATTTTGGACACCCTACTCAGCTGCCTTCTGATACCTGTTTCGTCCAGCCTGAAGTTGTGTCTTGCCTTTCTCATGAACCCAACAAAACACCAGAATGCTTCATGGTCCTCTGTCATGACCGCAATTATTGGAGACAGTAAATCACTCATCCCTTGGCAGTAACCAACTTCAGGATCGTGTAGTGCATAAGCTTCAAGAATCGCAACCAGACGTGACGCATGGAATATCCTGCAAGGTTCCAGATGCTCGTAGTCCTTTAATCCCACCGCCTCCGCCGATCGTAGGGCCCGTTCCTCAGTGACTTCTGCCTGGGTTGGGGAGTATGGGATCCAATCTCCATTTGCACGAATCGCATCAAGCCGAATGATTCGCTGCCATGTAGAGAAATCCTCTGATGAATGAACCAGCTTTGACTCCATTTCTGACTTTGACTCTTGACTGATTTCCGAGGAGGGGAAGGTTTGACTTACTACTTCTTCAGCATCCTGAGAAGAATCCGAGTCGGTTGAGTCGGAAATATTTGGATCTACGAATCTGGTTGAACCACCAACATCTTCTTCTTCCAATACTGAAGTGATGATAACTGTATTATCTGAACACACAGGAGATGAAATTATTTCCTCACTAGATAGGGACTCCCTAGCACTCACAACATCTTCCGAATCAGCAGAGTCCATGCCACGTGTGAAAGCATCACTGTCCCCATTGCTGCTGCTTTCACCCGTGTTGCACCTCACAAGCTTCCTGCATTGCCTCCGTAATTTTTCGTACTTCTTTCTGTAACATAATTGTAATAATGAAATTATATTACAAAAAGTAACTGACTACCAAAACTAACAACAGACCAAAGGTCAGCAACAATATAGCGTACCTCCCCTGAGTTCTTAATTTATCCCTATCTTCTTTGCAACTACTCAACTCATAACTGTAAAAGCATTAAAAAAGAATAAAGGAAAGCAGTTCATCAGTGGGAGTGGGAAGTAAGCAATGGTATTATAAGTAGCAAGTAGTAAGCAGGCATTGTACCACAGGCATCAACCCCGAAAAAAAGATAAACAACTTCTAATGTTTATGTAAAAGCTACATACATAGAAATAGAAATTACAAGAGAAATACTCACACTCCAAGTAAGAAAGGCCAAACCTCTGACCTGATACTTGCATCAACACCCTACAGATTAATTATTAGAAAAAAGAAAAAAAATAAAATTATTCAATTACTGTAAAAATTTAAATTTTAAGTAGAATAGACTAATAGTTAAAGCAAATGAAACAGTACACACCCCACTGCGAACTTTTTTCAGAAATTTAACACCATCTCGAAGTTTTCCATCTGGTGTAAACAAACTTCTCCACTGCTGAGGAGTGAGTGCATGTTTTCTTTTTCTACGTGACCATGGTGATTTGAGACGTCCTCTGAAATCAATAATACCCATATTTAGCTTAAATAAATTACAATCGGGCCCAGAAACAGTGTACATTTTATAACAATCAACAATTACACACACACACACACACGTCTCACAACTCACTGATAAATTATTTGTCTTCCAAAAATAATATGAAGTGTTAATTGCACAATAGCACTTGCACTTACACATTTGGCTTTGGCTTTGGGTTCATTACATAAATTAGCTAGGAGTTAGATAAAATGATCACTGAAGGTAGTGTAACTCTTCTTATCGCACTTGCTTTCTATTCAATTTATGTGTCGGATGAAAGACCGGCTTAGCAGGCGGCCTTTTGCCTCAAACTTGTTCATGCAATAATGATTTTCTAAACTAGCATTTATACCGAAATAATAAACTAGATAAATAAGCAAAACTATAAATGGATAAACGGAAAAAACAAACAATGAAATGTCTCAACTTTGAGTAAAAAATAGTACTCGTAAATTCAGACATTTACCATTTTGTATAAAAGTACATAATTGAGATATGTCAGCCTAGCAATGCAGTTTCATGTAATTTCAGTAAACTAATTCTCAGTTGTTTTCTGAATGCCTGTCTGGGTACAATCATGGATTGCCACAGGATAGAAAGCTTCAAGTTTACAACCACAAATGGCCACAGGTTCAGCAGTACCCAATCTTAGTTCCCATCAACAACTCATAGTGAAGGATTACATTTTAAAATAACGTGCCATGGTCTAGAACTCGAGTTAAAACGGGTGAAAACTTCTTGTGGCATATGAAAATTAGCATAGACACACAAAAGGAATTCTAAAGACCAATTTTGAGAAGATAGATGAGTAAACAATCCAATTAACCACTTCACGTACACCGGTAACCCTAAAACTTAAATGACACAACAGAATTGACTGGCTGACAGTTTTCTTAGCAGATTATGCTTATGCGGTCATTGATAACCTTTTTACTTCATTCTCCGTCAAACATCTCTCTTAATTTTTAATTTTTTTTTGTTTGAAGGTTGATCTTCTTCGTATGAAAATACCTCTCTATATTCTTCTTTTTCCTCCTAAAGTTCATCTTTGCCTTACAAAACAAGATAACTAAGGACATCCCTACGTTTACTGCTGAAAAGCTATATCTCTCACTAGAATCTTTATTTATTCTAATGAGTTGAGTAGTGTTAAAAAAATGCCATCCGTCTTTTACAATGCCCAAGGAAGTAAATGTCCCAAAAGATGGCAAAGCCTCAATATGTTTTGGCAAATGGAGATCCATATTCTGACTATAACAGAACTCCGATGCTGGCATTATGTGGTGAGGCTCAGTTTCATCTCTCTTCCAACACCCCCCTTCACAAATTAGCTAATTATTTTTTTTCTAAGAATAAAAAAGAAACAGAAAACTAACGAACACAATTTATATAAATCAATGCATGATTCCAAATGACAAGTCCTTAAGAAGCAGAAAGTTGAAGAAATGAATGAACTTAGGCAGGCAATTAGCATGAAAAGGGCGTTGAAGTCGTCTAACATGTTCCAGAGTTGCAAAGTTACTAAATTTTCAATCATCAGAATCATATATCATATGCCTAAATTGGACAGTACGTAAGATAAAGGATAAGAGGGGAGGGCGGAGGTAGTACTACAATCAATGATTTAAGAAAGGGTTGATAGATTTGAGATCAAGATTTGAAGTGAACATAGTGAAGAAATAAAGATTTGATTTGGATCATCAAAGGGGAAGGAAGATACTAACCGATCGGAAGATGAACACGAAGCTGGTGAGGAAGAAGTAACTACAAATAAAACAGATCTCAAATGAATCCACGAAGACGACGAATTTGATGAATTTGACGAGGAAGACGAAGAGGAGGTTTGACTGCGTCTTAGGGCTTTCATGAAGAAAGTTTTATTGTGGTGGAAACCAATTAAGAGGAAAAAGGAACAAAAAGAGGAAAGCAGTTGTAGGGAGCAGTGCAGTATGTATATATCTAGGGTTTGAAGTAGAATTGAACAAGTGGAGTGGTTATAAGTAGTGATTAATGTTACCTAGTGGTGGAATACATAGCGGCAGCGATTACAAGGCCGGCGAAGACGGTGATGGCAAGATTTACTCCGGCATTTGAAGGCAGGGGTTGGGCACCGCCGCTGCGGATGAAGAAGTCACTCAGCTTAGTGATGGTGGCTTCAACAGCATTAGCGGCGGAGGAATAGAATAAGAAGATGAAGAGCATGGAGAACAAAAGTATCCACCATGAATGAAGTGAAATGATATGAAATCAACTCAACTCAACTCAACTCAACTGCTCTCTCAAGAAAAAAACTACTTTTACTTTTGGGTTTCCCTGTGCCTCTGTGTGTGTGTGAGAGAGAGAGAGAGAGAGAGAGAGAGAGAGAGAGAGTCTGGTCTTTTTCTTTGTCTCACTCTTGTTTCTCTCTCTTCACTTCTTCAGTGGGTGGATGGATGGATGGATGGATGGATCCTGGCACTGGGCATGTGACCATTATATTATATTTACCTTTTAAACGACTCATCCATGTTTAATTGAATCAAATTAAATTAACCACTACTTTTCCCATTTATTTCTTAGGTTATAAATAAATAAATTTATAAGATATTTTATAAATTTACCGGCAAATGTCTTGGATCAAATACTATTTTTAATCGCTATATTTAAAACAACAAATTATTTATTGTAACCCATTCTTTTTATTATGACCATCTATTTCTTTCTATAAATTTTATTTTGGTTAAAACTCCATAAAATAACAATCTAATTTTCTAAAAATACTTATATACATAATTTATTTTTTTATTGGTAAAGTAGGTAACTCACTTTGATAGCTTATTATCCACCATAATGACTTGTTACCTTACTTATTGTAATTAAGAATTTGATTTTTTTATTATTATTACTATTATTATTATTTTAAAGAAATTCACATTCTTGTTTTCCTGGTCACCATCATCATCAACACTTCATTTCTGACCACTTGACTTCTAGGGTATCGATTTGATTTTCTGGGCTTATGGCTACCTGATTATTTATTTTATTTTCGATTGGTATTATCAACTAAGGATAGCCAAGAAGAAAAGCAAGTGTAGAAGACCATCAGTTGAGGAATTACA
Source organism: Dittrichia graveolens (assembly GCA_038502395.1). Lineage (NCBI taxonomy): Eukaryota > Viridiplantae > Streptophyta > Magnoliopsida > Asterales > Asteraceae > Dittrichia > Dittrichia graveolens. The sequence continues at coordinate 72,149,536 of JARJIL010000008.1, forward strand.
ACGATCAGCTGAGCAACAACTTTGATTAGCTAAGCGCTTACAACCATTAGTTGAGGGATTAATCTGATCAGCTGAGCAGTGAGATTGATTAGCTGAGCGATTCATTTAGTCAGCTAAACCATCTCACATCAGCTAAGTAAACTTTACAACACTAAGCTTTTGTTTCCTATAAGCTTATCACTCTGAATGATCGGCTAAGCATCTTTGATCAACTGATCATCTAGGTTGATTAGCTTACACCTCTCTCAAGTCTAACAGTTGGTTAGCTGAGCATTTCTATGATCAGCTCAGCATCTGTTATCAACTGAGTCCTCGTTTTGATCATGTGATCATCCTATTCTTAGGCTGAGCAAACTTATATTTGCAGTTTAGTACATTTTGTTAGTTGAGTCGCGACATATATTATATCAGCTTACTATTTACTTTGTATTCATTCTTAAATCAAGGCAGGATATGTGTTGTTCTAATATGCCTTTAGATCTGTCTTTGTAAAAGTTTAAAGCACTTTTTGGATCAAGTACGAAACAAAAATGATAGATCTTATCCTCTTAAAGAGGAGAAAGATACTTTAGAAGAAAAAGATCTTGAAGATTTGTTTCAACAACTAAGTATGACTGACAACTCTATACTTGGTAAAGTCAAATCTGAAAGAAGCATGACTGTCGATAAAAGTACAATAATGGAAAGAGAAACCTAAACTTACAAGGCAAAAGGTATGAGATCTAATATTTTATATTGTGAGTGAGTTGTATTTTTTCAGAAAAGTACATTTACTTTATTCAATCCTTGATTAAAGTAAGTTTATTTTTCATCCACTAACTTTATAATTAAAATATTATTTTCCTTAGTCCTTCTTGTCTCCCTCCTCTTTGTCAACCGGATGAAAAGACTTCTATATATACTCATGCATGTTGGACATGCAATATATACAACAATCTCATAAGTTGAGATCTACACTGAAAAGAAAAGATTTTAGAAGCAAGTTCAAGCTTTTAAGAAAGAACACGTTTTTAGAGTTAGCATAGTGCGTAGAAACAAACTCGTTCATGTGTTGAACTTTTTTAAACATTATTGTTTAGAAATAGCTTGTCTATGTGTTAGATAAATTGTTGTCACCTTTTATTGTACTTAAAATTTTCGCTTCTAGTACATGTAATTCTTGATTCATTATCAATAAGAAATATATAAAAGTATAATCGTGTGTCTTTAATTTTAAAAAGTTAGAGTTTGTATTCAACCCCCCATTTACAAACATTTGTTATTGTCTGCTCAATCTGGGACTAACACATGTTCATCACTTAAGCTGATGATCAACTTCAGAGCTAACCACTCAATATCCACGCATTATCCCGTAAGCATTTCCGTTTAGGTTTCGAGACACTATATCGATTCTCGCAAGAGGTGGCCCCCTTAGACTGGTTGACCCCCCAAAGGGGCTCTATCCCAATGACATTGCAAGGGGTGTAACCCTGTTCACTTATTAGACTGACATTAACCCAAACTGTTTTTGAAAGTCAATTTACTAGTTCATTTTAACTTGTAAAACCAACTTGGTTCTTAGTGTAACCGATCGTCTTAGTCCGATTTTCAAAAATAGTGATAATGGAGGTAAATGTTTACAAGGCTAGCAATTCGAGACATGAACTTGAAACACAACCTTAACCAAACACAAAACTAAGTTGGGTAAAAATGGATCGACATGAACATGATTTGGAAAAAATAGGCCGACACTAACATGAAACGAAAAAAGGGGTCATATTCTAGTAAAACCTGCTTACCTACAAATGACATGATTATCCTAATATTTGTGAAATAAAAAGTATTAATTAAAAATAAAATTATATAAAAATATAAGTAAAAGATGGTAAGTTTAAAATGGGTCAAAATGATAACCTAAAAATAGGTACCAAACAAAATTGAAATCCTTAAAAATCAAAATCTTAATTCCATTTATGAATTATGCCACTTACGTTTGGACCCGAAACTTGACATGTAAAACGGGTCGACCGAGGCTCTAAACCCAATCCGAAATTTGTTTTTGAAGTTAGTTTTATTTATTATAAAGTTAATGTTATGTGTATCTTTTTCTCGAATATTGTACCAGCCTGAATCCGACCCGAAAAGCCGAATTTTGTTCACATAAACACAACTTGGATTGTTTATGATAAAATGGGTCGGCATGAAACATGACACAAACCAAACCAAATCTGACACGAGATTAACTCTGGTTGAAAATGGTCAACAGAAAAGCGACATAACCCATTTAACCCAAACACAAATCTTATTGTCTACCTTAGTTACAAGTACATAAAGTATATTGGTAAAATATTTTCACGTTATATAATAGCCAGAATTACTTTTCTCTAGTTGCGAAGGGTTAAAAGTTTTCATAAAAAATTATATTCATGTAGCAATCTTCTTCTTCTAATATAAATAAAAGATTAATTTGATAAAAATTATTAAATGATCTGAATCGTTCATTTAAAAAAATATTTAATCTTGACCATTCATTCACATAAAATCAAAAAATCAATTTTGACTTTTTAGAGTCAAAGTTATTAGAGATAATTTCATATATGCTCTTATTAAATCATATAAAATCGTATTTGCCCATCTTAATTTACAAATATCATATTTACCCTTTATAATATTTCAAAATATCATAATTAATCAAATTCTTAGTTTTATTATTCTAAAATATTTTACAATCATTTTAAATTCTTTTTAATTATAACTAATAATTTTTAACTTTATTACCATTAATTGTAACAATAATGATTGATGACTTATATAAGAAATACAATCACGTCTCTTTGTATCATGATACCATGTTTCTGCCATCAAGCCTGCACTCCCACTCCCGTCGATGTTTCCACCGCTGGTTAGAGTGTTGATGTCGTACATCGTAATTTTTTAAATTCTCATTTAATTCGCGTTTTATTATTATTTAATACGTTTTTATTGATGTTTAATATTTATTATCATTTAAACTAACACGTGTATCACACGGACATTTATTCTAGTAGTTTATATAAGACCAAATGTTAAAAGGATTATTTTAACGAATGTTGAATATGATGAGATAATATATATATATATATATATATATATTGAAAAGTTCATTTGAGAATTGTTTTTATTGCGAGAACCCATCTTAACCGTGTAATTCCTCCTCCTTCAATTGAATTGCTTACCCATGAATTCCTTACATGTACCTTGCCACACTCAATTCCCCCACGCTTTTCATCCATGAATTTCATTATCCAAAATGAACGGTCAAGATTGGTTCTCGCAATAAAAACGGTTCTCAAATGAACCTTCCTCTCTCTATATATATATATATATATATATATATATATATATATATATATGAAAGGCATGAAGACATAACTTTAGATGATCTATGGTTAAGTAGGTGAGTTAGGTTGTACAGCATTTAAAAGCGTCATGTTAGTTAATTTGTGAAAATATTTAAGAAATAGTACGTTTTTAATTGTAAACATAGAAATACGTACGTACTGAAAATGGATCCCCATGCATGCATTTTGTGTAGAGAGAATCGTAGATATTTGAAGAAGATATTTAATTAATTTTAGGGTAAGAGGAGTGAGTGTGTTGCTTAATTCGCCTGATAAATGTCAAAAGAGAAGGAGGAGGGTTTTTTTGATAAATGATATTCATTTTCATTTGACGAGGGATTGATTGATTACATATTGCATGCGGATGGAAGCATATATAGAAAGAAACATAACAACAACATTAATTTGGTTGCATACATACTACATATATTCACACTTTTGCTTTTGCTTTTTTTATTTTTTACTTTCGACCAAATTGACTCCGATCACGCACGCTTCTTCATTCATTTTCTTTTTGCTTTATTAATTCTTTTGGCATATTCTGATCCTATATATATATATTAACTTCCTTTTCTTTATCACCCGCCAGACACAATTATACCATCCATCATCACTTTCTCATTGCCACAATACAATTCATTCTTTTTTCATATATATATATATATATATATATATATATATATATATATATATATATATATATATTGAAAAGTTTATTTGAGAAACGCTTTTATTGCAAAAACCACGAGAACTAATCTTAGTCGTTCAATTCCCTCGCCTTCAATTAGATTGTCACTCATGAATTCCTTACATGCACCTTGCACACTCAATCACTCACGCTCTTCATCCATGAATTTCATTATCTAAAATGAATGGTCAAGACTGGTTCTCGCAATAAAAATGGTTCTCAAATGAACCTCCTCCCCTCTCTCTATATATATATGAGTTATATTCAATGAAGTCCATTTAAAAAACATAGTCCTAAAATTTTAATATTCAATCACAAGTGATTCAGTATACAATCACATGTGATTTGTAAAAGCATCACATGTGAATTACGAAAATGTCACTCTGCTCAAATTTTTAAAATTTAATCTGAACCATTGATATCGTTGATCCAAAGGCTAAAATTAGTCCCTTAAGACTATGAATTAATTATGGACTATATTCAACATTCTTTTCTCTCTCTCTCTATCTATCTATCTATCTATCTATCTATATAGGGGAAGGTTCATTTGAGAACCGTTTTTATTACGAGAACCAATCTTAGCCGTTTATTTTGGATAATGGAATTGATGGATGAAGAGCGTGGGAGGATTGGGTGTGGCAGGGTGCATGTAAGGAATTTACGGGTGGGCAATCCAATAGAAGGAGGGAGAATTGGACGGCTAAGATTGGTTCTCGCGGTTCTCGCAATGAAAACGGTTCTTAAATGAACTTTTCAATATATATATATATATATATATATATATATATATATATAGGAGGATTAAAAAAAGAACCGTTTTTCATACGAGAAATACGAGAACCAATCTTGGCCCCTGATTATAATAAATCAATGGTTAATAATTTTGACGGCTAATGATTGACTCATTAATGACTAATGATTAGTTTATTAATGGCTCATAAATGACGCTATAAGGGGTATTTTGGGCAAATCAAGCCACACACATTAATGACGGCTCACCTAGATGCAATTCACGAAGAAAAATATATCAATAACCAAATACCTCTATTAACGAGTCATTAATGATATTACAAACACTTATCGCAGTTCTCGTATGAAAAACAGTTCTCTTTTGAACTTTTCCATATATATGTATATATATATATATATATAGGGTGCGGTTCAAGCTAGAACCCTTTTAAGATGCACAACAGTGAGAACATGGATAAACTTGTATAGCATTTCTCTTTTACGTTCATGTTGACCCATAACTACCCAAAAGTCAAGTTTACATCCTAAATCTTAAAATGAAAATTATTTCTATAATATTAACAATTTAAAGATTTGTATGCATTGATGCATCAGATCAACCATATAGACATAACACTGGTATATAGTTGAACAGAAGATCAAAAAACATAACAGTTTTTAAACCATCCGATCAATGAAATCAAAGGCCCAATAAAAACATGTCAGTTTTTAAATCATCGGATCAATAAAATCAAAGGCCCAAAAAAGTTTTTTCTATTCTCATTTTAAAGATGTTCTCATCTGATCCTAACTCTCTCTCTCTATATTTTTATTATTATTTATAATATAATATAGTTTCTGTAAACTAATTGATTATTATTATTAAAGAAATTTATGAATCCATTTTATTTCAAACCACACTTTTTTTTAACATATTTAGGGGGTGTTTGTTTTAGCTTACTAAGGGATTTTTTTTGGTTTTTTTCATAAGCTCGTTTTTCCAGCTTATTTTTCACGAGTTCGGCTTATTTTCTTTTTAACTCATAATAAGCTCAAAAGTCAGAAAATAAGCCGGAAAAAACTAGTTTAAAAAAAAAACCTGGAAAATAAGCCCTAAATAAACACCCCCTTAGACCCAGCACTTTTAGAATATCTTTACTTGCTTGGGCTTGGAACTCAATCAAGTCACAGTTATTATCTGGCAAAAAGGTTCAACTTCAAATAAACTCAGACAAACACACAGGAAGAAGGAGTCGTTTCAACTCTAATTAACAAACCTGCATATTTACATATATACTTTTGCCACTAAAAGATGTTTACTGAAATGGCATGAGCCTACAGCTTTGAAGCCGCATCTTTGTCCAGAAACCATATCAGGTTGCCCTCATCAGGTGAAACCTTTTGAACAGGCAACACATTAGAAGAGTCTTGAGCACCATTGCCAAGAGCTACATGTACTGGACGGGCTTTACTTGACCCAGCTACCACAAGTGCAATGTTTTGATTACCGGGAGTGTGAAAGTGATTCTTTCTGGAGGTGGTTTTGGTGATTCCTTGATAAAGCTAATCCATTTCTTCTTTTCTTCAACTAAAGGGTGTCCTGGGAACAAAGACGCAACGTGTCCATCTGGGCCCATACCCAGTAGCATAAGATCAAATTTTGGGAATCCACTTGCCTCAGATACACTGATTATTCCGTCATGAACCAGATGTTTAACACACGTCTCGTAGTCCTCTGCTGATAAAGCATCGTTGATGGTGTAGACATTGCCAGAAGGAATTGGGAGCTGCGTGTCATTTCCAAATTGGTGCAAGGAAGAAGAAAACAAGTACAAACATGTTACTTGGGTCTTGGAAGCAAGAAAATGTTTAGATGGTTGGTAACAAATGGGTCCAAACTCCATGCAATTTCTAATTGAATTTTGGATGATTACATTCACTCATACTAAATGTAATATGTCTGGGATTCCCGATATTTCCACTCCCTATTAGCTAGGCAAGGAATTAGAATTAGACAGGCATATATAATTTTCAAATTCTGATAATTTAGCCGAATATGCCACAATTAGCTAGCTGCTTCGTTTGACTGAGAATACAGTGTACTTATAGCCTGTCTGATTCCCATAGTGTACTTCTGGTCTTCCGTCAGAGGACTAATTAAGAACCAACAGTTAGAGCTGTTTAACGTTGAGTGAATTATTTGGAGGAGGTTCGCATATGTCAATTTATTATATCAAAGAAAGATAAATAAGATGAGTTTGTTGATTTTAGGTTCATCCAGGATTTCGGTCACGTACTATATATGGCACATAATATAAATTGGGATATAACTTGCAGCATTTACCTGGGGTGTTTCTTTCTAACTTACTTAAACCCTAGCCTTGTTATTTATATACTTGGTATGCATGCTATAAACAAATCAAATCATATATAGTAAAGTCCAGCTGGTTGGTTAACTCCCTCAAGATAATGCTCTTAGTTTTTTTTATCCCCAATCACATGATAAAAATAGGCTGTTCTTTTCACGAAAGAGATGATATTGATTCTTCCCACATAATGTACTTACAACACCCATGAAGAAGCAATTGAATACGTAATTGAAAATCTCTTCATTTCAAGCGTATCTGTTTTCAGCTAGCTAGTTGTCAACATGTGAAAATTTTCATTTTCACAAACCTTGGACAGGAAGCCATGCATCATAAGACAGCAGATAATTGCTTGCTATCTGGATGATATATCCTTAGGAACCACTCTTTCATCCACCCACAACCTACACATGCCATTTTGACCACTCTATGGAAACAGTATACGGAGCTTCCACTGGTTTCGTTTCCTTCAAATTCAACATCATAACACGTACGCATCAAAATACACAGGTGACCTAAATCAAATAACAGGGAATCAATAGATTAAAGTTGAAGTATTAATTTAATAGATTAAAGTTGAAGTATTTGAACAAGCTAGGGGATCGATGAGAATTGAACCTGAGTGACTTGATCAAAGATCCACCAGACAGAACAACAGTGAGTGAAGGAATCCTTTTGTTTGACGATAAGTCGACGGTGTACTTAGCCAGCGACACCGATAGAGCTAGCTTCGAATACCTGTACGTCTTTCCCCCTTGTCGACGCTTTTGTCTTAAAACAGCAACATTTATTAGATAGATACTTTTGTTGGGCTGATTGGAGCAGAGGCCGGAGAGGAAATAGGGATGGATGCCTTCGTCGGAAGCCGACGGGGAAGTATGCGGAGAAAAGGGTAGATGAAGAAGATGTCATACCAATGTTTAATTTTATGGCGAACCCACTCACACTCACACTCGTCTACTACGTACTTTTGTTTCTTTCACCTGTTACTTGTATTTTACCTTGTGCGAGACATGTATATTTTACCTTTCACTAGAATTCAATTCAAGTCTTAAATTCATGACGCATCTAATCTAATATATATAAAATATTCAACCCTTTCCATATTTTCATGCATGCGTAAGTTTGTTAATTTTAATTCTTGTCTGTAGATTCACTAAAACGGAGGATTGTTGGTGATTTTTTCATTTTAGTCTCACCAAGGGAGTTTACATATTATCTACGGAGTTCAAATCTTTTTTTTACATAAGTTAGAATGTGCCAAGTGTAGGTTTGTATAAAACGTGTTTAATCACGGTTCGACCCACTAGCAAGGGTTAAGAATGCGGTGCCCCTTTAAGGGAGATCCTAGGCGGGATCCAAGGATTTTTTATGAATAAATATCATAATTGTTTTTCGCAATATTTGTAGATAATTACCATAAACTGTCATCTCTTAATTATGGGATAAATAAGTATTTGTACTTATTGATCTTATCTTTCGTAATTAGAAAATTTCGAATTCTATATAAATCTTAGTTTGTTGTCTCGTATCAGTGCCTTGATACGAGCTGTTCCTTGAAGGATTATCCCTATAATATGAATTTCATATAACCAAGACATAGAGTCGAAATATCATATTCGGATAGTGCCTACACGATCCTTCAAGCAGTCCAGACCTAAATACGATTTCAAAATCATTTTCTTTCTCCTGGCTCTAACACGTATGGAGGTCCTTCGAGTTAGTCTAAAACGGGCCCTTGTTACACCACCGCCTTCGTATTGTTCAAGCTAAAGAACCAAAACTTCTAACCCAACACTTTTTTGGACGCACAAACACAACCGACCGACCTTAGCTAAGGGTTAAGAATGATTTTGAAATCGTAGGAATTTGAAGAACTGCAACGAGCGGTGGAAAAAAATAAAGGAAAAGGCACATTTCTTCGACTTCGTTGGTGGTTTCATCGGAGGAATTTCGCAACTACTCAAAGATCTTAGTGGCTTTCAAAGTTCGATGGACGAATACAACGCGAAGCTTCTTGACGTTCAAAAACATAAGCTTCATTTACAAGAAAAGAAAAAGAAGGGAGAAAGAGGCACAATTTCTTAAACAACCCGATAAAGGTTTAAAAGATAAAGATCTCGGGATCGTTTTGAGTGCAAAAGCCCGCGATTAGAAAAAGATATAATATAAGAAAACAAGTCGTCGTAGTCTATTTTTATCCATGCTAAATTAGTTGTATATTTATTTTCTATGCTATTTGTACTTTTTTCTATTTTAATTAAGTAGAGTAAACTTATTTTTAATGAAAATTTTGTTATCTTTTACTTCGTACTTTATAAATATTTATAATCTAAATTTATTAAATTTTCGTAATACTAAAAGTAAATATATATATATATATATATATATAATTAACTTAAAAAAAAGTTTGAAACATTTGAGGCGTAAGCATTTCCTAAGGTCCTGTTTGGTTCACTGTATTTCGTGTGATTTCGTGAGAATGGATTTCAAATATAGGAAAATGTTGTGTTTGGTTGGAAAAAAAGGAAGGGATTTTAAATGCTGCGAATTTTTTAAAATCCCTCAAATTCCCTTATTCAAGGGATTTTACAAATGCATCCACCCCCATGGTATTTCAAAATGCTTTGTATGAAGGATTTTCCATTTTACCATTTTGCCAAATGCAAATCCATTTTACAATCCTGTCAAATGCAAATCCTGCGAAATGCAAATCCTTTGACAGAATACAAATCCCATAAAAAAAATCTGCGAACCAATCGTCCCCTAAGTTTAGAAATAAGAAGAAAACGTTACTGATGTGAGTTTATCGTGACAGTGAAACATAAAGCAAAAATCATTGCTCTTACCTTCTAATTAAGCCTATTGGTCTAAAGCAATCAAACTAAAGCATATTTTATAGGTGTGACCTCACGTCGTGGAGGAGATTGCATTAGAGTGAAAGGAGTGATCACCTCCTATCACACCTACCACCAACTAATACACCCACAAACAAATAAAAAGTTATATAAAGAAAATAAAAATATTGAGACAAATGAAGAGTTTGGACCCACAAACAATTACCACTTAGTCACCCCTCATGTGGTGGCTTAGTCAACCACAAACCCCATCACCACTTAGCCCTGGAGTGGCACCTCTTCCCACAACTCAAGTGGTATTACCACATACCCCCACTCCTACCACTCTTAGTTACGGCCTTCAGGTGAAAAACTTAACCCTGAAATGAAAGTATTGACAGAAAGCGTGGAGAAGAGGGTTGGTTGGTGTTGATTAATTATTAAAAGAAACATAAATAAGGAAAGAAAGAAAGAAACGGCTATTTTGCATGGTTTTCATAACTATTAAAACAAAGTAAAGTAAATAATATAACCTCCCTTGAATCTCAAATCAAAACACTTGGTGTGTAATTTATTATGAATCAGGAAAACAAGTGTAGTAGCTAGCTGAATGTATGTATGTAACGTATATCTACACTAGATTGTTGAGCAAATGGAGTCAGATACCTCCTATTTTGTCTGGAATATGTTCTGAATCATCTTGGCAGGGGAGTCACGTGCCGCCAATTCCAACTCATCCACTTCATTGGGCCTGAGCTTCCAACCAAGGGCTCCCAGATTCTCCTCCGCTTGCTTAATAGACTTCACTCCTGGTATTGGAATCGTGCCTTTACATATGCACCAGTTTATTGCAACCTGCCAGCCCACCCACCCCATCATCCCAATTACATACACACACTGACTAAATGATCTATCTATTTTATCCACAACACAAGCCAACCAAACCAAACCAAACCCAATCCAACCCCTTAGTTAATAGCTATTAAGGAAGAAGCAAAAACACCTGTGGTATGGTTTTCCCCCTCTTTCCAGCTATTTCTTTTAATGAGATTAACAGGGGCTCTACCCCTGGAATTATTTGTCTGAACAGCAAACTCCTGTCAAACACAATATCGACAAAAAAATTATAAAGAGCATGATCACAAATTGAGATTATTATGACAGTATCCATCCAAACATGTATGACTACTATATTATGGCAAAAACAAGGAAATGGTGTTCACACTAAATATACATTTGGGGATTGGAGCTATAGAAATGGTGAAAAAGATAAAAATTTGATGATTATCCTGAAATGTTTGGAGGAGGCATCGGGGTTAAAGACCAACTTGTCAAAAAGCAAGCTATATGGGATAGGGGTGGAACAAAGGGATGTAGGGGGTTTGGCAGGTCAGTTGAGGTGCATCACCAGATCTTTTCTTTCACGTACCTTAAACACCTAATCAATAAGGATATGAAGTATGAACATGGTTGAGGGGAAGCCAATAGTACTCAAATTCGTGAAAAAGCTTTTAACTTGTAGACGATGTCTTTCGGTAGAATATAAACCTTGTTTCCTTCAATTCTTTGTAGCCTCTCTTTATACTTCTTTTCCAAGTTTTACACTCTGCTTAGCGTCATCAAAACTCCTTAGAAAGTGAGGAAACCATTCTTCCTGGAGGGGCGCCACAAGTTGGTTTGGGTTAAATGGGAGAGTGCTCCTTAGTCCTATGGGTTTGGGGGATTTGAACATTGGGAGTCTCTTGGCCTCTAATTACGGTCTCTTGTGTAAGTGGTGAAGTAGGTTTTGGGATGCGGGCGAGAGTGATTAAGATTGTGTATGGTGATGAGAGAGGAGGGTTTTCATGGAAGGGGTTGAGTGTGAAAGGACATTTGCATGGGGATAAGGTTTGTGAACTCTTTTAGAAAAAGGGTAGGTAAAGGAGAAATTACTCCGATTTGAACTGACAAGTGGGCTCAGAATGTGATGTGTTGCCATGAACAGGGTGTCGGTGAGGGGAAGCAGGTGTTTTCTAGGGGGTGGAGGAGCAATCCGAGATGGACTAGGAGAGAGTTAGAGGAGCTTGAGCTTGAAGATATGGGTTGCAGCTTCACTCCGACCTTCTTTGTCCACAACACCTGGTCTTGCAACCTTACAGGAGTCGGCGATATTTTATTTAAGGATTGTAAAAGTATGATGGAATAAAAACGTCTTTTCTTGGAAGGCAAGCGGGGGAGACTCATCGGTATAAGTTGAACTTGAAAAAAATAAACCTCTTTGCGTGGAGGGAAAGATGGGGTTGTATTCAGGTTAGGGCTTCTTAACCATGTTGGGATAAATCGTCACACTATATGGTGTTCTACTTGCGACAAAAGAACAGGGGCAGTTGACCTTGCCTTTCTCACTCGTAGAAAAACCTCGGTGTGGGCAAAGATATTTTGGTGGTATAATCATGGATACACCGGTGCTTCATCTTTAGAGGAATGAGTTGACGATGAACAAGTGACAAGTGGTTGTTGAGATTGTGCTGTATTTTTGTGGAAATCACGTGATAGCAAAGTCTTCCAAGCTTCACATTGCTAGGGCCTAGGTGCATGGACTTTTTTTCGAGATTCAGCTAAAGTCTTTTTTTGTATTTTTCACAGGGATCCTAGCTTCGGTTTTAATTGGCAAGTTTGGTGTAGCAGATCGATACAATTGATTTGGGATAGTCAATCTCCTAAGAAATCAAAAAAGTGAACATAAAGCCATGAAGCAAAATTTTCATTTTCTTTTTCTAACATAAACATACAATATACATAGCCAAAATTCTAACCCACCACCTCCACTAACAGAACTAGTAAAACTACTTTGATTACTTCAAAATGCTAACTTGAAATACAATAGCTAAACTGAAAATACTTGCTGGAATTAGAAGTGATAATTAAGACTGAAATAGCTAAATAAAACTCCTGATACTTCAAATCCTGTATCAATAGTCCCCTGCTAAAAAAGGGCCTTGTCCTCAAAGGTGTCATGCAGCTCCATAAAAGGACTCATCGCCTAATTGAAGAAGAAGAAACTTTGGTGGTATATTGGTGACCAGCTGGTAGTTCCCGGATCAAATAAAACAAAGACCTCGGCTTGTCTTTCGTGCATCTCAGCGGGACTTAACCTCTTGATCGGAGGTGTTTGAGGAGGTTAGGGAGGGGCGGTTAACAAGGGTTAGATTGTTGGCGCAAGTTAGGATGTTCTAGAAGATGGAAGTTGGCCATTGAGTTTGTCTTCAATGAGCTTTGCCAACCTAATGGTCTTGGTGACGCCTCGAGGGTGTTGATTTTTTTGTTGGATATCCTACCGAAGCCCAAAGAGGAAACAACTGAGAATAGCATCCAGAGTCCGACCACACAATCACACAACTAGTAAAGCTTGGTTTGGTTTTCCGCAACAGAACCCATTTGGTGTAATTTAAATAAAGTAGCCGGGTTATTCTCATAGGATGAAGGTACAAAAAGGAGTTCCAAGGCCCTATTAAATGCATCCCATGTTGTTAGGAGATTAACTTAAATATTAATACTCACTCATAGAACTAATGAAAACTACTTTGACTACTTCAAAATGCTAACTTAGATTGCAATCGCAAATTGAAATACTAATTAGAAAAGTTACGATGAAATAGCTAAATTAAACTCTTGTTACTTGAAAACCTGTATCACAAATCATGTTTCTGAAGACGGCTTACTTGCTGTGTGGTTCGCGTCAATGTCAAGTTGAGGGTTTTTGCATTTTTTCAAGTTTTCCATCAGCCCTATTGTTTTGGAGGTCATGGGCTTTCTATGTTCTAGTGTGTATTACTGGTTTTTACGAAGTAGCTTCACCTTTAGCCCTATTCCCCTTTTGTCTCCTTATAGACTAGGACAGGGTGGGAGATTTTTGTTGTTTGCTTTTGTTTTTTAAAAATATATTGCCTTTCAATACATATAGATGTACACATACATGTATGTGTGTATGTATATAAGTTCATGTATGTGTGTATATACGTATGTGTGTGTATATATATATATATGTATATAAATGTGTGTGCGTGCTAGCTAATAGAATCAAACACTTGTGCTGTGGTACCATCCACCTGCTATGTGCAGGTCAATGTTCTAAGTACAGCAAATCAGATGGCAATTGGAAGTTATGGACTGGAGAGTTGAACTATCTATGGGAAATAACTTATCCAATTTCCCTCGATCTGTTATGCATGCAGGCTTAGCCACTGAGGCATTGTGCATTTAGGACTTAAACAATCTTTAGTCACTGGACTTGTGCTGTTTCGCATTCCAACTCTACCTCCAGTTTTTAACAAAGTATTTGAAGATTTATGCATGTCCAGCACTCTACAATTGATAATTTCCTCAAATTGGTTCATTTGTACACTTGTTGTTGTTGGGACACCTTAAATATTATTTATCATTTGTAAGAAACATTATTATTATTATTATTATTATTATTATTAAACTTTTACTTAGTTTTATTATGTAATAATTGATGTGTGTATACACACACACACGCGCATGGAAGACAGTTTTGGAGGGAAAACTGGCGGCAAACAACTGCCCTCCAACTGCCATTTAGTCTACTATAAATAGGGTCTATGTACAAGACATTTGTATCCCAATCTCAGTTATATAAATATCTATATTGTGTATATATACGTGTTCGATTTTCATGCTGTATAAGATGAAGATGAAGGCTGCCATGGATGACATGCAGTCTGCGAATTTACAATATGGTATCAGAGCCAAAGGCTCAAACAATCGCTGGGAAAACTCGATGAAACACACACTGGATTTCCAATCTGCAGAAAGAATCGATCGGAAGGAATCAAACTGGAGAGCAGATCAATGTTTTAAAACCCGGGTTGACCCGGCCGGTCCGACCAGTTGACCCGTGACCCGGCAAGGAGACCGGGTCAATGTACACCGGGTTTTTGCTCATTTTTGGCCCGCATTGACCCGCCCGGGTTTATGGTTGAACCGGTCGACCCGGCCCGGTTTGAACCGGTTTTTATTTTTTTCATTTTAATATTTTTTTAAAACATAAAAGTTTAGGTATTAGTCATCTCGACAAGTGATACTTTGAAACCCTCACTCAACAAAAACCCTAAAAATGAGTTGTGAACCCCTCTCGATAGTCGACGGCAACTCGTATCCTCTGTCATCTCCGACGTGTGACTGTCCTTACAGCATAAACCTCAATTGAGTTCACGTAACACTCTCAATAGAATTTCATTTTATGCTTGATAGATTATTTAGTTTCTTAACATATTAGTAATTGTTTCCAAGTTTATATACATACATATATATACACACATATGCACATATATTTTAAAAAATTTAAAAATTTGAAAACCGGGTTGACCTGCCGGTTGAACCGGTTGATCCATGACCCGGTGAGGAGTCCGGGTCAACTAAAAACCCGGGTTTTAAAACATTGGAGCAGATCGATTTTCACAAGGAAGGAGACACGATCGAAAAGGAACTACAAGGACCAATCGGAAACTGCATAACATACATGTCAAGAAGATACAAAATCTGAGGAAAAGTTTGGAACTTGCCAGTTTACTCAAAGATTGGAGTCTTGGTGGAGAAATCGGCCAAAGAAGGAAGAGAAAAGGAACCTGCTATCGTTGTTTTGAAAGGGTTCATTTCGCATGGGAGTGCCCTCTAAAGCAAACAAGAACACATGAACACGAAGATACTATGGCTACTACAAATTCTTCTTTCATTCCCTGTCAAGAAAATCAACCAGTGCAACCTTTCAAGCAATCTTATGTGAATCGAGCAATTATCAACGGGGACTACCTTGTAGAAGGAACAGATAGCGGAAACTGGAATTCAATTTGGTACATCAATACGGTTATTTCGAAGCATATGACACCCAATCGTGATCTGTTCACAATCTGTAAAGATTGTTATACGATTAATCATGAGGATCATCATGATGAACTTATAATACACGAAATTGGTGAAGTAGAAGTGGAATCAAATGGTGCAAGGTTTGCGATTCCATATGTGTCGTATGCACCCGAAATCAACATAAATGTACTAAGTTGGAAACAACTTATTCTTCAAGGTTTCGAGATTGAGATCAAAGGCAACGGATGTATAATCACTCATATGTGTATGGGCCGACAAAATCAAGATGATGATCAGAACAATACTACTACAAGAAACATGATGGAAAACAATTACTCTACAAATGGAAGTGAGGCAAGCACAATAGATGAAGGAATAGAAATCAAAGGAAAGGTGGTATCTTTGGTCATCGAAACTTTTAATGATTACATCTCATTCATGGTGTTAGCATATCGTGATAAGATATGTTATAAGTACTTGGATCATTTTAGGCAGAAATTTGAAAAAGCATTGAAATGGTTTTTCAAGATGAAAGATGGAACGGATCTTGCACTACCACCAAAGATCGCAAATTTGGATGTTTGTTTATTTGACCTTTACAAACTTACTATGAATTCGGGAGGACATAGTACAATCTCAAAGGAAAACAAGTGGGGTGAAATAGCAATGAATTTTGGATATCCGGATTGTTACAAGCAAAAGTTCAGGGAACTTTTTGATCAATATCTATTGATTCCACATGAGCACTACGAGTTTGGGTTGAAAAGATTTGGCAGATTTTTGAGTTTTGAAGATCAGAATGTTGATGGTTTAATCAACAAGATCATTTCCGCCAATATTGCAGAAGGTGGTGTAACCAGCAATGTTGCAGAAGGCGGCGTAGCCAGTAATTTTGTGAACACTCAAGGATCGGATCGTTTTCAAGCACAGGATGGTGACATTGCAGAATCAAATGAAGGCAATGTTGTTGGAAGCAAATCGGATGAAGGCGATGGTGATGGTAGCAAGAACAGTGATGACTTTGTCATCGTTTGAAGAATGAAGATGAAAAAGATCGAAGAAACAAATGATATAATATTTAGGGGGGACAATGTTGGACACCTTAAATATTATTTATCATTTGTAAGAAACATTAGTATTATTATTATTATTATTAAACTTATACTTAGTTTTATTATGTAATAATTGATGTGTGTATTGTGTGTATACACACACACGCATGGAAGACAGTTTTGGAGGGAAAACTGGCGGCAAACAACTGCCCTCCAACTGCCATTTAGTCTACTATAAATAGGGTCTATGTACAAGACATTTGTATCCCAATCTCAGTTATATAAATATCTATATTGTGTATATATACGTGTTCGATTTTCATGCTGTATAAGATGAAGATGAAGGCTGCCATGGATGACATGCAGTCTGCGAATTTACAATAGTTGTTTGGTTGCAGAGACTGAAAACGGTCTTGCCGCCATCACAATGAGTGACTCAGTGGCATATCCTCGATAAATTATAGGCCCTGTCCATATGGGGATTTAAACCCTACAATGAAATCAATAAGGACTCTAATAGTGCAGCCTCTGACTAGGCAAACTCATGTTTGTTTTTTTATTTTTTACTGCATGTTTTACATTTGCATTATTGTGTGATCATAAATCCATACATGGTTCATACTATATGTAAATTGGATAGATAAGTGTTGGATTACTATAATTATTACTGTGTTTTGTTTGGATTGGAAACGGTTATATATGTTTCTAAGGATGCATGTACCATGTCTCCAGATAAAGTTGGATTTGTTTCTTATTAGTTGAAAGTGGAGGATGTTAATTGCAATTAGCTTCTACTTGAGCGTTATTACATTGTTGGTCCCCTTCACCACCTAAAATGTCAATAATGTTGAGACAACTGTTGAGGGACAAGGTGTGGAAGGAACAAACATTTTGATTTATTAGCGAGGAAATCATTTCATAGTTCATGTTTGCTCTTGTGGATGGACGCTCTTCCTCCCATAATTGTAATTTGTAAATGTGAATACAACAAACAAGGAAAGGGAATTTATATTTACTGTGAATGGAAGTGGTAAGAGAATCTTATTCAATTACAAGAACAAAGAGGGAGGATAAGTAAATGTACCTAGGTCCACGTGGAAGATTGGAAGCTGTGTACTTGCCGGTAAGCATGCCAAGACCCAATGGACTGTAAGATATCACACGGATTCCCAGTGAATCACATATGCTCTTGATCTCCATTTGATCTTCACCCATGCTCAACAGGGAAAATTGCACCTAGAATCAGGTTTTACAACAGATCACTTCCCTTATTCAAGGCATAAACGGAAATCAATGAGTTAATGCATTATAAAAAATTCACTTTCTTTAATCAAGAGTCATCGCATAACGTCCATCCTTTTACTTGGATATACAAGCGAGATTGTTCATGTGTATTATTTTACCTTTTGGATTTACACTCCTTAAAAGAATAAAAATTATTATTCCACCTTAGGTTTTAGATTAAACAAGTAATATTTTACAAACTAATGCTATTTCCCTTTTTTTTAATTTTGTGTTAGGTCCCAATTAGGTAGATTGAACAGGAAATTGAATGAGGTTTTCTGAAAAGAAGAAAGGGGGGGGGGGGTGTTTTCAACCACATAGATATACTTTTTCAAGGATTTGAAACGACTAATCATAATTAAATACGATAATCTGTTTTGTGGACTAAACTAAGTATGATATTAACCAAGTCTAAGGTGAGCACAGGCACCACGAGATTGCTTGGGACAGCATTTGTAAATCCATGAAGAGCAAACTATGAATTCCATGGACAACGAATGAATCTTGATTGTCAGTCAAAGGGACTGTTGTAGCAACGGATTTGTACAGTCTGTAGTGGCGCACTGACTTCACGCGCTCAACCATTGGGTCAGGGAAGATACCGTGTGAGAATCTTCAGAATATTCTTTGTCGTGAGTTTGAGTAATAGGGATGGATTCAAGTGCTTTATGCCTTGATAATCCAAAGCCGAGTCAGAAAAGGTACAATTAAGAAGTCTGTCAAATCTCCCTTGACTGCTGAGATGTTCAACTTTGACACCACATTTCTTCAACCACTGTCTTTGTCTACAAGTTGAAGAACTTCTTTCTTCTTAATCAGTTTAGAAGATCACGCTTCAGTGCTTACTACATACACGATTACACGCCTGAAGCGAGGTTTTCATTGCTGAAGACATACTTCAGCAGTAGACTTCAGTGCTACTGAAAAGAACTAAGCACTGGCACTAAGACTTAGTTATTGCAACAAAATTGTGTTCCATTTGTGAATCAACACTGATAACAAACATCAGTGGGTTGCCTGCATATCATCAGCTTTCACATAGAGGATTAAGCTTTATTAGTGCTGAAGCTTAAAGTTGATAACTTTCTAATCAGCTTTGGCAACACTTAAAACATATTATAATATATTTTAAACTAATCAAGGCTTGGGTGATTATTACTGAATAAGGCTGTTTGTTTTAGCTCATTATTTTGCGATATTAGTTTAGAAATACTATCTTCAAGATCATGTTCCTAAACCACCAATGCGTCTCCCCTAGTTTAGTTATGGTTAACGACATTGCTATATCCAAGAACCAGGGTGAGCCATGCTGTCTTTCACCATTGTGTTGACTCAGAAGAAGCAAATGATATTTAATAATGATAATGCGCAAATACCTGAGCTGAAGACAAGGGAACTCCCCGTTCCTTGAGGTAATCATGTATCTTGACTAGCTGCTTTGGTCCATAGTTGCTCACCCCAACTGCTCGAACCAGACCCTGCAATGGTATGTATCCATGAGTTTGAAAAATTGGGGTCTTAGTGCACCAGAGATGTGAGGCGATTCGGGAGTTGATTTCAGATTAATCCTTGAAGTACAACAAGGCGCTCATTGAAAGGACTTGTTCAATAACTAACCCTGCAGTCTTTTTCTGTAGAGGTCCAATTACAAGAAGACCGAGTTATTGAACAAGTCCACATAGATTTTCAAAGATGGCACAAAAACTAACTTGATAACCTTGTCATACATTGCTACCAAACCATCCCAAAGAGCTCGCTCTTGAAGGGGTGCATAGTTTGCCGTTGACCAATGCAGTTGTGCTATTCCAATCTGCTCGATCTGCAACCTATCCAAAGAAGACCTGAAAAAACATTTAACTTTGTGTCTATCAAGAAGAAACTGGACAAGTAAAAGTATCCACCATTGGACGAAGGTGTAGTCTCCATATATAGTTATCATCACCAAAAAGCAGGCAAGAAGATTTTATATTACTAAGATCAATTATAGATAGTTGAAAGTAATAAGAATTCACTCTCTTAATGTAATTTATACACATATCCTTTGAATGGATTCTTGAGACAAGAAAGATTTGTATACTTGCAAGCGTTGACTAATTGGTTGGGTGTCAGGCGCCACGGATATGCAGCAAACTTTGTGGCAATGACAATGTTATCGCGAACTTGTGCCGGTCCTGAAGATTCATTCAACTAAGAATTTGGGATTAAAGAAAAAAAATACATATATACATGTAGATATCTCTCCAAGATATGCAAAATCACAGCGCATACACTAATGGTTAGTTGAAGAAACGAGACCCTTGAGGATTGGTATGAAAAAAGACGAGTGAACGGAGAGGAATTTAGATAAAATGAGAAGAGTAGAGAGAGTCTGACCTTGAAAATCACATATAAACCTTCCAAGGAGCTTCTCGCTTTGGCCGTTCAATTTACCAGTCCCGTAAGAATCGGCGGTGTCGAAGAGGTTAATCCCATTATGAAGAGCAAGGTTAAAAATGTGTTGAAGTTCAGTGTCCATGGATTGTTGGTAACCCCAGAGTAGCTGATTGCCCCATGCCCAGGTTCCAAAGCCCATAGGAGAAACAGCGATGGAACCCAGCTGTAGGTTGCGCCATGGGCAGAGGAGGCGGCGGCGAGGGAGTTTGAGAAAGTTGATGGGGGGAATGGTGAGGGGAGTAAATAACAACGCAGAAGAAGGCGTTGCAGTTGACATTGATACGGCCATCATATCATATCTGATCTGAGTCTGTTTGATTGTTTGGGTGAAGAAGGTGCGAGTAGAGTAGAGTAGGCCATATTTTGATTGGAGTGAGTTAGTTGAGTTGATTAGGCCCGGGGGTGGGGTTGGATATTTACTTACGTATAAATAAATAAATAAAAAATAAAAAAACGATGTATTGTATGGTTGACAGCTTTGGGATTTGAACCCACGCCCTTTCGGACCAGAGCCTAAATCTGGCGCCTTGGACCACTCGGCCAAACTGTCTCACTACACATATCCGTCTTTACTCACTCTATTTATTAACACCTCTATACAATTCTAGATGAATTAATTAGTTAAGTTACGGAAGAAGACTCCATCCCTTAACAAATAAATGCATATATATTCTCAACTTCCATTCGCCCTTTCACAAATAAAAAGTAGTTTGTGGAATCTGCAACAAACTCTTATTATTAGAATGAAGAAAATCTAAACAAATACATACAATGCTAATAATATTCTAAGTAAAATCAACGAACGAGGCCTCATGAAGATTGTAAGTTAAAACCCAAATTTAAATAATAAACCATATATGCAGATAGAGGTTTAAATGGACTTTAATTAACTTGTTTAGTTGTGCATGTATGCCCACAGTGATTTTTATCTTCTTCTTTTGTTTATTTTGATTTTCAAAATATATATGACTTCATGCGTGATAGCTAGCTAGGCTACACCATTCCACTACACTATTAAAGATAATATAGACATTAACTCTATACCAAAACTTGACAACCCTATCCCTTTTAATCAACACAAACTAACAAACTATATATGTTACTAATTAACAGGCAAACAAATTTCAATTTCATCTTAATATAAGCAATTACCTCAAGATGTGATTGATATTTCCTAATACTGATCCAAAGAGAGGTTCTTAATTTGTCCTCCCTTGAATGGTTTCAATATTCAAGTCTTCGGAACACTTGGTGGTGATACGGGTTCTATAAAAGAGATCTCTAGATACCCAACCCAACTCAGAGGGGTATTACAATGTACATATATGAAAATGGAAGGCATTCTATTTAAAAGGGGAGATGGTTCAACGATGATGGTCAAAAAATTAGGGGAAATTGTTCAACATGGCTGAGAAAAAGTGGATGACGATGGGCCAAGATAGGGGCAGTGATGAGGCCGGTTGCTATGAAGAAAGTGGAGGGTTGCAGTTGGCGAGAGAAAGCACTTTAACAGGTGTAGGGGAGTTTATGGGATGAAGGATGAAATGGAGATGTAGGATACTGATGTTTAACGAGAAAAGAGGTGGGAGGCATTATCAGGTGTGGCGGAGTTTATGAGGATGCAATTGATTTTAGTATTTAACATGATCAAGATTTTCTTAGTTTAGATATAATTGTTACGAATAAATTTGGATTACACTCACTATCCGTAATAAATATATATATATATATATATATATGTGCATGTATATAATTTATGATGTTCTATTCCAATTTCCAAATATATATAGCACCTAATCTATAATGGTCGATTATATCCGATCAATTTTAAAATTATACTTTGAAAATTGAAATGTATTTGGATTCAAATTTAATTAAGAAAACTCTGTATGTATCCCTTTTTCATGTTCACGTGCTTTAATTAATTAGCTGACAAGTAGAGGGGTTGTTTAGCCATTTGATCGTAGTTGTGAATATATAAGCAAATGTATGAGTTTGGTTCCAGATATCGCGACATACATACATACTTACGTGAAAGCAGCGAGTCAAATTTTGTTGATCTTTGAGCACGAAAACAACAAGTTTAAGTCTTCGATATCAGTAAATCCAACATCTAAAACAAGAGGTGTGCTTTATTTGTTTAGCTTTGATGTTTTTATGGGTAAAAAGGATTCAAAAGCTTGAATCATGGATCAAAAGTGTTATTGATATTTATAAAGATGTTTTAAGGTGTTTAGGGTGTGGAGAAACACTTTTGTACACTTAAAAATCAAATAGAAATGGATTTGGTGATAAGAACAGCAGCTGTGCTCTTCATACAAAGTTACACGTCGGTCGTGTATACAACCTGTGTAGAGGTACACGGCCCGTGTACATGTTTTAAAATGGTGACAGGCCATGTAGCATACATGGTCGTGTAACATATAGGGAACACGCCCCGTGTAGGCCCCTTTTTTAGCACTGTTTGTGATGTTTGTTCTTTGGTATAGGGAGGTGCCTAGACACTCGACAGAACACTATACTTGATTAGCACAGTAATCATATACGAGGCGAGTTTACTCTTTCTCTTGTAACATGTGAGTAGCTATGATATGTACCTATTGTATGATATCTTTGTTATGTGAGATAGTTATGATGTATGTATATATATATATATATATATTATACAACAATGGTGTATAATTATGCACCAGAACAGTAACAGGGTGTACAGCTACACAGGTGGTGTAACTGTATACCAGAACAATGTTAGGGGGTATGGCTACGCATGTGGTGTAGCTATAGTCCAATACAATGTTAGTTCTTACAGCTTTACAGGTGTTTCAGTTTGGATTCAAGACATCCTAGGGAGACTTTACCCCTGTTTTAAGATTATTTGATTTCAGCTAGTATGCTCACTAAGTGTTAACTTATGTTTCAGTATTGTATGTTGCAGGTGGCATAGGTTCCAGCAAGGGAAAGACCCTAGCTCTTGATGGTTCGGATAGCTCCGGATAGTATGAAAGATAGACTTTGACACCTTATTTTGATTTACTTGTTAACACGTGTAGATATGAACGAATGTTTTATAACTCTGATAACCTTTTTAGTATAATGAAGTAAAAGTGTTTAAAAGTTAAAATTAAAAAAGTGGTCTTACATAACCAAAGGCAAATCATAATGACATCCGGACAAGTGTCCATTTTTCCAACACATAGTATTTAGATCTAGTTGTGTCCCCATTAGAAAGCATGTCGTGATCCCCATTTGCATTCGACACACAATGTAGAACAAACTCGATCTATCCAAGTACAATGGCCAAGCTAGAAAAAAAGAGATAAACAACACGCACATGTGTATGTGTGTGTGTGTGTCAACCTAGAAATCACATATAGTAATGGATCACACCAAAGGACGTTGAGGGAATACAACAACAAATATGTTATTCTTTCACACAAAGAAAGATGTATAAAAATTTTAAAGTTGCCACAATTACAAGTGTGAAATATAGTTTAAATATAGATTTTCTTATAAATAACAAAAACTTTACATTTATAGATGTGTAAAGTTGATTTCAAAGTCTATGTTTTTATATATAGATTTAGTAATGAATGACGAATTTGAAAATTGTCACACTTAAAAGGAAGTATAACTTTAAAATTGTTTTTAATTTTTCAATGCTAAGAAATTTGAAATTTAAGATAATTGTCAACCCTAATAAAACTTTATCTACAATTTTCACAATTAAAATGTATAGCTTTAATAGAAATTTGTCTTGTCAACTTTTTTCATGTTTGTTTGTAACTATATAATATTCAAGTACTCTAATATTGCTAATAAAACGTATATATTTAATAAATATTCATTTGTAGTGGCATCCTCGGATTTGAGACACGTAATTAGTTACAAAAGAAATAGTGATCGATCTATTTAGACAAACTTTATGAATGAAACATATCTGAATTGTGCATGTAGTAGGCCGGGGCCAATTATCGTTATTCGTTAATGAAACTTAATTTGTATTTGATTTAAAGTTTATATATATATATATATCAACAAAATAATATACTACTTTTGCGTATATGTGTTTGTTAATTAATTGATTGAGCTGACATTATTTCTTTTTTTCTTGCTTTGTTTATATATATATATATATATATATATATCAACAAAGCAAGAAAAAAAGAAATAATGTCAGCTCAATTAATTAATTAACAGACACATATACGCAAGAGTAGTATATTGTACACAAACAGAATCGTGCACATGTACACAATCCTTCAGCTATATATAGACTTGTTAAGCAACCCCGATTGCCATTTCCATGACAAATAGTTTTCGATCTCTCAATATATATACTCTTAACTTACAACCTTATTTTTTTAATTAAAACTAGCTATATATATATTAGATAGTTAATACATTTCAAACCCTATTGATTATATACATAATACATCAATTAGCTCTCCTATCGTGATAAATTTAAAAAAAAAAAAAAACTAGCTAGCTAGCTAAGAAAACTAATTATTTAGCAGCTTAGTTAATTAATGTTACAATCATCGATCTTAATCAATCCCTAACTTATGATCAGTTTGACGGCCAAACGTCCCACCAGTTTGAACAAGTAGTAGTCTCACATGACTCGTCAAAAAGACTACCCATGTCAAAGTTGCTGACTTTTTCATTTGTTTCTCTTCCGGAGATCACTTGTTGAATGTTCACCTTTTCTTCTAATTCTTGTTTATGCAGCAGCTCGTTGTGCTTTCTGCCGGGATCATGATAATCTTCGTCTGAATATATAGCCATCTCTTGTTCCAATGCTCCGCTAAAACCACCTCTTGATGACGAGTTACCATTCAACTCCCCGTTCTCAGATCCGCTGTCATAAGGTTCTGCTTTCAGCTGATTGCATACATTGCTTAACTGACCATCCACACAAAAATAATTAAGACTTTAAGTTGATTAAGGTCATATTAAATGCCAAGCATTATATATATACTAGCATCATACCCGTGCAATGCGGCAACATCAAATAGTTTCTATTTTACATCATGTCGCTTTCAAAAATGTAATGTTCGTGCGATTCAATATCACGAAAAAGTTTTCAACAACAACATATCCGTTTTTTCCAGTTTATTTAAATGTGAGGCGGCATAGGTGATTGGATTTACTCAAGGCCTAAGAATGCGAGATCCTATATCATCCAGGAAAGGCAAATATAATAGCAGATGCCTTAAGTCGAAAAACCAGTTACATGAAATTGCTAGTGACCTGCATGATAATGAACGACGTTGTTTGAGTCGATTAAGAACGAACAGGTGGAAGCCATGAAAGAATAAAGTCAGAAGGCAGAGCGCATTAAAGGGCAAATAGCACCCATGATAAAGGATAAACGGGGATTGATGGTTCGTTACGATCGAATATGGGTGCCAAAAATGTTAGGGTTCGTGACGCTATACTCGATGAAACTCACAAGTTGAAATTTTTAATTCACCCAAGCAACACGAATATGTATAAAAACTTAAAAATGGATTACCGGTGGCCAGGTATGAAGAGAGCGTAGCGAAGTATGTAGAAAAGTGTCTGACATGTTTGAGAGTAAAGGCCGAACACCATAGGCCTCATTATGATCATGTAGGTGTGATTTCTTATGGGTTTAGGTTGGATTTCTTGAGTTTTCGATGGATGTACGAGGGTTTTCGTGTGTGTGTTAAGCCGAGAGAGAGTGAGAGAGACTAGGTGTTTTAACCCACCAAACGTTGATAGAAATCGAATTAATCTTGAAAGGGTTTGTTTAAATGAAGTTAGGAATGATATGCAACTAATATAAATCGATTTGGCTAAGTTTTGATTCATTTTGGATTCGAATTCTTCGACTGTTACGTATGTATGTATGTCCGACATAATGGTCCGACTTGTGTTATGTGTGGTGTGCGACTGGAACCATGATCCGACTTAAATACTTACATATATACGTGTTGGGGTCCGACCTTAGTGATCCGACTTGAGTCATACGGCCCTGGTGGTCCGACTTATGATGCACATGTGCGACCTAAATCTTAGAAGATGGTTACACGTGATTTGAACTGTCTGAATTACATACATATATGTACTTGTGCGACTTGGCTTGGTCTGACTTGGTTGTCCGACTTGGCCTGACCCGACTTATATATATATTGGTTTGACTTACGCACAATACGCGCATCTTGAGACTCGAAGTAATGATCCGACTTATACATACTTACGTGTGCGCGACTGGAGAGACCATCCGACTTAGATAATGTTTCGGTTCGACTTAGTGGTCCAATCTATGTCAAACAAGTACAACTCGTTCTTCCGTATTGAATTAAGATGGTACTCTGATATATTGTAGGTTCTTGTTATGAGGCTCGCTAGCTACACAATTATGTGAATTGCCGTTAACTACTTAAGTGTGATTGAAGTACTAACAGGTGAGTATTCTTACTTACAAATCGGATCGGTATTAACTGTGAATGTATGACGACCGACACTTATGTGTCGGGTATGTGAATGTATGATCAATTAGATGTTGATCATTTATTACATCTAATCGGCGTATGTGTGTGTGTATATATATATATGTATGTATATAAAAGATTATTTGAGAATCAATTTTATTATGAGTACCGTGAGAACCATTGTGAACCAATCAATTATTATCTTATCTTAATTAATTAAATTAAATTAAAAAAAAGGCTAAAATGTACTTTTAAAAAATTTGAAACTCATGGCGCAGCGCTGCCCAACGCCCAACATGTAGTTGAATTAATTTGGTTTATTTTCCTTAACATTTCTCAATAGTTTTTTTATTGCTTTTTTAATTTGTTTTTTCTTTTTTATATGTTGCAAGGATTACTTTTTTTAATTACTTTTTTTTCTTTTAACTCATTCTCTATTTATTAATCATAATCATTTACAATTTAGTTAGAAATTGACGAGGAGAATTGTTTTCTTTTTTTTTCGTTTATTTTCTCACGTGTTTAGTGTAATGATTGAAGTAGTTGACTTTATTGTTAAGTTTGATCTAACAAACTTTGAATTGCATATATGAATATAAACGTGTACATGTGTATGTACACATATGCACAAATATGTACTTGCGCTGGAAAAAAAATTAGTTTTACATGCACATGAACAGAAATCTATATCTATGCTGGAAAAAAAATCTAGTGTTACGTCTACATGTGCATGTGCATATATGCACGAGGTGCACATGTGCACGGTGCATATATGCACCAGACGCATCTATGCAGTATAAACAAGTGGTGCATGGTGCACATATGCACCTATGCTTGAAAAAAATCGAGTGTTATATGCACACATCTCATGTTGTGCTAGAAAAAACCGGGCAAAAACGTTTTTTTAAAAAGCATAGCAATATGGATGTCATATTAAAGAACATATTCTTCTCATTAATTTTGGTATAATTTTCGTATTTTAATACATTTACGTTTGCTAGATATTTTAGTTTTAAAAATGTGGGGGTACGTAGTCCTCCCTTTATTTAAGCAATATGCCTAAAATACCTCTTCCGGATTTTTGAAAAGAGACAGCTATGTTTTTAATTAATTACATGTTTGTCATAACTAATATTAACCTTTAATTAATTATGATCAATGACTACAAACGGTTCTGGTGATAATCGTAATAAAACTGGTTCTTAAATGAACTCTCATATATATATTTGTTCTCCCATTCTCACAATAACTCTCCTCTCTATATATATATACATATATATATATATATTATATGTGTGTTCATATATATATATATATATATTAAAAAGTTTATTTGAGAACCGTTTTTATCGCGAGAACCAATCTTAGCCGTCCAACTCCCCCTCCTCCAATTGGATTGCCCACCATGAATTTCTTACATGCACCTTGCCACACTCAATCCCCCGCACTCTTTATCCATGAATTTCATTATTCAAAATAAACGACTAAGATTGGTTTTCGCGGTTTTTGTAATAAAAACGGTTCTTAACAGAATAAAGTATATATATGATATTAATTAACAAATTAATTAAAGACTTTAAATGAAAAAAGCAGTTAGGTAGAGAATGAGCGAGCAACCTGTTGGAGCAAGTCATGTTTCTCTTTCTTCAAGGACTCGAATCGATGACTTAAAGTGTCGTAATCAGCTTTGAGTGTAGTGTAGTCTTGCTCGACTTGTTTGGACTTCCAGCGAGCCCTTCTGTTTTGAAACCATATAGCCACCTGACGTGGGTGTAGACCCAGCTCTCTCGCCATCTCTAGTTTCTTTCTTGGTTCCAGCTTGTTCTCCATCTTAAACAGCGCCTCCAGTGACTTGATCTGCTCATCACTAAACCTTCTGCTGTTGCTGTCGTTCTTAATTATGTTCTTCTTTGATCTCTTTGCAGTTGCAGTAGTACTAGTAGGAGGTGCTTTCATGAAAACTAGTTCATGATCATTAGTAGTATTAGTAGTGTTTTCTATAGACGTTGCAGGTGAATAATTAGCACCTCCGAACATTTCCTGATCGATGGCGCTGGCCGGATCTAGCTAGTTAGCCTTCAATTAATTAATTAAAAAAATTTAACTAATTAAGCTAGCTACGATGGATGATGTATGTAGGTAGGTAATTAAGGGCATGCAGTAGGTATGTGTATGTATATGTAATATGTAGGTGTGGCCGGTGTTTAATTATAAAATTGTAATTGGAAGAGGTAGCTAGCAAGGGCGTGGCTGAGAAAGCAATTAAGGGATCGATCGATATAATTAAATGTTTTGGAAAACCACAATTGCTATACCAGCTACCTACATATATACTCACTCCTCCGCCCTCGAGCATCACCTCTCTGCTACCTAGCTAGCTAGCTACCTCATATATATATATATAGAGAGAGAGAGAGAGTGTGTAGGTAGCTCTATATCGGACATTCGGACCCCTTTCCCTCACACGTACGTACGTATTCATATATCATAGCAGTCGACACATACACTCTTATATATACACTCTTACGTCTGCCTAATTTAATCTGTCAATTGTTTAGAGTTATACCTACGTAGCAGTAGAAGATACGATGGATCGATGTTTACAATGATATAAAAAGACAATTAATTAATTAACAAAAAACTAGCTAGCTAGGTAGGTTCACTGTACAGGGATCCCCACCACCTCAATTAATTATATCATAGAAGCTAATTATTATGTGTACAATCATAACCTTAAAACGTGCACGGACGTTAAATTGGTCTACCTTTATATATATCTAAATAGTCTTCTTGATATGATATTTATAAGAAAAAAAGATGCATTGAAAATTGTAATTCAATAATTGAACATAGAGTGATTTTATATAACCCCCTTCATTATCTATATAGGGTGCTACTATTTTGCCCCCCTCTTCTCATAAACCCACATTTTAAATCAAGAATGTTACATTTTCAATGCACATTTTTCACTCACATATGTCAAATCAAGAGGACTATATAGAATTACCCATCTATATAACCTCCTTGATTTGACATGTGTGAGTGAAAAAACTATATTGAAAATATAGCTTTCTTAATTTGACATTTGAGTTTGTGAGGGGGGCTAAATAGTAGCACCCTTGAACATATTGGTATATATGTGAGAGAAGGGGTGGTTCAAACGAAAACTGTTTTTCGTACGAGAATAGCGAGAACCAATCTTGGTCGTTTATTTTGGATAATGGAATTCATGGATAAAGAGCATGGGGGGATTGAGTGTGGCAGGGTGCATGTAAGGAATTCATGGGTGGGCAATACAATTGAAGAAGGGGAATTGGACGGCTAAGAATGGTTCTCGCGGTTTTCGTATGAAAACAGTTCTCGTTTGAACTTTTGCATATATATATATATATATAGAGAGAGAGAGAGGTAGGATCAAATGAGAACACCTCCTAATATGAGAACTTGGAGAAAAGTTTTTTAATTTAATGATGGTGATGTATCTATTTAAAATATTGAAAATAAGAGGAATCCAATGAGCTAATTTCAAACTTATTATTATTATTATTATTATTATTTTCTTTCTTTTCTACGTGATGTGTTTTTATTCAATGTAAAATATACATTCAATTAATAATTGATGTAATTACCAAAGACCAAACGGTATGTACTACTCTACGCTATTGGTATCGGGTGAATTAGGTGACCTATAAAGTTATTAGATCAAGTCTTCTAATAAACAAATATATAGATTTAAAAGTATGATTAGAGTGTATATGTTAGAAAAATAATTAATGAAATTATGTTATGTATATATAAATGACCAAATATCCATGTTAATATTATTAATAATATTACAAATAATTATTGCTGTTCTCTAATTAATGAAAACAGTTATCATTTAAACTTTTTTCATATACGTATGTATATAAATTATAAAGTATATAATTTTTATAGACAACTTTTTAGTAGGTATTCAAATAATTGTTCCAAAGCCAATTATTCAGGAATATGAGATGAGCAAAATGGCCTGGTGGAGTAATTGAAGGATGGATGTTACATGTTGACAAAAAAATGAAAGGATATATATATATATATATAAGTGTGATTTCCTTATTTTAGTTAAGAATGGGTATACTTTGTAGGGTTCATTTTCATTTTGCGAAAGAGCATAATAAATCATGTTTGACTCAAATATGAGAGGATCCTAACCTATATATATATATATATATATATATATATATAGGGGAAGGTTCAGTTAAGAATCGTTTTTATTACGAGAACCGCGAGAACCAATCTTAGCCGTTCATTTTGGATAATGAAATTCATGGATGAAGAGCGTGGGGGGATTGAGTGTGACAGGGTGCATGTAAGGAATTCATGGGTGGGCAATCCAATAGAAGGAGGGGGAATTGAACGACTAAGATTGGTTCTCGCAGTTCTCGCAATAAAAACGATTCTAAAATGAACTTTTCAATATATGTGTGTGTTTTTTTTTCCTACATAGCTATTTCAATCGTAAGGAAGAAGAAACTAAATTTAGCTTCTTCATTTGTAGCTTTAAATTCAAGATTCTTTTTTACAAAGTCTGTATCGATCGATCATCTTTTATTTTCCACCGCCTTTAATTTCCACGTATTTTTAATTAATTTTGCTTCATTTCTCCGATCCACACGTAATTAACTTGTCTTAACCGTTTTTGGGATCGATCAGCCCAGCAACAACGTACGTACTTATGTATGTTTAATTATAAGAGGCAATCTAAATCGTTCATTTTTCATCAGATCAATAATTTATAAAAGGTAAATTCTTGTGAGAGGTAAATTCTTAAATTATATTAATAAATTGACTGTTAAGGGTATATTTGACTGTTAAGGGTAAATTCTTAAATTATATTAATAAATTGACTACTAGTACTACTTATATATATATAGAGTGCAGTTCTTGTGAGAGGTAAATTCTTATAAGAGGCAATCTAAATCGTTCATTTTTCATCAGATCAACAATTTATAAAAGGTTTTCATTTCTTAAATTATATTAATAAATTGACTATTAAGGGTATATTTGACTTTTTATACCCTAAAATTAATATGTTGCAATTTTCTATTACGTTTAATTACACTCTTCACACCAACGCAAAATTGTAGAAATTTGATGAAAAATCTCACCAAATTGTTTGTAACCAAATGAATCAACTTTCTACTAAGCAAAATACACAACCAAATATTAGAAGAGCACAACCAATATTAGATGAACATGCTATATAAATGATACAAAAAATTGATGAAACTTATAGATAATTAACATTTATCAATAATCTTTTAACATTTAGCTAAGCAAATTCTAAAAACCTAAATCAAGCTCATGACATAACCCAACTTAGATCCATAAGACGGTGAACAAAAAATCAGATAAATTGATGAAGTAAACACATCCACAAAACGATGAACAGACAAATAGATTGATGAATCAGAATCAAAATCCGGTGGAAATCAAAATGTGCTTTGCTAAATCAGTCAGTGACAACAACTTCAAACCGATCTGGTGAAATCAGAAACATGGTTGAAGAAACCCAAGAAAAATGATGATTTCGGGTTTCTTCCTCAATGAACAGTGCAGTGACAACATCCCGGCAGAGGTCGTCGATTTAGGGTTTTCTCACTAATTAACAAGGCGACAAAATCCACGAAAAACATAGGGGCGACAACATGCCGATGGAGAATACAGGTGGCGGTGGTAATTACAAGACGCCGCCGAACCAACCCTCTACCATTTGTCAAGCAACCGCTACGACTACATGTGAGTTCCAGGCTTCATTAGTACCACATATCGACGACGGTTACAGTCGGGATGAAATAAGGTAGAAAGGTTGTCGCGGGTAGATTGGAGATAGACAGCGGTGAAAATCAAGGCGGCGGGAAGTCTTTAGTAGGGAGAAACGGCGGTGGGTAGCCGGCGATTCTAAGAAGTAGCAAGGGTCATTTAGGGTTCATCTAGTAGATTGTTTAAATTGTAATATACACATATGAGTTATTGGTGGGGCTGATAAATAATGGGAGATGTAGTGAGGGAATATTAAAAGTCTAAAATACCCTTTAATAGATTAGGTCACGTATCATACTCTTAAAAGTCTAAAATACCCTTTAAGAGATGTAGTGAGGGAATATTCAAATGAAAATGGGAAATTAAATGTGAATGGGAGACTAAATCTCAATCGTTCGATCTAGACGTAAATAAAAAACGCGGTGAAATTTTTTGTAATTAATCGTAACTTTATAATCAGCAGTAGTATTTCATGACTTAAATATGAAAGAAAAAAGTGAAGCATGAATAAAAAAAGTCATTACTTGATCACTTTTTTGTCTTTAATAGTACTGTTTTCATTTTTTTCCTTTTGATATTTCAGTCATGTAATACTACTGTTTCATGACTGAAATATCAAAGAAAAAAAGTATTTGCTTCACTTTTTTTCTTTGATATATTAGTAATGAAACTGTAGTATTTCATTATTGAAATATCAAAGAAAAAAGTGAAGTGGTGATTCTTTGATATTTCAGTAATGAAATTCTATTGCTGTTTATAAAGTTGCGATTAGTTACAAAAATGCCATAGCGTTTTTTTATATATACATCCAAATCGACGGCTGAGATTTAGTCTTATATTCTCATTTAATTTCTCATTCTCATTTGAACCCTTTTCTCTTTCCCTCTCTTTCTATATATATATATATATACACATATGTGTGTGTGATTATATTCTTCTATAAAATTAAGAAATTGATTATTTCATATAAGGTATATAACACTTAATTATGTTTTAGAACTTTTATGCAGTTGTAGTTGTCAATATATATCAAGTAAGAGGTAAAAAATTGTAAGAGAGCTATGAGGGATTCTAGAGGAGACACAAGACATATTTGATAAAAGGGTATTTAAGAATATTACATAATTACAATTAATATATTTATTAAAAAAATTTCTCTAATTAAGGACGGAAAGTTATTTCCTTTATTCCCTGCTTTCTCTCTCTATCAATCGTCTCCTCCCTCGACAAGCCACAACCCTAGATCGCCAGCCTTTTCTTCCCTTGTGAAGTCCGTCATAATCTTCCACCATCCACTATGAATAGGCCTCCGCCTTCCACCTTGACCATAGTCCTCCTTGGTCTTCGCACCCCGTAGCCCTCTTTTAAGAGCCACATGTAGCCATCACAATTTAGTCAACATCCCAGCCACTAGAGACCGATCCACCACCAACACACCCAGATTTGGTTGGAACCACCACCGCATCCAGATCTGGTTGAAAACACTGCCACCGTTCATCAGTTTACAAATTCAATTTTGAGAGCTGGCAACAATGACACTAATGTGTCGCATTTGAGAAGAGTGCTCAAGGTTGGTTTTGTGGTGATGGATTTTGAGAGAAAGATTACTTTTTAGTAAAAACAATTATAAGGAATCATTTTGTATTCGTCATGGCTTGATTTGTTGATTAAAGTCTTAACTTTTGTTATATTTTCTTTTTATTCATCAATCGCATAGTTTGTAAATTAGAGTGTTGTTGACTATATGGTTCTTTATATATCTGTTTCGTATATCAAATGGGTTTTCTTATTTTTTTTATTCATCAACTTTGTTGTTTTTATCTCAAATTGGTTTTCTTATTGTTGATGTATCTTAAATAAGTTTTCTTTTGTTCATCAATTTTGTTGATTCTAAATCATAGTTCTAGAAGCTCAGTATTATCAATATGTTATTCGTTTATGTTTTTCTTTGTATTTAATTGGTTGTGCCTTATATTTTTCATTAAAATTTAGTTGTACATTGATTATCTTGAATGTGTAGCAACTTTATGTGGGTATGGTAGACACGGATTTATTGAAATCATCCTATTTTATCCGTTTTTAAAGCATATAAAATTGATGAAACAAATGAAACGGAGTTGTTTGTTTATGTATCTTCTATATGCCTTTTGAGGTTTACTTTTTTGTAGTCATGTTCATCGATCACATATGTCAATCTGTTGAAAGTTTGAATTTGTGAATGATTTAGGAGTAGTCTTTTTGATGTGTAATTCATCAACTCTTTTTATTAATTCACAAATATTAGTCGTGTATCATTTGAATCTAATATGTTTATCAATTTTTAAATATAGTATGTGACGTAATTTTAGAAATTGAATTAATTTTAGTAGTTGTTAAGTGTTTTTTCTTTTCCTAATCTACCCTCAATATTTATTAATTTAGCATTTACTGTTAATCTAATTTTGACAATTTCGTTTTGACTTTTGATGAAATATAATAGCTCCTATCACCTCTTACACATCTTATGATAATTTACTCTTACAATAAACATACTCTATTGATGTGCGTATAGCGTACCAGTTTTAAATTTATAAATCCGAGTTATTTAGCACGACTACAACACAAATAGGCAAGAGAACCTAATCGTATCGTAGTATAGTAAATAAGTACGGGTATCGAACACAAGGGGAACGAGTATGATTTTGAATATAACTATACTAATTAAATATTAAACTAAAAAAAACAACTAAAGGGGGGAATTTAGAATCTTATCAATAAAGATTCAAATTTTACCACTCTAAATTACTACTAACACTATTAAACTCCAAAAGAAAACCAAAAAGATCCAAAAGCAAAAATCTTTATGGATTTAAACTTATCAATTCAAAGGTTTCCCCCTAGACTCGATTTCACCTCTTTTTAGCTAATTAATTCAATTAATGCGTGCAATGGACATATAATCACTATATACCGATTCCTATATTAGTTATACTCATGGTTAGATTATAACTCTACAATTATGGTTTTAACAAACCTTATGGTCATGAGATTGATCAAAACACATAATTAGCCGTTTTTAAGTTCGTGTCAAGAAAGACTTAATCTTTATGTTTGTTTAGGTCAACAAAACATGTATTAACTTATAAATGGTCATTATATATTAATCACACATATTAAAGTTGCCTTTTTTAGAAGTTTAACCTAGAATTGGTCTATCAATAGTCTAGATTATCTATTGGTCCTAAACAATCAAGATTCAAGTCATACAAGCGGATTGGTCCTCCAACTTGTGCAAACTCAGTAAATAAACTCTAATAACGGAAACCAAAACACATGTGGATCATCAACTAAGCAATACAAGACAAATTATATAGCAAACATGTCCATATTAACATAAATTAATCAACTTTATTTAGGTTCATCTCCTATATGGAGGAAAACATGAAATATCAGCCAAGAAACATCCCACTAAACTTCTAGAAATTAATAAACATTAAAAACAGAAGATGGATAAGAAAGAATGATAAAACCAGGAGATCCAAAGCCGAAATCTTCAAAATCAAAGCTTCAATCCTCCAAATCTGAGCTCCATAGCTCATGGAATG
This sequence comes from Dittrichia graveolens, assembly GCA_038502395.1. Taxonomy (NCBI): domain Eukaryota; kingdom Viridiplantae; phylum Streptophyta; class Magnoliopsida; order Asterales; family Asteraceae; genus Dittrichia; species Dittrichia graveolens. The sequence continues at coordinate 72,185,993 of JARJIL010000008.1, forward strand.
CTTTTGGATGAGTTTTGGCAGTATTTAGGTAATATAAGTTTGGTTGTTCACCCCAAAACTGATCTGGAGTCGCGTTTATATAAAAAACTAAAAATAAAGGCATCGCGTCGTGACGGGTAAGTGTCGCGTCGTGACAGGTGAGTTTGACGCGATCCAAAACTCTTTTGAAATTTGAAATTCTGACCTGATCGTTGCTTCATGCCGCGATCTCGCTTTTTTAGAGTTTGACAATAAAAGTGAAATTGTAGCCCTTAGAGTCTAGTTTTAGTGGCCTTTTGAATCACCTCAATCCGAGTTCGTATGAGTGAGATATGATCAAAACAGTGAAGGTGTGTCGGCGCGGATAACTTTTCTTATTTCTTTGGTTTCTTCCGGTGTTTGCTCAAAACTTCTCATATTCCGTCTTTTTAACCTATAATTCAGTAAATGAAGATAATTAAGTATCTTTTACTTTATATAGGTGATATCACCTATATATAGGGGATGGTTCAAACGAGAACTATTTTTCGTAGGAGAACTGCGAGAATCAATCTTGGCCGTTTATTTTGGATAATGGAATTCATGGATGAAAAGCGTGGGGGGATTGAGTATGGCAGAGTGCATGTAAGGAATTCATGGGTGGACAATCCAATTGAAAGAGGGGAAATTGGACGGCTAAGATTGGGTCTTGCGGTTCTCATACGAAAAATAATTATCGTTTGAACTTTTGCCTATATATATATATATATATATATATAAAGGGGTGATTATATTCTTCTATAAAATTAAGAAATATCTTATATACCTCATATGAAATAATCAATTTCTTAATATATACATATATATATATATATATATATGGGTAAGGATCTACATAGTCCCAACCTTAAATATAGAACTCAAAAACCAATTCTCAACCACTCATTTAAAATGACAAAATAGGAATTGCAAACTCACGCCTCCTATGAGACTTTCCCATAATTTCCTTTTTTTATTTTTTATTTACCACTAAAATCATTAAATGATCATAACTATTTCAATTTTAAGAATTTGAGCAAAAAAAATTATACTAATCTACTCATTTTTTAATCCACTTTCAAACAAGACCACTCTTTTCATATTTCTGAAATTTTATTTCAAAAATACAAACAATATGAAAATGATACCAAAATGTTATCATTTTGAATCATGTGAATTTTTATCATTTTCAGTTGTAACCATGTGTTGTTATCATTTTCGACTGAAAAGTTATCATTTTCGGGTAGATGGAAGTTATCATTTTTGGTAGTTGAATGATCATATTAAACTGAAAGTTATCATTTTTGAAAATGGAAGTGAAAAATAAATGAAGGGGTGAAATTTATGAGATAGAGAATTCTCATAATACCCTTTCTTCTATAATTAAATCTTATAATTATTTACTTAATTACAATAATGTCATTATTAGATCTTGACCATTGATTCAAAAAATCTAATGGTCCAGATTTGACCTCTGGGTTCTATGTTTAAGCATAAGACTTTTATTGATCAATTATATATATATATGTGTGTGTGTGTGTGAGATTATATCCTTTTTATAAAATTAACAAACTGATTATTTCATATAAGGTATATAATAAAAATTGGCAAAGCTATTCAAAATTCACGGCGTGCTAAAAACTCTTTTTTTGATTCCTTTAATTGATCTTGAATTCCTAGTACTCCTTCTATACTTCATATTATATCCCTTACTAGAAAAAATTTCTTTCTTGTGGAACTACCGCTGCGTATACATTCTGATTATTCTAATTCCTGCATTCTAAGTAACTTTTATGTCCTCTTCAATTTTCTTTTCCTTATTTTTATTTTCAATGTTATGTTTTCAACTTTAGTGGTTTAAGGGAAACCCGAAAAATCCGTCATACCCCCCTTATATATTATTTAATGTTTCAAAAATGAACTGTTTTTAACGCTATTAATGACTTATTAATAAAAGAATTTTTGTAATTTATATATTTACCTAATCATAAATTACTATCGATGAGCCATCATCACGGTTGGGTGTATATATATATATATATATATAGTGCTAGGTTTGTCAAACAAATTTGCCATGATGATAAAGATAAATAAATTAAATAATAAATAATAAATAATAAAAAGAAAGAAAGAAAGAAAGGCGATAAATGACATTCAGACAGCCCAATTCTTATTATAACAACTCTTTTGTGAAAATGACATGAGACCTTGTCTTAAACGGCCATTATTGCATTGTGGCTATGCATGCCAACAAAAAGAATATATATATATATATATATATATATATATACACACACACACACATATATATATACACACATATATGAAGGTTTATTTGAAACCGATCTTATTATGAGTATCGCGAGAATCAATCTTATTCGTTCATTTGTTAAGTGGAATTCATTGATGGAGAACATGGGGGGATTGAGTGTGGTAAGATGCATGAGATGAATTCATGGGTGGGTGATAATATTGATGAAGGAAAAATTGAACGGCTCAGATTGATTCTCGTTCGCAATAAAAACGATTCTTAAATTATCTTTTCAATATATATATATATATTCGTAAATAAAATTAATAAGAAAATGTGAAAATTGTTAATTTTATGAAAAGTACCAGATGCGTTTTCATCCATTAGATTATTTAATTAATGGTGAAAATAAATCATGACAATTTGGTAATAAGATGTAATCATAAGGAGTTTAGAAATATTTAATACAAGGGTGGATACGTAATTTAAAACATAATCCAAACCCTACCTTAAGAGATCTCCTCCTCTTACTTCTCTCGGCCTTTTCTCCATCTCTTAAATCGAAGGCTACCAATCACCAAATTTCAGCTATATCTCTCTCTTCTTAAGGACGGCTGACGAACCAGTAGTGACCTTTAGATAATCTACCAACGAGCACCATCATAATCAATTTTATGTATAAACCATCGATGTCAATCTCTATGGAAACTCATAGTTGCCCTATGCCAACCCCAACCATGGCTGACGTTTACCAGAACGACGGTTTAAAAAAGGCAATTAGGTGTGAATTGAATCTTATCAACAAGTTGAATGGATTAGGGGTACGATTAAAATGTTGCATCTTCTTTTGATTTTCTTTTTGAATCTTGAAAATAGGTGTTGATTTTTTTCCCGAACACAGGGTTGTAATTGAAAGGAACAGTGTTAAATGCAAATATTGTAAACTTAATTCAGTACGTGTGTTGATTATTCACTTTGTTTTTATTGGAGATTTTGATCTATACATTGAATGGCGCCTCTTCGCCAAACTTTTTGTTCATGATAAAAAATTGATTTTGGTGTCCGCAGTACCAAAATTACATGATTTTTTTTGTTGTGTTTACCAATGTACACTTTTCGTTGCACATTTTTCATTATTGTGTTCACTAGTGAACATGTTTCTTTAACATTCTTGTAAGTATATTCATCAGTAAAAGAACAATAATACAAAAAAAGCTGATGGACGGTGAGAATCATTAATTAAAAACATTAGAGAACATTCAAATAATTGTTCTTTATATTTATTCACTATCATCATCTAAATCAAAGATTTAATAAAAAATGGTTAAGAAGTACCAATTGAAAGAAAATAGAGAATTAATTACCAAAATTAAATTAATAAGGAACAAATTACAATAATGATACAAAGACATGAATACCCTTCTTGATTGCTAAAATCTGATGGTTATAAATGTTTCTTGTACTTTTCGTAATTTCATATGAACGCTTCTCTATGTGAGTGTATGAGACCCTCTTCTTTTGCTAGTATTTAGACTTCCTACCTCTTGCATATTCATATCAATCGATGGTAGTAGGCTTCAAATACATATATACTCAGCTCATATTATAAAAATGAAATAAACAAGCCATGTACTAAATGGAAAAATGAAAGGAAAACAACAATTAAATTAATTAGGTATATATAACGATGATGATGAGAATTTGATTGACAAAAAAAATAAGATAAAGACGAATAATTAAGTTGCTAGCTAAAAGATGGTTGATTGATTATTATTATTATTAATTTTTTATTTTTCTTTTAAAAGTCGATATGATATATATATATATATATATATATATATATATATATATATATATATATATATATATATACACTAGTGAAATTGTGAGCGAAACACGTAAAGTAATTGTAATTGTAATTGTGAAATGAAGATTGTGATGTAATTGTGAAATGAAGATTGGTTCAACGTCACGGTCGTGTTGATGTAATTGTGAGCGAAACACGTATGCCTTTGGTTGCTCCATAGGAATTTAAGTCGGCCAAGTAAAGTAACATGAGGTGGCCGGTGGTAAGTTGTAGCTTCAAGAATTATATCTATACTAATATATAAACAATTTAATATATTTTTTTTGTAATTTAATACTTTTTAAAATTCAATAAAGATAAAATCTTAATTTTTTATTTTATCTAAATTAATTTCATTCACTCAATTTTTAACCATTTTATTTTCTTTTATAATTTACTTTAATTTTTTATTCATTTAAAATATATACTCTACCACATTAACACACTCTTTTACATAAACATAATTATTCATTCACCTCAACATAATTCTCAAAATATTTTTAACTTTTCTCTTCTTATTTAATAAATATAAATTTTCTTTCTTGTTTTAATGTCTATTAGAATTTATTTTAAAATTAAAAAATAATTGATGCAAATAAAAGAAAAACTGGAAAAAAAACTCACATGTTGCTGTAGAAAACTTTTTTATGACATTGCCGTCACAACATTGCACGGGTACGATGCTAATATATATATGAGAGTTCAAACGAGAACTGTTTTTCGTACGAGAACCAATCTTAGTCATTCAATTGGTAAGTGGAATTCATAGAGGTTGAGCGTGGGGGGATAAAGTGTAGCAATGTGTATGTAAGAAATTCATGTGTGGGTAACTGAATTAAAAGATGGGGAATTGAATGGTTAGGATTGATTATATATATATATATATATATATATATATATATACACTAGTGGGATACCCGCGCAATGCGGCGGCGGCGAATAAAGAGGAGGTTGTGATGAGTTTTGTGCAGAATAATCACAAAGAGCTAATATGAGTTTGTGAAGATTCTTTGCGAGATGAAGATAATACGAGTTTGTGAAGATTCTTTGCGAGAGCCATTTTGAAATTAAGAATTAAATTGCTAACTCTGAGTTATTTGTGTTTCAGTTTGTTGGAAGAGTTTTGTCGTATAGCTGAATCATGAAGTTGCTGATTATATATATGTATGTATATGTGTGTGTAATGTTTCATAGTTCCAATTATTATGTAATTGAGTTAGAATGCAATGTTTATAAATTTCAACTCTTTGACTCTTTCATTTGTTTGGTGTTTGTGAAATCTCTTGAACTTGATTTATTGAAAACAGAAATTTAGGTGATCTCATAAATCAAAAGTTAATATTAAAAATATATGATTAGACTTAATTCAGTTATAAGTATGGTGATCTCATGAATCAAAAGTTAATATTAAAAATATATTGTTAGAAATAATTCAGTTATAAGTATTTGTTTAAATTCATTAATTGTCGGTTATGTTTTCATTATTTATTTGTTTAAATTCATTAATTGTGGACTTAAAGGAGAAGTATAAAGGAGGGATATTTTAGTAAATTTATTGTTCTTAAAATTAAGAGTTTTTTAGGTAGTAGATGCATTATATAGGAGTAAGATATATATATATATATATATATATATATATATATATATATATATATATATATATATATATATATAGGAGAACTAATCAAACTTATCCTTAGTTAATTAAGGGTAATTTGGACATTTTCACATTACCCCCACTTTTTTAAACTAATATATATCTCAAATCGAAAGGTATTAAATTATGAAATTTATACCAAATTAACGAAAAAATTATGCTCTTTAATTTGAAACCGATCTAGCTATATTTTTTTGAATTTTTTTTTTGTGTTTGCTGAGTTTATTTTTTTCAGTACAGTCGACATTTGCACATGTGCAAATGCACATATTCACCTAGTTTTTTCGGCACAGATGTAGAAATGCACATGTGCATATGTCGAGAGCTATGTAAAAAAACCAAGCACACGCGAAATTTTTTTCTAAAAAATATAGCAAGATCGATCTCAAATTAAAGAGCACAATTTTCTCGTTAATTTGGTAAAATTTTTGTAATTTAACACCTTTTCGTTTGATGGATATATTAGTTTTAAAAAATGAAGGGTAATGTAAAAATGTCCATACTACCCTTTCCCATTTAAAATAAATAAAAAAGACTTGAAATTAAATGATTGGTCAGAAACGTTTCTCGCAGTTATTGTACGAAAAACAATTCTCGTGTGAACCGCTCATTATATATATAGGGTGGTTCATGCGAGAAGTCCTATTTTTGCGAGAAACGCGAGAAGATTTCTAGACCCTATGATCAATTAATCAATGATTAGGATTAATTAAGGTATTTTTGTAAATAAATGGAATATAGAGGAAAATCATTAAATTGATGGAGGGGTAAAATCAACTTTTTCTTAATCCTAGTTTATCGCATTCAATTCCTTAATTTTTGGAGTTACCATTTTCAACATAAATCTATCTCTCTCTTTGACCACGTTTCCTTCAAAACAACAAACAAGAAATCTCTTTGGCCATTTTCAAGATACACCATATATTTCTCTCACTCAAACCGATAGCCTAAACCACCAAGAACGGTAGCCGCTTCATCAAAGAAATTGCTTACCATCACCCGTGTCGCCGTCCATGTATATCGATCGAGATTCCAAGCTTTATGCCATCACCGTCACCGTCACCCACCAATAATCACCGCCACCGACAACCTTGATGTTATCGTTTTCACCAACAACCCTTGATGAAATCAGATCTATATGCAATCTTTATGTGATGTTGATAGGGAACGAACGTTTTCTAAACATGATACTAGTAATGAATGAAGACGGTAATGATTCTTGATGTTACCGTATGTTTTCTGATGTTGATAGTGAAAACGAGATCGCCACCACCGCATCCGTTCATGGATCTTTTTTTTTGGTTCATAGATCTGTGATCTGTTTTTGTTCCAAGATTATTGATCTGTTTTCGTTTCCAACTTCATGAATGTGTTTTTCTTCTCTTTCTTTTGGGGTTCATGGATTTGCTTTTTTGTTCCATGAATGCCCTTGTTTTATGGATTTATTTTGATTTAGAAACTGTTTTTTTTGTTTTCGATTAACCTTTGTTTCTTGGACTTTTTTACTCTTTTTTTTATTATACGTAATCCTTTAGTCTATCAAAATTTGTTTTTATTGGATTCAAGAAAGAACTTAATTAGTTTATGGTATCTTGAGGTGTTTAGACTTTGATTCTCAATTACTAGTCAACATGTATTAGTTGCTAATTTTTTCTAATCATAATATCAAAATTTTAAATTTGTATATGGTTCGTTAATGAACACCGGAGAAAAGAACTAAAAATCTTGTATTATGCATGTAAAATGCTCACTAATTAACTTCGAATTATACGTTTAAAAAAACTTATAATAGTTTTAAGAGTTAATTGTTCAAATGGTCCTTTAACTTAGGTGTTTCTGCCAATTTAATCATTTAACTTCAAAAGTTGTGAAGACAGTCCTTTATGAATCATTTTATGGCGAGAAAGGTCTTTTTTAACGTTGACCGTTAGTCAACTCTGTTAATTCAAGGTAAAATGACTATTTTACCTTTACCTTTATTATTTATTCATTAAAATAAAATTTTTAATATTTATTATCTCTCATGTCCCTCTGGTTCCCATTTTACTTCAAAATTAAGATGGAATACTGTGTGTGACTCTATGGACAACAATCACACCACCATCGCCGGTGCCATCGCCCATTGACGGAAGCAACCACCTGCCACCACTTTCTATGGTAACATCAACACTTCTCTCCTCTCTCCTCTCTCACGGTGTAACCACCAAACTACCACCCCATCTTTCTCTGTTTCTCTCACATGTTCATGGTTTCTCTCACGGTGTAACCACCAAATCGCCGCCGCCGCCTCATCTTCAAACATCTCTAGGGTTTTCAACTGATTTGGCTATAGATTTAGGTTTTTCACACAATTTGGGTGTAGATCTAAGGTTTATGTGTGTTTTGTGTTGCAAAGAGGTGTCGCTGGTGGAGTTTTATGTGATGGTGGTCATGGGGTTTTCTGTGGTGGTGTGTTGTAGAGACTAAGGGTTTTCGATGGTGGTGGTGGTGGTGTATTGCAGAGATCCAAACATTTTCGGTGGTGGTGGAGTTTTGGGTATAGATCTAGGGTTTGTTTGTATTGGTGTGTTGCACAGAAGTGTGGATGGTGCAATTTTCTGTGGTGTAGATAGGGTTTACGGTGGCGGTGGTGGTGGCAATTGGGTGTACAAGAGAAAGAAAGAACCGATGGTGGCGGTGCTAGAGGGTGGTGGTGTGACGGTGGCTGGCGGTGGTGGTAGTGGTAATGATTGGGTGTACAAGAGAAAGAAAGAACTGATGGTGGCGGTGCTAGAGGGTGGTGGTGTGACGATGGCTGGCGGTGGTAGAGGGTGATGGTGGATTTCGAGGGGGAGAGGAGATGACCACTAAGACTAAGAGAGTGTGTAAAGTTATAGAGAGAATATATATTTTTATTTTAAAAAAGTATATATTATTTTAGTTGATAAAAAATAAAAAAATGGTACAAAGACCAAACTACCCCTTATTTAACAGAGTTGACTAACGGTCAATACTAAAAATGATCTTTCTCGCCATAAAATGATTTATAAATGACTGTCTTCATCACTTTTAAAGTTAAAGGATTAAATTGACAGAAACACCTAAGTTAAAGGATCATTTGAACAATTAACTCTAGTTTAAATAACTGTTAAGCATGAATGTGAATCATAGCTTGTGTTCAGTAGTGAACACCTTAAAGTAAAAGTAAATTCTGAGAATCTGAAAAAAAATTAATTAGAGAGGAATTAGTTAATTTGAGAGAGGAAAGAAAAAAATATATTTGTTTATTAATTTACTCTTTTAAATTAAATAAAAATATTAATTATGATTAATGTGAATTACAAGATCAAAAACCAATCAATGGATAAAATTGTTTCTCGCACTTCTCGCAAAAAAAAAAATTTCTGACATGAACTCTCTCCTATATGTTGATATATATGGGAACCATTGTGAGTAACTGTAAATCATTATTTAAAAACCGATTTTATCGAGTACTATTATGAACCAATTAATTATTACTTTGTATTATTACATTAAATAAAATAAAAAGGTTAAAATTGGAAGTTAAAAAAGTTTCAGCGCAAAGCGCCGTAACCCGTAATCGCCATTTTTCTTTTTAAGTTTGTTTCAATTTTTTTTCATGCATTGTTTTTCTTTATATTTTTTCCTTTTTTCTTCTTTTTTATAGGTTGTAGAATTACTTTTTTTTATTCCTTTTTTTCATTTATTTTTCTTTACTTCCTTCTTTTTTTATTTATATTTTTGTTGGAGATCAACAAGGAGAATTATTTTTATTTTGGCACATAAAATAATAAAGATAATCTAAAAAATCATTTTTTAATTGATTGACATACTTTTAATTACAAGTAGCAAATCGTAAATTTATAGTAATATATGAAAAAGACAAATGTAAATTTGTATAGTTATTTTCTGTTTATTTACTCATGTGTTTAGTGTGATGATTCAAGTATGCGTTTTTGTTGTGATTTTTGTTAACATGTAAGTTATAATAATATATAGTATGACTATTAATAGGTACTTGCTAATTTTAAATTTGACCTAACCAACTTTGAGTTGCATATATGCATATAAATGTATACATGTGTATGTGACGGCCATGAATTGCGATGGGTGAAAAAAAACAGAAAAATTACATGTTACTTGAATCATTTCACTACATATTTACACTTGTTTCACTAGCACGATAATAAACAACATAACAAAATCGCATACTTGAATCATTTCACTAAACACGAAGAAAAAAAATAAACGAAAAATTAATATACAAATTTACATCTGTTTTTTCACATATTACTATATCATTTAAAATTTAGTGCTTGTAACTCAAAGTAGGTCAATCAATTAAAAAGGTGGTCATTTAGACTCTTTTGGTTATTCTATTTGCAAACTGAAAATAATTCTCTTTGTTGATCTTTAACAAAAATATAAGTGATTGTGATTAAAAAAAAGAAAATAAAATAAAAAAATACAAGCCAAGTTGCATGCCATCTCATCAATCATATCAGCACAACCTGCATCACATCAAATAGAAAATGATAAGTTTGAAAAGTCGAGTGTATCAAATAGTAAATTTAAAAATTTAGTATATACAATAACAAAATAAGATAACTTTAAGATATTTATAAAAAGTAAACCCATAAAAATAAAACTATCCACAAGCAATGGTGGGTGGATCATGAATTTTCTTCATGGACTATGGAGGCATGCACCTTACAAAAATAGCAAGACGAGTAATATGCGTAATGGCTAAAAAATGGATCTAGTTAAACTTGTTCAGTTGTAAAATTTATTTATTTAATTAGCCTTAGTTTTAGGTATTTTTTCTTCACAAATCACAGAACAATATATATATATATATATATATTATCTTTAATTTTTTTCAATAAAAGACTTAAATTTAATTAGCCTTAAATTTATTTAGTAGGCCGGTACGTTTATATATATATATATATATATATATAAAACTTGTTTTGGCCGGGCCGGTGATGCATGCATGCATGGCTACCTTAATTAATTAGCTGCTCCACCTATCGGGTTTAATTTCAAGTGTGGGGTACGTGCATGAATGATCAGGCATTCAACAAGCTAAGTAGCTAACTAGTTTAAGCCCGATTACTTGATTAATTCTAGTGGCCATCATATCCTGCATGCATTATTAAATTAAATAAATAATTGTAATTTTTGGTGAATATATATATATATGTATATATATATATATATATATATATATATTAATTGAGATCGATCGATCGAGTGAGTGGGTTTATATATTCCATATTTAGACAGATCGTTTAATTTGGAACTGGCAGCAAAATAATAAATATATAACAAGAACTAGCTAGTATCGTTAATTACAATAAATCTTTATTATATTATAAAACATTTATATTTTTTTTAATCTTTTAAATTTTAAGTATTTTAAAATTATAAAATTACCAATCTCTCTCATATGACCGATTGCAATAACCATCAGAAATGGAAAGTCAATACATAAACAAATTAATGAGCATTGACGTTCAAAAGGAAAAAAATAAATTGTTGAACGTAATATGGGAAATTAATTAAGTCCATGAATATATAAAGCTAACTTATTATTTTAATTTAAGTTAAATATATGGCAAGTGAATAACTCACTCAAAACAAATCCTAAGGTAATTAAATCAAGTACAATATTTTCATAATATGAAGAAGTAAATTACAATTACAGCAAAAATTTGCAGATCGAATTATTGCAAACTTACTTACAGCCAATTTCCAAACTGTACGTAAAGAGCTATATATATAAACATGTAACCATGTTGTATTAATTAACTAATCATCATAGTATGTAAACATTGATCACCATATATCTACCATCTACAACATTATGATGAAATGAACACCAAATAAGTACCTTCGATAGTTCATTGCTTTTATATATAATTGTTGGCACCAATGGCGCTTATATAATTAAGATGGAATTGAGGTAACATATATATATATATATATATATATATATATATATATATATATATATATATATGTTCTTGACACTCCTATGGATTACGGAAGTTGAGGTAACACATGCTCCTTAATTTCTTCATCATTTCAACATTAAAACAAAGAGAATTTTGAGTTTCACCAAGTTGTATACTTTTGCCATCAATAGAATATGGTTTTTTTTACACCAGCCTTTTAAATTACAAAATATGTTTATGTACTAGATAGAATGGTTTGTAGGTTATGGGTATAATAGTCAATATACATGTTTATGTACATATTGCATAAAACTCAACATCTAAGTGAAACCCATATAACTTGTAAATTGGTGTCTTTTTAAAGCTTTTTTGGAGCACCTTTATATAATTAAGAGGTTATCAGAAGGTAGAAATTGTTAATATATGTCATAAGACGATGATAATATACATCTTGTATATATAGAAAAGCTTGAGAGCTCATCAAACTACTCATACTTATCCTATAAGCACCATATACAAGAGTGCCTAACTATGATAGTCTAAATATTTAAGTCATGTGCAAGTTGTAGTTATTTTCTATATAGCAACAAGAAAAAATGGCATGGAATGCAATCAGATATTACCCACATCATAATACTGACGAGCCTTTCTCCGGTACCACACTCGAGAAGAGCAAGATTGCGGCTTGAAATATCAACCTCATAACACAATAGACACACCATTACCATAGAATTTTCTAAGCCAAAACTGCTATATAGATTACATTTTTCTTGACTGTGAAAACACACATCAAGAACACTTTGTAACATGTGATCGTTCGAATAAAAATTGAAAAACATGTCATAACACTGTTCGTAGTTAGGAAAATAATTTGATTTATCGTGTAATATTCACTTTAAAAGACAACCATCCACAACACCCTGTAATCGACTCATGCTTTAACAGTTTCTTTTGATCACATATAAACCATTATGCAAATATTTTCTCCTAATTGATAAATCAAGCATTACATAGTTATCCTAAATCATAGACGAATATATTTTAGCCTAATAGTAGTGTGGTAAAACCGGGGATTTACTGGTTTAGGGAAAGTTTTAACTTTTAAGCTTTTAATGTTTTAAAAATCACGTGTTTTCATTGATGAGCTATATATTTTGTATTTATGTGTATTGTCTTTGGTAGAAATTTCATCTAATTTATTAATTGACCATAATATATGTATAGTAAATATAGTACATTAATCAAAGAATAGACAATAGTTTAAGTAAAACAAGACAAACAAATTGAATATTATATTTTTAATATTTGTATTTAATATTTACATTAACCTATTTATTTAACCATGTGTGTTATTTTCACATATAGTTAACGTATTTGTAGTATGAATACCATTTAAATGAGCGAGACTAAAGTTATTTAATTCAGTATTTTAATGGTGTAAGTGATATGTGAAAGCAATATGATGTTAGACGTATGTATTATTTTTCTTTAAAATATTTATCCTATCATTTACCGTTTGTTAAATGTGGCTTCTAGACCTTTATTTAAGAAGAAATCATATAAATGTTTTTATAATTACAACAGTGGCCCTATAGTTGTTAACACGAACACTAGTATTAATTAATTAATTAATAAAAATGACTTATAACAAAATCTCCAATTCTATTTCATAAATATTGGTCATCAAGAATTAAATGCTCAAATCAGTAATTTAATTAAATCGAAACCAGGAACATATATTATGTATGGCCCAATTTGCTTACAAAATGTAGACTGGCCAGCGAATAGCTAGGCCCAAGGCCTATATAAATGCCCTTTATTTTATTTATTGGATTAATTTTGTGACGGACTACTAGTCTTCTTTATATATATATATATATAGGGGAGGGTTCAAAAAAGAACTGTTTTTCGTACGAGAACCGCAAGAATCAATCCTGACCGTTCATTTTAGATAATGGAATTCATGGATGAAAAGTGTGGGGGGATTGAGTGTGGCAGGGTGCATGTAAAGATTTCATGGGTGGACAATCCAATTGAAAGAGAGGGAAATTGACGGCTAAGATTGGTTCTCGCGATTCTCGTACGAAAAAGATTTCTCGTTTGAACTTTTGCATATATATATATATATATATATATATAGGGTAAGGATCCACATAGTCTCACTCTTAAACATAGAACATAAAGGCCAATTCTCAGTCACTCATTCAAAAGGGCAAAATAGTAACTGTAAAAGAAAATCTATACTCACGCGCATCTCATAATATTTTCCCAACATTTTCTTTTTTAATTTTTTATTTACTCCTTAAATCTTTAAATGATCATAACTATTTCAATTTTGAGAATTTGAGCAAAAAAATTATACCAATCTATTCATTTTTTAATCCCCTTTCAAACAAGAGTTCCTATATAGACAAAAGTTCAAACGAGAACTGTTTTTCGTACGAGAACTGCAATAACCAATTATAATCGTTGATCAAAAGATGGAGGGTCCAGATTAAATAGTTGTTAATGGATAACCTTAAACTAATCAAACTTATCCTTAATTAATTAAGGACAATTTGGACATTTTCACATTACCCCACCTTTTTTAAACTAATATATCAATCAAATGGAAATGTATTAAATTACGAAAATTATATCAAATTAACGATAAAATTATGTTCTTTAATTTGAGACAGATCTAGCTATATTTTTCCGATTGTTTTGTATTTGTTGGGGTTTTTTTAGTACAGTCGACATTTGTATCGCCGCAGTTCTCGTATGAAAAACAGTTCTCGTTTGAATATATAGGCAAAAGTTCAAACGAGAACTGTTTTTCGTACGGAAAGCAATCTTAGCCGCCCAATTCCCCCTTCTTCAATTGAATTGCCCATCCATGAATTCCTTACATGCCCCCTACCACACTCAATCCCTCCACACTCTTCATCCATGAACTCTATTATCCAAAATGAACGACCATGATTGGTTCTCGCGGTTTTCATACGAAAAACAGTTCTCGTTGAACCCTCCCCTATATATATGGTATAGTTATATATAGAACCACCCTTAAACATATAATCTATAGAACCCACGTAAAGTTGACACGTGTCATGTCATATATTTGCATTTTCAACATACATTTTTCGAAAATGCATTTTCATATAGTTTGCATTTTCTAATTTAACATTCATATTCAATACTAATATTCTCTAGGAAATACAAAAATATACATCAAACAAATATATTTTGAGACAAAATCAACCCAATTGCATTTTTAACTCTTACATTTTCAATATCTAGTTTCAAAATACATAACTCAAAAATACTACAAAAATCAACCCAACTGTATTTTTACACATTCAGTTAACATCTGTGATGAAAATCAAAGTAAAGTTCAAGATTAAAAAATGACAATGCTAAAGCACAAATCCAAAGATGAACTAACCTCGAACAAATTCAAACACCACATTGGGAAGGAACAAAATTCAAGTACCAAATTCCTTAGATATGTCATCAACCAAAAAGAAAATTGACCAAACCGTCATTAATTTGCTAATAAAACAATGTGAACACCATTTTCAAATATATATATATATATATATATATATATCAAATAAAAAGAAAATTTAAGTAAAAAGTATAAAATGGATGATTATTTGATCATTTTTCGGTATATATATCAACTGATAATCGTTAGTTCATCATCTTTTTTGATTAAAACTAGTTATTCATCAATTTCTTTTTAATTTCAAATACAGATTTTAAAAACAAAATTTTGAAATAATTTATTAATAAACAAAATACTTTAATTTAAAAAGTGATGAATATGTAAAACTTCATTCATAAAACAATGTAACAAATGAGTTTTTAATTTTTAATCATATGGTTGTGTTTCGTCGAACGTAATGAAGTGACATTGTGACAAATACATAAAATGCATAAGGTGATGTAATAAATGATAAAATTAAATAATTTATTGCATTTTATTATTATATTTGCATTGCATACAGAGAATGAGTGACTCATTCAATAGCATTGTCTTTTTATATATGCTTATAGATCTTTACTCTATATACTTCATTTATAATGAATAGAAAAAAATAAAATATTTTCTTTTTATATATTCTTAATAAAAAATAAAAAACATATATCAAAATTTCATATTATACACACACAATATATATGGGGTTTCTATCCGAAAGTATATCGAAGTTGTCACTTTTTGCTATTGTACATACCCAACTTCAAAAACTACCATTTAATACATCCAACTTTCTAAAACTACCATTTAGTGTATTTAACCTGGTATAGCAGGTCACACGCTGACGTGGCGTCGGTTTTGCTGACGTGACATCTAATTTGGCGCTGACATGTATAATCCTTGTTTAAAAATAATTGAAAATAAAATAAATATAATAATAATAATAATGACAAGAATAATAATAATAATAACAAATAAAAGACTTTTGGGGCTCTGAGATTGAAGACATTATTCTTGGTTATGATTTCATCGGTCCATCAAGTTTTATGGTTTCAGATTTAGGGTTCATTGACTTAGTCGATTAAATCATTAATAAGATTAGTTAAAGCATCAATCGAAGATGAAGGATCTGAGATTGAAGATGACGGATCTGAGATGGAAGATGACAAATTTGAGATTAAAGATGATAGATCTGAGATTGAAGCATGGATTAGGGTTCATTTGAGATGAAGATGACAGATCTGAGATTGAATATGACGTATCTCAGATTGAAGACGAAGGATCTGAGATTGAAGATGACAGATCCGAGGTTGAAGATGACGGATCTAAGATTGAAGACGATGGATATGAGATTGAAGACGAAATCGATTATGATTCACCTGAGATCGAGACGATTCCAGATCTATAATTACAGGTTTGTTAAAGCATCAATTAGGGTTACGATTTCAGATCTACTTGATCTGTTAACGATTCCAAATCTGCGTTTTTGTTATTCAATTTTGGACTTCCAGATCTATTATTTTGTGTTTCATTTGCAAAATGTTCATAATGTACGATTAGTTTCATCATTTTTGATTTGGGTTCCTATTACTTTTGATATGCTATTTTGTATTTCATCTTCATAGGGTTCTTCGATTTTGTGATTCATTACCGATTTGGGTTCGTAGGATTACTTATCACATGACTTCATGTTATGTTTCCATTTAGGGTTCTGCCATTCAAGTCTATATGAATTTAGGTTCCTGATTGTTTGATTTTTCATGTGATTAAGATATGTTAATATTTTTCTTGAAGATGATTATATGATTGTTCTTCAAAGGATGTTCTTCATATGAACATGTTCTTCATAGGATGATTATATGATTGTTCTTCATACGATTGTCTCCAGATCTGTATATATTTTGTTTGAATTATGGATTTTAATTTTTTATTAAAAGTGATGTGGCAGTAATTAATGATGTGGCATATGATGTGTATTAAAAATAAATGTAAAATTCAAAAAATAACTAGCTACCTGATGAGTAAGTTTTTATACTATTTTTCATCAACCATGTCTATTATTTTCTTAAATATCTTTAGAATTAATTATTTTTACGTTAAAAACCTTAAGCCTTGCATATTATTCGAGATTTTTATTTTTTAAGTGATTTAGTTTATTAACATTAAAATATTCTAACAAATTTTTTTATTTAAATCATTTAATAGATATATTTTTTGTAGTTATTTATGTAAACACGTATAGCAATTTGATTAAATTAAAACACTAAATTTTCATCATCCAATTTATGATTTTATTTTATTTTTGGGAATCAATATTCGAAAATGGAGGCATGATATATCATTTTCAATGTCTTCTTTTTTTGTTATATTCGCTTTCTATCATGAAGATTGGCGGAGATGATCACAACTCAAGCTGCTACGATTCATATATAGCAACTATCTTCTTTCTTTTCTTCACATATACATTTGCTAATAACACCATCTTCTTCATTGTTTACATTTCAATTATAAAGAAAAAAACAGACTTTATCAGCTTCAAAAAGAACTTCAATAGGATAGTTTTCAAGAAAACACGGTTCATCAGAACTACAGACGACAATCATTTTCTTTTAGTGATATATCTAATTGTACGTTTCATATTAATTCATAAACTTATTCCATAGTAAAATATATTATCTGTTTCATATTTTATTATCTTGTTTCGTGAAACCTAACTAAAAACATTTGTCGTTTATTCATATCTATTATATAAAAAACAATATTGTTAGAGAATACAAACAATGTTCGTGACGTTTATTATTGTGATACTTTTTGTATGATTTATAACTATTTTACTATACATATTAGTATTGTTTAACACCACAAACATTTCAAATTTATTTTAATCATTCCCCATGTTATACATAGGGTGTTAAGCTAGTTAGTATTAAGTGTTTAAGAAATGGTATAAGAGTAACTCGTGTGCATGAACAGAAGAGATGTTAAGTTCATAAGAAAGTCGTGATCTTACAAATCACGATGCATTATGGAGCCATAAAAACGACATATCCGATAAGAACTTGCATTTAAGTTTGTTTGGATGGGAGCGATGCGGATATAGGTGACCCAATTGGAAGTCCTTTGTATGGTTGTGAGAAAAAATAATTCATGTGCTTAAGGGGTAAAATGGACAATATTAAATCATAAATGCGAGGTGTTACATTAATACATTTTAGAGTTAATTATACTTTTGGTCTCTGTAGAGAGTGAACCGATGAGAACATATTTTAAGTAGAGAACAGTGAGAACACTTGTAGGCCAATTATTTAATTAGATAAATAAGGGCTACAAACTCAACATACCTTAATTAAACCAAATAATTAAAAGTCAATATATCTTAATTAAACCAAGTTTAATATCAGCCTGTAACACCCCAAAGTTCAAAAGTCATTATGACTAAGTGTTATAAAATATTAGAGGTTCTTATAAAACTAAATGGGCTTTAACCGCCAAAATGAAAGTGAAATAAGTTCAGGGGTTGTTTCGTCGATAGTCCATACTTGTGTGTGTGTGTGTATATATATATATATATATATATATATATATATATATTTGACTTTCAAAGTGAAAGTCAAACAAATTACATAGATACATACTTAAGTGAGTAGTGGATGGCCATTTTCTTTTAATGGAATTTTGATCAAGAAACAGCAGAATCATCATCATATCAATTGGTATAGCATCAAGGTATGATTAGTGGATTAGTTTTGATGTTCTAATGGGTCAAAGTGATTAAAAGCTTCAATCAATGATCAAAGTGTGTAGCCTTGTTAATTATGATGTTAGTAGTTGTTTGGCGTGTTGGAAAACACCCTTATGCAGTGTTTAATTGATGAGAATTGAGTTTTGGGTTAGTTTTGGCCAGAAACAGTAGAGCAGTCGTGGAACTGCTGCCGTAGTTCATAAGGCACGGGCGTGCCTTAGAGGGTACGGTCGTGCCTGAGACCGTGACCGCCATTGTTCTTGGGGGTTTGTGTAGGAAATCCATGCACGCCAACACCCGTACGCAACAGAAGCAACGACATCAAAAACCGGGGTTTTCGGGTATTGAAACCGACATGCATGTATTCCCCGAGTGAGGATCGTGACTACAAACGAATATAGCAACTAAAACAAAAGAAGGAAAAGGAGAAATATACCATCTCACATTTGGAGCTATCCATCGAGCTAGGAAGATCTTCGAGAACCCGAAACCGAGCTCCTCTATTGATAGCCCACACCAAGTGAGCGAGATTCCGTCTTGCTATTGACCCGACACATGAACCACACAATGTCTTCGTGCTTCTGGAGCAGCTACAACACCAAGAACCACTTGCCTTCAATTTATACACCCACCTAGCTCTTGTAGAACTCTAAGTATCAAATATTTGTGTATGTGGGAGCAAGAAGCAAGAGTTGCAAATGAGAGAGTTCCAACCCTTTTATAAAGTCTGGAAATGGTCTTGGAGACACCAGGGTCGGCCAACTAGGCTTCTCCTCATTAGACCATCACAAAGGTCCAATAAAACAAAGGTGACACTTTGACTTCTGTCTTCACGGGCTCTCACGGGCCGTGAAGCACTCGTGAAGGCCTCATAGGCCGGGTTCCACCGCACACTCTCATTGGGCCAACAAGAGGTCCAATAAAAGCATGGCGCCTGCCTTCACGGGCTCTCACGTGCCGTGAAGCCCTCGTGAAAGCACTGCTTCCACGACTACTTGTCCGGGTGGTGAAGCCTCGTGGAGGGTTTCTCTTCATGACCTCTTCACGGCCCGTGAAGGTCGCCAGAAACCCTAATTTCATATTCTCTCATGTTTGGGTTGTGCTGCCGGAATCTACCCTTGGCGTGTGACCCAATAGGCCCGTACGTCATCAGCAGTGATGCTAGTGCACGTGTATCTGTGGGCATATTCCAACAGTTTGGGCATGCTGGGGCACGGGCATAGCTATGTAAGGTACGGGCGTGTCTTGCCCAATACGCCCATGTTTGAGATGGGCCTAAGCTGAAAGGTATGGGTGTGCCTGTGTATAGGCACGAACGTGCCCTTGCACTGTCCAGTTTTTAGAGCAGTTTGAATAGTTTATAATTCCTAGCTAAATTCATTGATGTAGGAAGGTGCATAGATACTTGATAGCACACATTACTTATCTAACACGGTAAGTAGATACGAGATGAGTATACCATTCTTCTTGTATGAGTAGCATGTAAGTATCTATAATTTATATTATGTGATATCTTTTTTATGTAAGATATGTGTGATGTATATATTGTACAACATTGGTGTATAGCTATGCAGGTGGTATAGCTATGCATAAGAAAAATATCAGGGTACATAGCTATGTACCAGATTAGTGAAAAGGTGTACAACTACACTGTATAACAGAACAGTAATGGTTTATGCAGGTTTACAAGTGTTATAGCTTAGATGTGAGACATCCTAGGGAGACTTTACTTCTGTTATATGTTTACTTATGTTCGGTTAGTATGCTCACTAAGCATTAACTTATGTTTCGGTGTTGTTTGTTGCAGGTGAATTAGATTCCAGCAAGAGTAAGGCCCAGCGCAGTAATCACCTGGATAGCTCTTAGTTTTTGAGAAGCAAACTTTTGACACTACTATTATATAGGTTAGCACGTGTGTAACTTTTACAGTATTTTGTAAAACTTTGATTTTATTGGGTGCTAACTTGTGAGATAATGTTTTTGAGTTAAAACCGGAAAAGTGGTGTTACACAACCATTAAATAAAAATCATCTCGGAGCTATAAACTGTTCTCCAAGTTCTCACTTTAAAACGTGTTCTCATTTAATCCTGCATATATATATATATATATACGTATATATATATACGCCTCTTCCTTAATTTGTCTCTCCCTCTTCTTTCTATCTATCATCGTCGAAATCCTACCACCACCACTCCCATGAAGACCACCCTTGCTTCAAACGCCACCTCTGTTACCAACTTCTTCATCTTCTACCGGAGAAGACGAGCTTTGCCGTCCCCGTAAACCTTTCACCTCTCTCTCATACTCTACCCGTGTGGTTTGTCGACGATTTCAAACTCCACCTCCGTTGCCACCTTCTCCATTTAACCATCTTCAACCGCTACCACCAAGTTCATCTTTAATCACCGCCACCACTCCGCTTCATCTTTAACTACCACCGCCACTGCCACCACTCCGTTTCATCTTTAACCACCACCACTGCCACCTCCATTCGGTGAAAATGATGATGAAAAGGTTTTCAAACAAAAAACATATAAATCCTAATCGAAACATAAACAATAGCGTATGAACCCTAAGACAATGGATGATGATGAATGTGAATACCATTTCGGCATTGGATTTTGGGATTTTAGTTTTTAGGGTTTCACCAAGATTCTTGCAATTTGGGATTTTCGTTTTGATTTTGGAATTTTCCTTTTTGGGGTTTCCCCCACAAATTTGAAACTCATTGAAGATGAGTTTATACTAGGTTAAATATGATATATTTAAAACTAAGAGTTTGGATAAATATGATATTCTTAAATGTAATAAAGGGTAAATATTATATTTGTAAATTAAGGTAAGAAATACGATATTTAAAATTTAAAAAGGGTATATATAAAATCATCTCTATTAACCTGATTTAAATTAAATTCATATTAACCAATAAAAGTCAAAAATAGATTTTAATTTATCAAAATAGATTATTTATACTCGATTATTAAATTTTTTTAGCTAAAGCAATAGTTAAGATTGTTTAACAATTTTTTAAAAATTAATCTTTTATCCATATTAGAAGATAAGTTATCAAATTTTGCTTTTATTTTACAAAAATAATAACTTGAGTTGGAAAAAAGAATTACCAGTTGGCAACCAAAATGAAAATTTGACTTGGAAAAAAGTTAATTAATTAAAAATTAAAATACATACACACACACTCAAAAACACACGGAAGGTGAAGACGGTTTCTAGCTTCTTCACATAATCCAATCCGTCTCTTTGCGTATGACTAAAGCCGTCTAATTTACACAACACCTTCCTTCCTTCCACACCCTTCTACTTTACCTTCTTCTTCATTAGTTGCCCCTTCCCATTCCATCTCTCTCTCTCTCTTTATATATATATATATATATATATATATATATATATATATATATATATATATATATATATATATATACACCCCCCCCCCCCTCTCTCAGGGCCGGCCCATCGATCCTCCTCTTCATTCATATATACAAACAATGCAAACTCGATCCGCTCTCATCAACAATTTTTAGTTTGATATATTTTTTCAGAAAATAAAAAGATGTTAATTTGATAATTAAAATTTATGTATATATGCTGCAGCTGCTGCGATGAGCAACATTCCAACAGCATCTTTAACAGACTCTTGCTTAACCAGCGTCTTGATTGCTATTTCCACCTCTCCTTCTGATCCCTGGCGGCCTTTCTCTATTCTAATCAATATATTTCATTTCAATTCATTCTGCTTGTAATATATATAATTTTGATTTTGATTTTGATTTTGATGGGGGGTAGTACTGGAGATCATTATCAGCAGCAGCGGAAGAAGAAAGCAGATGATGAGGAGGGGATGCATATGAAGCAGAAAGTAGATGATCATCATGCTGAGATGGTACCCAAAGGCTGTATGGCTGTAATGGTTGGGCATGAAGGAGAGGAAGAGCAAAAGAGGAGGTTTGTGATACCTGTAATCTACATCTATCATCCCCTTTTCATGGACCTCTTAAAGGAAGCTGAGGAAGAGTATGGTTTTCATCACTCTGGACCCATCAACATCCCTTGTGATGTTCAACAGTTTTCCAATCTTCAAGGTTTGATCAAGAAAGATGATCATTTCTTCTACCACCACCACCATATCTACTGGTGTTTCAAGGCTTGATCCATCCATCGCCCGCTTTGCTTGCTTTATCATAAATACATACATACATACATGAAGCTAATTAATTTCTTCTTGCTCTTGTCAAGTAAACCTACATATATTGATATATTGATTGTTTAGCGGCTTTTTCTTTAGATATATTAGTACGTGCACGTTATGTTTTGTATTAATTAATTTGGTGCTTTTTTGATCGATGTGGGAGCAATTAAAAGAGGGATTAAATTAAAATTGTAAGTGTACTGGATTATCCACTTATGAATTTCTTACATCCACCTTGTCACACTCAATCCCCCACGCTCTTTATTCATGAATTCCATTATCCAAAATGAACGACTAAGATAGGTTCTCGCAGTTCTCGTACGAAAAACAGTTCTCGTTTGAACCTTCCCCTATATCTATACTACTATATAAACCATTTAACATTCTCTCTCCTCTTAAATTTTATTAAGACTTCTTAAAATTCAATCAATATAAAATCTTGACCTTTCATTTAATCTAAATTAATCTCATCCACTCAATCTTTAACTATTTTATTCTCTCCTAATTTACTTTAACTTTTTATTCAAAATATATTCTCTCATACTAACACAATTATCCACCCACAGCAACATAATTTTTAAAAACTTAATAACTTTTCTCTTTATTTCATCAATATAAATCTTATTTCTTATTTTATTGTCTTTTAAAATTTATTTTTAAAATTAATAAAATAGTTAGATGTAAATAAAAGAAAATTTGAAAAAAAACGGACATGCTGCTGTAGAAAACTTTTTCGTCACATTGAATCGCGCGAATAACATATTATTACATTCTTGAAAGCGACATATTGTAAACCAAAAACTATTTGCCGCCGCAGTATTGCGCGGGTATGATGCTAGTGTGTATATATATATATATATATATATATATATATATATATATAGAGAGAGAGAGAGAGAGGAAGGATCCGATGAGAACACATGTTAAATGAAGAACGGTGAGAACACTTATAGACCAATCATTTAATTAAATAAATAGGAAATCTAAAATCAACCTACCTTAATTAAATCAAATCATTAAAATTCAACATATCTTAATTAACCAAGATCAATCTCAACCATTAAATAAAGATCATCCAAGGGCTATAAACTGTTCTTCACGTTCTCACATTAGAAGGTGTTCTTATTTGATCCTACCTCTGTATATATATATATATATATATATATATATACAGAGAGAGAGAAAGAGAGGTTCATGCAAAAAGTATATTTTTTACGAAAAGTGCGAAAAGCATAATGATCCATACGATTGATTAATGAATGACTATAATTAATTATGGTACTTTTGTAAATAAATAGAAAACCAAGAAAAGTAATTAATTAAATTAACAAAGAGGTAAATATGATATTTAAATTATCAATTACCTATTAATTAAGATTGAATTTATCTCTCTTCCTTCCCAATTAATGCTACAGCCTAGCAAATCATTTACAACTCCCTAAATTCAATCACCTCATTTCCTTCTCCCCTAAAAAATAAACCTTTTTTAAAACCCTAGATCCATTTATTCTAACTATTCTCTCTGCCAAGGAGATTTGAGCCGTCTCTATCCTCGTCGACGACGAGCAAATCTACCACCGCCACCTCTACGCTACTTCACCGCACCACCTCCGCCGTCTAAACTCCAGCAATCGCCTCTGCCCGTGTCCTCCGCCGCTCTACTTTGCCGCCGCCTTTGCTCTACTTCACCAAACCCTAAACATCTGAGAGTCGCCACCAATGTGAGTTGAGGTGCTCACCCAACCCTAAACATCCGAGAGTCGCTTCCCTTCTTACGCCGCCGATGAACCGTTGGCTGCATCACGCCGGATCTTGGTCTTCAACGCCGCCGCATCTTCCTTTGCCCTGCCAATGAACAATCGACATCACCTCAGCCCCTCCGCTGCCGTTAACACCGTGAGTTAATGGGCTACGTGTGTTCTGATTTTTGTTAAAATTTATGTTTTTCAGATTCTTTTTCTTTTTCTGGATTTTAAATTTTTTAATTAAGTAAAATTTTATTTGGTAAAATTATTGTAATTGAGGTAAGGTAGTATTTCAAGTATTATAGTTTATTTTTCAGATTATATTGTCTCATGGGGTAAATATAAATTGCGTTCGGTGGTGAATTTTAAAGATTTTTTTAGTTATTTATGGTTTGTTCATCATTAAATATAGATGTTGTTCAATAATAAACATGGTTGTTTTTGTTGTTTATGGTTTGTTAATCTTTATTAGAAATAATATTCAACGATTTATATTATTCTTCTATAGCACTATATTGACAAGTTGGCATTGGATATATTTGTTTTTATTTTATAACATGTATTTTTTAGTGGAAAGTGTTACATAATGATTGAAAAGTAAAATGTGATGTGGTGAATAATTATAAATTATTGTAGATTCATTGATGAAAATAAAAACTATATATATTTATTAATTAAATTCATTGGTGAACAAGTAGAGATTACTTACTTAAAATAGTGATAATCAAAAACTTATATATCTTTAAACGTGTTCAGTATTGAATATTATAAAATTTATTTTAAAACTCATATACTTTTGAAAATATTCAATATTGAACATAGTCAAAATTACTAAAAATTCATTTTTAAAACTTGTATTCTTTTAAAATACATTTTAACTGATTGGTTATGTTCATCAATGTACACCGTCAAATTAATAAAAATACTATAAAATCATTTTTATTATTGTTATAATTTAAAATCTAGAAGAGAGAAATATTAATAGATTAAAAAGAGAGAAAAATTAATTATAGAGATGAGAGTTACCCTTTGAATTAAATAAAAGTATTAATTATAATTAATGTGAATCACAAGACCAAAATCTAATTGGTGGCTGAAATTGATTCTCGTACTTTTCGCATGAACACTCCCATATATAGAGTTGTGTTCAATAAAGTCTATTTAAAAAATTAAGTCCTGAAATTTTAATATTCAATCACAGGTGATTCGGTTTATAATCATGTGATTTGTAAAAGCATCACATGTAAATTACGAAAAATTACGAAAATGTCATTCCGACCAAATTTTTAAAATTTAATCTGGACGATTGATGAAATTGATCCAAATGCTAAAATTAGTCACTTAGGACTATATTGAACATTCTTCATATATATATATATATATATATATATATATATATATATATATATATTATATAGATACTTGCAGAGGAAGATTCATATGAGAAATCATTTTAATTTATTGCGAGTATCGTAAGGACCAATCTTGGCCCTTTACTAAATTAGATCGATAGCCAATAAAAATGAAGGCTCATTAATGGCTCATTTAATACTCATTAATGACGCATTAATAAGAGGTATTTTGGGAAATTCAAGGCTCCCTCATTAATACCTGAACGCAATTCCTGGTTGGAAAACTATATAAAAGACGAAAATACCCCTATTAATTAGCTATTAATGAGCATTAACGATGGTTACAAATTGTACTAGCAATATTCGTAATATAAACCGTTCTCAAATTAATTAACTTCTCCGTATATATATATATACACACACACACACACACATATATATATATATATAGCGGTTTAAACGAGACCGCGAGAACCATTTCTAGCCAGTCATTTAATTTTCTGTCCTTTTTATTTATTTTAAAAAAGAAAGGGTAGTATGAACATTTTTATATCACCCATAATTTTTTAAAACTAATATATCCATCAAACGAAAAGGTGTTAAATTATGAAAAATATACCAAATTAACGAGAAAATTATGCCTTTTAATTTTAGACCGATCTTGCTATATTTTCAGGAAAAATTCGCGTTTGCTGCGTTTTTTTAGTACAACTCAACATGTACACATGTGCATATCTATATTTGTGTTAAAAAACTAGGTGAATTTGTGCATGTGCACATGTTTAGCTGTACTGAAAAAAACACAGCAAACAAAAAAAATCAAAAAAATATAGTAAGATCGGTCTCAAATTAAAAAGTATAATTTTCTGGTTAATTTGGTATAACTTTTGTAATTTAACACATTTTCAATTGATGTATTATGTATATATTAGTTTAAAAAATGTGGTTGTAGTGTTAAAATGTCCAAATTGCCCTTAATTAATTAAGGATTGTTTTGATTTAGTTAAGGTTATCCATTAACAACTCTTTAATATGGACACTCCATCTCTTTGATTAATGACTATAATTAGTTTTTGTAGTTCTTGTACAAAAAACAATTCTCATTTAAACCGTCCTATATATATATATATATATATATATATATATATATATATATACACTAATCTTTGTCCTGAAATTAATTATGCTATTTTCTTTTGAAAAGATGAAATTAAATATACTTACGATGATAAAAATAGAAAATCAATTTATTATATACCAATTTGAACAATAACTAAAAGTAAGTTTATTTTTGCTAAATTAATTGTACAATGGCTGGCTTGTATTTTGACATAGAAAAATGACAAAGTAAAGGGCCGGCAATTAATTAAAGATTAAAACTAAATATATCTTAATTAAACTAAATTTAATATTATCCATTAATTAAAGATTATACAAGTATACCCCTTATTACCAATGATCTCTTGGCCTAGTGGTTAAGAGAGAGGTGGAATGCAAAGCCTTTCTTGGAGGTTCTGGGTTCAAACCCAGACAAAGACGTTTAAATACTAACTTGGTGCGTGATTTGGAGCTCGCATACTGTCCTATATAAATGTCACTGCGGACCCAGCCCACTAACATACTAACATAACATTGCTGTTAAAAAAAGTACTACCTCTTATTTAATTCTAACCTTAAAAGATATTTTCATTTGATCTAACTCTTTTTAACTATGTGGGTGAGAAGAACCTAATTATGATGTTGTAGTATCCCTTTTGCTTTCCTTTATTTTGTTGTGTGAGTGTGAGTGTGAGTGTGAGTGTGAGTGTGAGTGTGAGTGTGAGTGGAAGTGGGAATGGGAGTGGTTATTCTTTTCCTTTTTTTCCTTTCATATTGGTTATTCTGTTTATATATATATATATATATATATATATATATATATATATGACGGTTTAAATGAGAACTATTTTTCGTACGAGAATTGTGAGAACTAATTATAGCCGTTGATCAAAAAGATGGATGATCAAGATTAAAGAGTTGTTAATGGATAACTTTAAACTAATCAAATTTATCCTTAATTAATTAAGAGTAATTTGGACATTTTAACATTACTCCCACTTTTTTCAAACTAATATATCTCTCAAATGAAAAGATGTTAAATTACGAAAATTATACTAAATTAACGAGAAAATTATGCTCTTTAATTTGAGACCGATCTAGCTATATTTTTTTGAAATTTCTTTTTTGTAGTCGTTGGGTTTTGTTCCAGCACAGCTCGACAGAATTTGCACATGTGCAAATATATGCACTTGTGCAAATGCACATATTCGCCTAGTTTTTTCAGCACAGATGTAGATATTCACATGTATAAATTTTGCACATGTGCATACGTCGAGAGCTGTGTAAAAAAACCCAGCAAATGCGATTTTTTTTTCGAAAAAATATAGCAAGACGGGTCTCAAATTAAAGAACACAATTTTCTAATTAATTTGGTATAATTTTCGTAATTTAACACCTTTCCATTTGAGAGATATATTAGTTTTTTAAAATATGGGGTAATATAAAAATGTCCATACTACCATTTCTCATTTAAAATAAATAAAAAAGACAGGAAATTAAATGATTGGCCAGAAATGGTTCTCGCAGTTATCGTACGAAAAACAGTTCTCGTTTGAACTGCTCCCTATATATATACATATGAGTTATGTTTAATAAAAGTTTATGTAAAAAACATAGTGCTAAAATTTTAATATTCAATTACAGGTAATTTAGTATACAATCATACGTGATTTATAAAAGCGTCATATATTAATTATGAAAATGTCAACCCCCCCCCCCCCAATTTTTAAAATGCAAACTGGATCATTGATAACATTGATTTAAAGGCTAAAATTAGTCCTTTAGGACTATTAAGTAGGTATGAACTATATTGAACATTATATATATATATATGGGAGGGTTCAAACGAGAACTATTTATCGTACGAGAACTGCGAGAACCAATCTTTGCCATTGAAGTGGTAAGTGGAATTCATGGATGAAGAGCGTGGGGGATTGAGTGTGGCAAGATGCATACAAGGAATTCATGGGTGGACAATCCAATTGAAGCAGGGGGAATTAGACGGCTAAGATTGGTTTTTGCAATAAAAAAGGTTTCAAATGAATTTTTTAATATATATATAAATATATATAGATATTCTGTAACTTGACTTTGTATACAAAATAGAAAGCTTGTTTTAGTATAAATTAAATATTTGCTTAGAAATAAAAGAATGTAATGTCTTATGCCAAATCATCAATTTTAGTAATATTTTGCGACCATTATTAATAAATAAAAGAATATTTATTTTTTTATATTTGTAATAGAAGTAAAAATAATAATAATAGTAATAGTAATAGTAATAAAAGTAAAGTAAAGAGTGTTGTCAATGGAAATGGAATAAAGCAGGGAAGCAAGTTGGCACAACATCATATTCACCCGCAAAAAGAAAAAATAAAGAAAAAGTTGGCATCCCATCAATTTCAAGTCTTACACATATTTATTACCTAAATAAGTATTTTAAGGGATATATAAATAAAAAAAGCATAGAAAATATTCTTATACCAATTTGAGCTTCTAAATTATCGATGCATGTCGCCGACCAATAAATTAAGGACACGTGACTCTCTATTTTTTTTTTAATTGCAAATTGATTGTTGTAATTTTCGGCAACATGTGATGTACTTTTATGAGATATTTTTATTTGTTCAAGCTCATCCCATGCCGCGTGTTACGCTATTGTTTATTGGCAACATCAACCTTATCAACAACGTGCTTTGGTGATTTGTAATCAAACTAGTAATTTGATGTATGATATACTTTTTTTTACTTTCATTCTCTTTTTATTGCCTATTTTAACAAATAGCTCATATAATATATCCACTTTCCATCCTTCAAACTTCTTTCTGGATTTTCATTTGTGTTATCACTTATCATTTAAAAAAAATATATGCATCTCAGCTGCAATATTATATTATCTTTATAAAACAATTATCATTAACCTTTAAAAAACCAGTGTATTTTTTTCAAAAGCTAATTAATAAAACAACCATCACGATCGATATGAGAAGCTAACGTTCAACTTATATAAACTCAATAAAAACTAGTCATTTTCAAACAAGTGAATTAATATATAATCAAGGCCTACATATCTAGCTACCCATTTGTTTCATTGGCGACTAAAGGGGTGTTTGGTTGGAAAGAATTTATGTGATTCTGTGAGAATTGAAATTCAATTTCTAGAAAATTCCATGTTTGGTTTAACTTAGTCAAGGGAATTTGATTTATAAATGGAATTCAGATTCCTTCATCTGAGGGATTTTAGATTCCTTTCAAGATTTGATGGAATTCAAATTCCTTCCATCATCACCTGTGACCACTGATTTCACCATTTTTTTCATCTCTCATCCCCGTCACTTTTTCCCTCGGCGACGACATGACGAGTGGCGACCAGTGGCTTTGACGATGGCTTCATCTTCTTGGACTGGTGGCTTCGACGACGAGTGACGAGTGGCGACCGGTGGCTTCGATTAGGGCTTCGACCTTCAACGGTGGCTTCATTTTCTTCGTCCCGACAACTAGCTATTAGGGCTTCATTTATCCCGTCGGTGGCGGTGTTGGGGCAGTGGTCGCGAGTGGCGACAGAGATGTTAGGGGGGCGGTGGTGAAGGAAGGTGCCACCGATTTCACCAAGTTTTTCCCTTTTGAATTCTATCTCTTGCCAAACATAAAAAGGAAAGAATTACTTTCCAATTCAAATGCCTTTCAAGATTCTAATTCCAATGAAAAAGAATATATGGGAGGGTTCAAACGAGAACTGTTTTTCGTACGAGAATTGCAAAAACCAATCTTGGTCATTCAAGTGGTAAGTGGAATTCATGGATGAAGAGCGTGGGAGAATTGAATGTGGCAATGTGCATATAAGGAATTCATGGGTGAGCAATCCAATTAAAGGAAGGGAAATAAGACGGCTAAGATTGGTTCTCGTCGTTCTCATTCGAAAAACAGTTCTTGTTTGAACTTTTCCACACACACACACATATATATATATAAAGCATTTAAGCATTTTGTTTAAACTCTTAAATTTTAAGTATTTTAAACTTACTAAATTACCTTTCATATAAACTAAATGAAAACTACTAAATGAAGTAACTATTAAGTCTAGTTAAAAAGATTATTACATTCTATTTTAGTAACAAAACATTCCATATTAAAAAAAATCAACTCAATACAAATTAACTTAATTATTAAAAAAATAATTTCATAACCAAACTTTTCAATTTTAAATATTATATTATACAATAAATATTCTAACTTAATTACTGGAAAATATGTAAAAGTAAAACATATAAATTTGAATAACCTATAACCAGAATTTATAAACAATTTTAAATAGCTCGTATAATCAAGTAAAATATAATAACTATCAACTATTTTAGTCTATTTTCTTAATCTCTTAATTTTAAATAGTTTTAAAATTTTAATTTACACTTTATATTTTTATGCAATTTACGACAGGGACCTTTTTTTATTTTATTTTATTGTTTTTAAAATTTATTTTATTCTTTTATGGAGAAGAAAAAAATAAAGGAAATAAAAATATATATATAAAAATAGACATGTAACACCCAGAATTTTATTATTAAGTCAATGCGAGAAATGTACAAATGGATATATGAGATTAGATGTGTTTTTAAAACTAGAGGGACTTAAAATGTCAAATTATATGTTATTTAAGTGTAGGGACCATTTATGTAATTAGCTTATAGTTATAGATATACATAGTTTGACTTGTGCATGAGTCTTCATTTTATCAAGAACAAAACACAGCTGCTACACTTTAACTTCTGGCGATTTGGACATCAAAACACAGCTATAATATCAGTTGATTAGCATCTTATCAGCCTTGCTTGATAGAGGTATGTGTAGCTTAGTTAGTTTTTAGTGTTCTTTATGTTCTTATGAGTTAAAGATTGATCACAAGGATCAAAGTGGGTTAATTTGTTGTTTGTTATGTTGTTTAGGTGTTATGGGTGTAGGAAAACACCCTATACACGTTTTTAGGGTATTGGGTTTTGAGAGTTTTGGCCGGAAATACAGTTTCTGTCGGTCAGAACTATGCAGACCAGGGGAGGGCACGGGCGTGCCTTTCACCCCGTGGCAAACCCTAGTTCTTCAGGTACCCCCGTGCTTTTAAGCATAGTCACGGGCGTACCTTAGTTAGGCACGGGCGTGACTGCAGGATAGGTACGCCCATGTCTGGGTCAAGCCCAGTCGTGCCTTAGTTGCAGGCACGGGCGTGCCTTTGTCAGGTACGGCCGTGCCCTAACCTTGTTCAGTTCAGTTTGTTTAGCCAGCAGATGTTAATACATATATTATTGATATTATGTTGTAGAAACGAGTTGTGGACCTATACATTGATCATTATCGTTTGTGGATCGGTTCAGATTATAAATATCAGAAGGTGAGTCTTCTAGACTTCACTTCATATATGCAGCATGTATGCTATTATATCATATTACTGACATGTCATGTTATTCATATGTGTGTATAAGCTTGCTGCTTTGTGCAGTAGGTCTTAGAGGTGGGGTGCTTACTGCTAAGTCCAGTAAGGCTCAATTATGGTACAGTACGGTGACCTATGTTTCTGCCCTGGGCTTAGAACCAGAGGCTAGCATTGTTTGCCAGACATACGTGTATTATCTTCATATGATCTTTTACGTGTGTTTATATGATGTTTAGTCCGGTTTACTCACTAAGCTCTCGTAGCTTATCAGATATTATTTTTTTAAAATGTTTTGCAGGTTTTTACCAAAAACAAGGACAAAGATTCGGTTTGACTAGCATTTGATAAACTCTTTGAAATTAACGACTGGTTTGTAAATATCAAGCTTTTGATACCAAACTTATGTCAGTATTTTTGTGCGTATCTATTGATACATCAGGATTTCAAATCAATATTGCTTCCGCTTTTATGTTAAACTTTAAGATGCGAACACTTATAGGTGTTTGATCTTAATATTTCAAATTTTGTAATTTGGGGCGTTACAAGACATGTTACCAAAAGAAAATTATTCGTTATTACCGTATTACATGAATACAATATTTCTATGTCTTGAAAACGTACATGTTCTTGGGTATAAATTATTTGTTACCGCCACATTATACGGATAGCATACTAGTATATATATAAAATAAACAATGAAGTAGATTTATAAATGTTTAAGTAGGCGTGTATTTATTTTTTGAAAAAAAAGAACAAGAAGAAAAAAAGGAAAAAGCCACTGCCTTCCCAGAATCATTAAAGCCAATCACAGGTATCAATGTATCATGTCGTAGTGGCTATAGATCGATGTTTTCTTTCTTTTTTACTACATTCACCTCGAGGTTGCTGAAAGTAAAGCGGTGCGTGTGTGTGTATATATATATATATATATATATATATAGGGTAGATCTAGTTGGGGCGGACTCAAGGGTAGTTGAACGAGGTCACGAGACATCATCCAATTTTATACGCGTAGTGTAAATTTCGATCTCGCGTAGTGTAAATTTTGATTTTTCCGAGATGGTGCTACCATCCATTTCAAATTTTAAGTCCGGTGCTACCATTTATTTAAATTCCTGGGTCCGCGCCTGAGATCAAGTAAAAAGGGTAAGAGGCAATAAAAAAATCTTGTTTATTGATTAAAACTAGTTTTCAACGATTTATTTTTAATTAATCCAACATATTCATCACTTTTTATTGAGAAAAAGAAATTTTCAAATGTAGATTTTGCAACCAAAATTTTGAAATAATTTGTTGATGAACAAAATGCTTTCATCTAAAAAGTGATGAATATGTTAGATTCATAAAAAAGAAATCGATGAAAAACTAGATTTAATTAATAAATATGATGAACTAACAATTATCAGTTGATTTATATACCGAAAAATGATTAAATAATCATCAATTTTACACTTTTTATTTTAGTTTTCTTTTTATTTGATCTCATCCCTATATATATATATATATATATATATATATATATATATAGAGGATCAATATAAAATCTATTTTTAATCATAGAACCTAAATAATAAATTTGGATCATTATATCATGTAAATTAATGGTTTGAATGTGACAATTTTATAAATTATATGAAAATTATATTAAGTAACTGCATAATTGAGGGTAAATATGGAATTCTGTTTTGATCTTATTTATGGCTCCACCTTCCAAAAATACAAAATGAGAACCAAAATGCAAATCATTGGTTTATTTGTATGTCGGTTGCATTTTTGTTATTTGTATTTTTGGTTATTTGTATTTTTGTTATCTTCTTTTATGTCGGTTGCATTTTGTATTTTCGTCAAATAATTTGCATTTTTGTTATGTTTTTTCATTTTCGGCAGCATTTGCATTTTCGTAAAAAAATAAAATTAAAAAACATTTTGATCCTGGTCTTGAATTAAAGAGAATAAAAAACTGAATCTAATGATATATTTTTTTTGCTAAAATTGTTAAACATGAATATATTATGATAATTAGAATGTTTAGTAGGATTTTTTTTTAAATTGGAAGTTTGAAGGTTGAAAGAGAGAGAGTGACACGAGTATTAATTTGTAATTCTTTTTTCAGTTTTTTTTCGTACTTTTGATGTCACGTGTCATCACCAGGTTTGTTCTTTAAGTTCTATGAATAAGCAAGGTTCTATTTATAACCTCACCCTATATATATATATATATGTGAAGAATATTCAATATAGTCAATAATTAATTCATAATTCTAATGGTTCAGATTTAATTTTAGCCTTTGAAAGAGAGAGAATTGGACGACTAAGGTTGGTTCTCGCAGTAAAAACGGTTCTCAAATGAACCTTCCCATATATGCAAATCATTGGTTTATTGAGAACATTTTTATTGCGAGAACCGCGAGAATCAATCCAAGCCGTTCATTTTGGATAATAAAATTCATGGATGAAGAGCATGGGGGATTGAGTGTGGCAAGGTTCATGTAAGGAATTCATTGGTGGGCAATCCAATTGAAGGAGAAGGAATTAAACGGCTAAGATTGGTTCTCGCAGTTCTTGCAATAAAAACGATTCTCAAATGTACTTTTCACTATATATATGTATATATGGGAGGGTTCAAACGAAAACTATTTTTCGTATAAGAACTGCGAGAACCAATCTTAACTGTCCAATCACCCCTCCTTTAATTGGATTGCCCACCTACGGATTCCTTACATGCATCTTGACACACTCAATTTTCCCACGCTCTTCATCCATGAATTCCATTTACCACTTGAATGACCAAGATTGGTTCTCACAGTTTTCATACGAAAAGCAGTTTTCGTTTGAACCCTCCCCTATATATATATATATATATATATGTGTGTGTGTGTGTATATATATATATATATATAAAGCTTCACTTGAGAACCATTTGTATTAAGAGGACCATGAGAACCAATTTTAGCCAATCATTTAGTAAGTGAAATTCATGAATAAATAGCGTGAGATGATAGAGTGTGGCAAGTTGCATGGATGAATTCATGGGTGAGCGATGGAATTGAAGGAAAGAATGGGATGTCTAAGATTAATTTTTGTGATTTTCGTAATAAAAATAGTTCTCAAATGAACTTCTCTCTCTCTCTCTCTATATATATATATATATATATATATATATGGGAGAGTTCAAATGTGGACCGCCCCGTTTTCAGTATAAAACTTTACAAAAAATATACGTAAATAAATAAACTTTATAGCAACAAAAATTCAGTTTAGAAACAGTAGCGGAAACATGTACTGAAAATCTTAACAAACACTTAATATTTAATTCAAAAATCAGGGAACAACTGACATTAAATAAGCTTTAAATAATTTGGTTGTAAAACACGTACCCATCCATTGAATCAACATCCAAAATTTTTTACCTGATAAGTTATGAAGCCCAGTGAGTAACTCAAATAAGTACTTATAAAGAATGTTCACGAACTGGTTAATCTTTACTATTTTAATACATTTCGTAATTCACGTTTGTATAGTAAATATTTATATATTTATATTTGCTCAATAACAATATCTATAATCATGTCTGTTCTATGACCGACTCTGTATAATAACTATATCCATATTTGTATGATTGTAATGTATTCATGTGATAATCGTGTCTGTATCTCAACTACTGTGACGTTAGTTGCATTCATACATTGTAGTTATATTTGTATCTCAACTACTATAACCATAGTTGTATCCGTATCATATTTGTATTTGTATAACCATCATATTTGTATAACATTTGTGTCTATATAACACAGTTGTGGGTCCGCTACATTTGAAATATTGTATATATACACATATATGTATGTATTTGTTTGAATATATATATATATAGTAGTGTGATTGTAGTAATTTCTATAGTTGAATAACAATAATTTTATATGTATGGGTGTTGTACCGTCATACCTATGTATTTATATTTGCAATTGTATTAATACGAATACTACACTTGTATATCACATTTGTGTAACGTGGTTGTAATTATAACACTTGTATCCGAATGAATAATCTGGTGTACATAAAAGTACTGGATTCGTATAATCATACTTGGATAACCATAATATGTACATAGGTGCAATTATCATTGTATCCACGTAACTTCTGTATATGCATTTGTAATGTTATAGATATTTCTGTATCTATATGACCATAATTCTATTCGTGCGAGTATTGCATAATTTTTACATATATCACTTTAACTGTTTGATATATCAGTGATTATTTCCACTTAACTGAACGTACTATTTATCTCAATCTCGTATCTGTTAATTTATATTATTGCACCATATTAATATCATCCATATACGAGTTTACATAAAATTATATTAACTCATGAATCACTATTTATGAGTACCAAACTGAGGTACTCACATGTGATCCAAGATATGTGCTACTTTCCTTTAATAAAGCCTTTTATCGACCCCCCCCCCCCCCGAAGGAGGCCTTCTTCGCCTTCCACCTAAGTTGCGCAGGAAAGGCCCAAAGCCAATCCTAGGGAACAGTGAAGCTTCATAGGGTCTTTCTGTCTAGGTGCAGGTAGTCAACATCTTCATAGACATGGTTTAGCCGAGGCATTTATAACACGGCCCAAATAGGCCTCACTCACCGGTATTTGAGCAATTCTTCCTGTTGCTTTTACAGAACTGCCTTCTTGTATGCATCAACACTTGAGAAAATAAAAGAACTGCTCACTAGTTGCTTGGACGCGTCGCGTTTAGCAAGCAAACGCATCATGTCGGTTGAACATCGGCAAAAGCAAGTCTGTTATGCAGATCCAATCTGACCCAAAACTACTCATTTTGATTCTCAGTTGTTTCTAACACTTTCAAAGATTGTTTTGTAAGATTTCTAACACATTATAACATCAACAAATCAAAGATCTAACCTAAAACTCATTTAATCAATTAAAACGGTTTAGACTCAAATCAATTAATTTTGATGTTACATTTACTTATTGACATAAAATATAGTCTATAAAAGTTATAGGAACTAATAGGAGACCTACTAACATCACTTAAATGCAAGAATCAAGATTTGATTCAAGATCCTCAAATGGGTTTCTCAAGAACAAATGAATATCAAATTAAGAGAGATAATACTTACAATCTTTGAATCTTAATCATATCATTTGAACATGATTTGTAGAAGTTATAATTTAAATCTTCTTTTCTTCAAACAATTTGTATATACGTGTGTATGGCTTTATAATTTAACCCATTCTTCAAACAATTTAAATCTTAACCCATTCTTGAGTTGGTTGACTCAAATTCGAGTGGGTATTCTGCTCCCTTATCCAACTTATAACTCATATATACGATATTCATAAATTCTAATGAAAATATATTTGGAATTATTATTTTAATTCATTCCATAATTTATAACTTTTATTCATTTTTCTCAACCTTTATTCAACACATCATTTTAATTACTTTTATGAATTTAAGGTGTTACAAAATAAGACTGCTTTTCGTATAAATACTGCAACAATGGAAGGTGGATAAGAAGAGACCATCTACTTTTTCCTGGTTTTTCTTTTTATTTTAAAAATTTTGCATCCTTTTATTTTCCACATTTCAAAATCACTTATTTATACGGCTGTAATCGAACCGAACAAACAAACATAAATGAATTTTCCGCCGAACAATTTCACAAACAGTTTATAAACGTTCTGTTCGTTTACAGTCCTACTTACTTAGTATTTCTAAACTTGACTTACTCTTGTAATACTCGTATTTTTGATAAATTATAAAAATATATATAAAATGCAATTTAAGTAAGAATTAGTAAAAATTATGTGTTTATTATGCTATTTAAATGCTATATGTTATGTATGTGTGCCTACAACTTAGAATTGTAAATAAATGTATAAGGAAAGAAAGTTGGGGGACTATTTATGTAACCATGTATTTATATATATATATATATATGTAAATACATGTTTAGACTTCAATAATTGAAGTCAAAGGGTCCCAAAATTCTGGAGAAAATCGTGGGTTAATGGTGAGAGAGTTCTAGAGGAAAAAAGTTTCAAGAAAAAGGAGAATCAAGAGAAAAATTTGTTGGTTAAAGGGTGTGAACACAAGATTTGGGTGTTTGCTTTCCATTTCTTCATCTTTGGCTTAGGTTTTGAAGCAAGGAGGATTGCACAAGTTAGATTTGGCTAATCAAGTAAGTTTTAAGCTTATTTTAT
The DNA here is from genome assembly GCA_038502395.1 of Dittrichia graveolens. NCBI lineage: Eukaryota > Viridiplantae > Streptophyta > Magnoliopsida > Asterales > Asteraceae > Dittrichia > Dittrichia graveolens. The sequence goes on from JARJIL010000008.1 coordinate 72,224,953, forward strand.
GTTGATTGTAAGTATTAGTTGTTGATTGTAGTGATTTTTGGGTTGATTGGGTTGGAAACTTGGAAAATGGGTCAAAATTGGGGAAGAATGGTGAATTTAGGGTTTTAATGATCTAAGTAGTAATAAATGTTGTTGTTTTGTTATTTTGGGAGTGTTTTGAGTATTTATGGTGCTGCAATCAAGTTGTGTTGGGAAAATTTGGATTATAGCCGATTTAGACATCAAAACAGCCTGCAGGTCACTGTTCACGCCGGGCTCGCGGCGCGAGGTACTGTTTGGGCGAAGGTGACTTTTCCAGAGAATTTTTCCCGGCGCGAGCCACTATGTCTCGCGGCGCAAGACCCCCTGAAACCCCCAAAAAGTTGTTCTTGACCCCGTTTGACCTTGTATTTAGTTTGGGATTGTTTCTAATGGTTTATGGGGAGTCTTAAAGACCCGAAATAAGTATTTAAGTCGTGTTTTGAGTCGATACTCTTGTGTAACTTCAATGTATGGTTAACTTAACTAAGTTAACCTTGTGTTGTGATCATAGGATCTTCGTGCAAGTGATTTATAGCCTTGTTTGGAAGTGGAAGTGATCCTCATCACTTCAGACAAGTGCGTTGTGCCCTGCGGATACACTAAACGCTTTTAAACGTGCAAGTCATCAGTTGTTTCTTATGCACTATGTTTTATGTATATATATGGCATCAATGTGAATTGTTATTGTTTATTATCATGTTTATGATAATGATTTATGCAATTGAATACGTGATTCACCTGTTTTGGAGCATGCTATGCTATGTACTGATTCTGGCAAGTTGTGACCTTGTGTGTATAACTTGCTTGTGATTTATGCGACCCCTTTGGGGTATGTGTTTTGGTCCAGACCACTATGTGATATGAACACTGTACCATAGGGTTCCTAGCCATTGAGACGTGTACAGGTTCATGTGGCTTTGGCAATTGAGGAACCGCGATACACGGGTGGTTGAGGAATCGGTGTAGAGAGTGGAGGGGTATGTCAGTACCCATTATGACCGTGTGGGTTCACTGGGCTGACGAGCCACCGAACCCAATCAACATGAGTCCACTTGGGGAATAGGGCTTACACTCCAGAAACCGTTGTATAGTGACCTGCGTCGTGCTTCCCCCACCTTGACGGGAGATGTGGACACACCCCCACGAGGACTTGTTGACCATGGTTGGACTCTATGGAAGATACAAGTATAAGTGGACTTGTCCCCCACATCTTGTGTGAATTGTTTATTGTTGCCATACCTGTTTTGCATATATGATGACTTGATTATTTGTTTAACTCGTTTTTGGTGCACTCACTAGCTTATGCTAATGAATCAGTGTTATTGTTTTTGTATCCGCAGATAAATAGTAGCACAGTGCCGGTGAGGCGGGTAGATGCTTTTGGGAGATGCTTGTTGCCTTTTGGATATGTTTGGAATACATGATTATACTCATATTTTGTCTATTTGTAATTAATGGTCGTGTATTCAGTTCAACAAGTAACACCAATCTTTTGTATATCTTACATAGTTTCCGCCTAACGTTGTGAACTAATATCGAAACAATGATGTTTTTGTTTCAAATTAAAAAGTTTAAAATTGTGCTAAAATTCAGGGTGTTACAATTCTCTTACTTAAATTTATTTACAAATGGATAAGATTTGTAATTGACTTAACTTTCCTAAAATAGCCCTCATTAATGATCATTAACTTATAGATGACGCATTAGCAATAGTCATTGATCTAATTTAATCTAGGGTCAAAATCGGTTCACAGAGTACTTACAATAAGAACTCTTTTTAAATGAGCCTATACACACACACGCGCACACACACACACACATATATAGGAAAGCTCATTTAAAAACCGCTTCTTATTATGAGTATAGCGAGTACCATTTATAATAACTATTAATGCTCATTAATAGAGGTATTTTGGTCGTTTATATATTTATCCAACTGTGAATTGCGTCATATTGATGAATCATTATTAGATTGACTTAATTTTTCCAAAATAACCGTTATTAATGAGTCACTTATGAGCCATTAGTGAGTCACTAATGAGCCAATCATTAGTCATTAATGAGCCGTCAAAATTATTATTCATTGATTTATTTTAATCAATGACAAGATTGGTTATCACGAAACTCGCAATAAGAACGGCTTTCAAATGAATCATACCCTATACACACACTAGTATGGTGCCCGCATAATACGACGGCGTCAAATATTTTGTATTCGATAACGTATGGGTATGATATTGACGCACTATGATGACATCGAATGATTTTTATACACAACATGTGCATTTTCTTTTTCCTTTTTCTATTTCCTTTATTTCTGTTTTATGTAATTACTCTTTTATTAATTTTAAATAACATTTGTCACGCACTTGGGGTACCAACCACCATCATTCCCGCCAGCACCACAACAATGTCCGGATTGGCGTATGCGATTCCCACCGCCACATATAGATATGCTAGGACCATCTGTGCACGGTGGACATGATTTAGAGGATGGTGATTGGTTGCTTTTGATTTTTCATTCTATTTGCCTTGTGATGTATTTGTGACATTATATGTCCGGCGTGCGAGTATATGCTCGCAGTAATTTTTATTTATTTGCTCCGATCGCCATGAGTTAATACCTAGGGGAGTTTTTTCTAATCTTTTTCTACCTTATTTCTTTTATTTTTTTATAATGGGGACATTGCAGATCTTAAGTGTGACTGTGTGAAGTAGGGGGTTAGAAAAAGATTCTTTATTTGAACTTTAGTACTTGATTAAATTACTATTTTTTTGCTATAATTTTGAATTTTTAATATCATTCGAGTAAGAATTAGGTATTAGTTAAAAGTGTCATGATGATTGATTTGTAAACAAGTTATGATGTTATATATAGCTTTTATGCATAGTACCACATGGCTTTCGCCAGTTCAAAGAAATTTTTATTTATAGTAACCAGTTTTTAAATTTTCAATTATTACAAAAATAAATAAGTTAAGCTTCTTTTAAATGTAAAAAAGCAGCGTGTTAGTATTTTAAAATACTCACTTTGATGTTAGTAGCTGTATCTTGACAAAAATAGACTTAGTATAAATTTTTAAATTTTCTAATCATATGCTTAAAAAAAGAAAAAAAAGGCCAAATGTGCAAAAAAAAGAGTTAGAAAATATAAATATAAGTCAATCTTTGGAATTCAAATTAATAAACTCTGAGGGGTGTTCTACACCTAGTCACCTAAATCCAACCCGTTTGGGATTGGTTGAGTTGAATATTCGCTACATACATTCGATCGAAGGTTATGGACTTATAAAAAAGAGCTGAAAAGATTAAAAGCATATGTCAAATAAAGTTAGAAAATCTATAATAAGTCTTGAGGTCAGGGGATTTCTTAAGGGGTAAATTAACAGTATAAAAAGTCTATATAATTCAGAAATTAAGACTTGGTGATGTATAAAAAGAGAAAGTATTGAGAATGTTGAGAAGCTAAGAAGGATCAAAACACGAGTAATTTTAATCAACCGTACTAACACTAGTAAGTGATACTTAATTTTTAGAAGAATGATGTTATATATTTGAATTCTATAGCCTGGATAAAATTATGATTTGCTTGGGGACAAACAAAGTTGAAGAGTGGGGTATTTTGATATCGCATTTGTTATTTTATATATATATATATATATATATATATATATATATATATATATAGAAGTGTGAACAAGTAAGAGGTAAATATATGTAAGAGGTGTAAGAGGCAACCTATGAGTGACACATGACAATTTTAACAAAAGGGTATAATAGGTATTTAATTATTAAATATTTATTAAATCTAATTTCCTAATATTTAAGTAATCCACGTCTCCTTCATCATACATACATCATATCTCACCTAACCCTAAACCATCACAGAGCCGCCCTCACTCCACTAGCGATTTTAACCTCGTTGATTTTACTCTGACCAGCGACACCGGCCTACGCATATGCTTTGCAAACTTCTTCCATCGTTTGGATTCTATGGAGAACGTCAAATCTTCTCAACCTACCTCAACCCCAGTTCTATTCGACCATTACACTGTGACGTTGACGACCTGATGCCGCCTAAATCCACCATCACCGACGTGCCCTGCTCTACTATCACCGCCCAAACCGCTTCGATTTAGAGAACTCTCACCGTTCGATTGCATCAGATCCGAAGAGTAGCATTGATTTTGGGTTTCAGCAAGGTTGGTTTTTTCAGGGTGTATGTATATCAAGCCTTCAAAACAATTTCTTCATCAATTTCTAAATTCGATTTTTGAAGAAGGCAAACACATCTGGAAATGAATTCTATTCATCAATTTTGAATAACTATGTTTCATCAATTGTGAATCAATGTGTTTTGTTCATCAATATATTGAATCAATCGGTGTGTTTCGTTTGTAATATTGTGTTATGCTTTTGTGCATCAAATTCTTATTTTGAATTAGTTCAAAATTACGTTCCTGAATTTTTATGCATCAAATTCTTGTTCTAAAATAATATCATAGAGAAACATTTGATGAATGATGAGATGATGATATATTCATCAATGATTTATTTTTGTTGTTTGTTTATAATTCACTTGAATATGTATGATTCATCAATTTATTTATCAGTTCTTTTAAATTACCACGTTGAATTAATCTTTTTTGTTTTTTGTTTATTAATGGAAGGAATCAAAAAACGATTCATCAATTTATCAATGGATTTTAGCATATATGTATGAGATTATGTATCTGGTTAGAGGTGGTCAATTAGTTACCATAATATCAGCTTTTCACAATCTGTTTTACCTAATTTGCCCTTCAGCATCATTTAAAATGTCAGTTACATGCCATTAATTTTGACCAAATCTGTTGACTTTTGATGAAGATCGTGTGGCTCAAAACCCCTCTACGCCTCTTACCATTTATCCCCTCTTACAATATCTCTACCCTATATTACGCGATATCCGCTTAATTTTAGCCATTTATTATGCAGCATAGGATAAAAAGGTGCATTTTACCTTTATTTATTATTTTCAGGCTAAAAGGACGTATGGCGAAGTTATTTCAAGATTAAACAAGAAAAATCAAGAAAAGAATCAAGTTTTTATGGATAATGTGTAACACCGTATTTTTAACCCAAAATTTTTTATTTTCATAATCACTGCGGAAGCGAATTTAACAACCAAAGTGTTTACAACTGTACAAACACAACTGTTTAAATATCAGTATTACAAAACACGGCTAGTCACAAAATAATATATCATAGTCCTAGGTGATTACTCCCCAAGCTAACCACTCTCAGCCGAGCCGCTGACTTACCAAAACCTGTAAAAAGAGTGAGAGGTGGGGGAATAGCACAAAACTAAGTGAATGGAGTAAGACCACAACAGATATATCAGCAAATAACCGCATCAATATCAACAACACATAACAGATAATCGTGCCTCGGAAAGACCGGCGGTTCTGCAGGAATCTACAACCAATGCCGGCCAAAGCAAAGGTTTACCGATAGTTCATTTGCTATTGTCACACAGTATTACCTTAAGTTGCAACAAATGCATCAAAAGATCCCAATACTGATTAGCCGATAGTAAACAAACCCAGCCCATATGCCCAGCCGAAGCTAACTTCCCAATCCTCATGTATACATATCATTGACGCACAATTAATTAACAATCAACAGTTAATCAATTATCAGATGCACAATCTATCCATGCGTCAAACCAATAACAGTTGCAACCCAATCCAGTTACAACTAATAACATCTGTGAGTAAACGTCCACTCACCTCAAGCTTTCAGTTACTCCACTCAGTGATCTTATATTACTGAGCCTTGTTTGTTCCTGAGAACACAACAAACTGAAATCAGTAACGATTCATAAATATATGTCAAATACATAAATTTATATCTTTTTTAATAAAACATAAACATGTAAGATTCACATATAACACATAGTATTAAACAATGCAAATCAACAAATTAAAACTGTCGGATTTCACATGAAATCCGACACTACTATCGGATTTGCACCAAATCCGCAACCACCATCGGAATCCGCCACTTTGTATCGGATTTAAAGGAATCCGATACTTCCTTCGGATTTTCACCCTTGTATCTCAACTTGGCATCCACAATCGGATTTTCCTTGCTAATCGGATTTCATGTTTAGGATTCCAACCTCGGATTCAAACCATCGGTTTTCAACACTAGGATTTCACACATCCGGATTTATGAACAATCGGATTTGAACATAAGTCTCGGATTCTTGGAGTACCGGATTCAACACCCGGTTTTCATCATCATCAATTAAATCCGCAAACTTCATTATTTCAAAAATCCGATAACTTCAAACCTTGCATATATCTTATATCCAGATCCTAAACAAGTTCATACAAACACACATAAACATGTTTAAACATGCAAGCATGCATCAAAACACCTTTTAACACCAAGAACATCAAATCCGATAATTTCATAAGGCATGAGCATTTGATGTTCATATCAAATCTACTCAAAAACCGTAGCATGTTAATACTAATCGAAGTATAACAACAAGAATCAAAGAAGAATCAGCAACCTTCAAGCTTTGAATCACAATTCACAAACACCACACAAAATCCGATTTATTGCTTCTTCTTTGCTCTCAGTTTTGCACACACAATACACACACATACAATTGCTTCAAAGTGAAGAATTATAAGTGAAACCCACGTATATACTTTTGTAAGCATGAGGTGGCACTATTAGAATTACTAATCACATGCACACACACACAATTATAAATCCGTATATACATGCATACACCTATATATTAAACTAACACATATATATGTATATTCATATAATCCATATATTTAATCAATTCAATTAAAACTACATAACTTATAAATAACAAGTAATTAATCAAAGCTAATCACAAGTTATCATACCAAAGTCATTAAAACTACTAGGCCCGATCTGAGGATGTTACATAATGTGAAGATCGTGACGCGTCCAAGAAGATTAAGCCGTCAATTCAAAGTTCAAAAAGAAGCAGGATTACGTGAGGACTCTTCGTGTCGCAACGTGTCCGTGCACCGCTCACGATGTGTCCATCATAATTATCCATTCCTATTTAAACAAACTTCCAGATTGGATAAGAGGACTTCTAATCGACTTCACTCACATCATTTGAAGCTTGGACTTAGAGATCAAGGCTTTTGGAATGAAGATCAAGGCTTTAATCGTAGATTTCATCCCGGTTTTGCTTTTTAATCTTACGTTTATGCTTTTAAACGAATTTGGTGTGATTAATATGTTGTTCATGGGCTAGTCTTTCTGTAAAGCTAAATTAAATATCCACATGTGTTTAAGAATTTGTTTTTCATGTTTACAAACTGAGTTTTCATAAATGAGATGATCAAGATATTTGTAAGGCTTGAATCATAATGATCTAGGATAATAGGTGATTTTGACTAGTGAATAGTGATTGACCAATCGTAGGATTAAACAACCAAAGATAGAAACTTTAATGTGTGTGCAATTGAATATAATGATCTTTATGTGTTAATTGATAGATTTCAAGATAATAACAATCAACATACGTTAAGTCTTTCTTGATTCAAACTAAATAGACTAATTATGCTTTTTATTGATCTCATGACCATATGGTTAGTAAATTGCATAATTATAGGTCTAGATATTCTGATTATTAAATCTAAACACATTAGAAATCAATATATGATATTTAAATGTTCATTGCACGTTTTTAATTTAAATTAATTGACTTGAAAATGTGAAATCAAATCTAGGGAGGGAATATCTTTATTCACATAGTTTAATCCACCAAGTTTCGTGTTTTTTGCTCCTTTTGAGTTGTTGAAGTGTATCTTAGATTAGTAGTGCCTAAAATTAGTTGGATAGTTGATTAAAAGTGATAAGTTCCAAAATCCCCCTTTAATTGCTTTTATTTTTTTTAATTATTTTTATTAATTTAATATTTAATTAGTAGATTTATACTCAAAATCATACTCATTCCCCAAATATATATATAGGCACAAGTTCAAACGAGAACTGTTTTCGTACGAGAACGGTGAGAACCAATATTAGGCATCCAATTCCCCTCCTTCAATTGGATTATCCACCCATGAATTTCTTACATGCACCCTGCCATACTCAATCCCCCACGCTCTTCATCCATGAATTTCATTATCCAAAATGAACGGCCAAAATTGGTTCTCAAACTTCTCGTACGAAAAACAATTCTCATTTGAACTCTCCCATATATATATATATATATATATATATATATATATATATATATATATATATACATACATATATATATAGTGTTGCAAAAATCGGACTACTCGACGAGTAATCGCTACTCGGACCTAAGCTTAGGCAAGTTGGGGTAAATCGGCCACTTACTCGGTCTACTCGGACCTAGGTGGTCTCCTCGGTCAAAGCCAGTTAACAAGAATAAGTTTTTTACCTTATTATCGTCGGCCCGTCGCTCTTTCTCTTTCACTTTCAAGCGCTAGTGTTAGCTTGAGAGACATAACTAGTCGCTGCACAGAAACTTGATAGCGATTGAAGATTAAGTAAACCCTTCTTCTTTGATCGATTTCTTGCTCGATTTCCTCATCACCGAGTCTTAATCGACCCTTCTTTGATTCCTGGTCCGATTTCTTCTCTACTGGATGTACAAAAACCCTAATTTCTTTATTCGACTATTTTTATTTTTTAATTACTCTCCAAGTGTTTCTCTTTTTATTTGTTGCTGACTCACAAGTCCATGGCCCATAATAAATATCCTACCCATTTAAGCATACACCCAACCCAACAACCCAGCAGTGTTTAAGTTATATATTTTTTAAAAATTAAATTTTATTTTATATCAGTAAGGCCTATGTATGTAGTATACTGATATATAACTAAATATAATAGTTGTAAATTTTTAAGATATTAGTAGATATGGTTAGATGATCAATTCATATTTTGTATAATTAATTGTTTGTATTTGATTAATTATGATATATGAATATGCTCTTTGTATAATTTTTAAATTTATACATAAAAACACCCGATCAGAATACTTCTCGCCTAGACCAAATACTCACTACTTTTCGATCAGCCTCTTGAATAGCGTCAATATATATATATATATATATATATATATATATATATATATATATATGCAGTACCGATCGAGTCTGTCATCACATTCACGGTGAGTGAGTAGTAAATGCATCATGCAGCTGCTTTAATTGATTCGTACGTTTATCGAGATCTCATATTCTTTCACCAACATTCTGACACGCCTGCGCTCTCGCCTAACTTTGATTTTTGTCACAACTAAGCTGCTAGATACCTTGGTGGACCAGCTGCATATATATATATATATATATATATATATATATATATATATATATATATATATGCTTCCCTTTTAACTTTGATATATATATACACACTTCTTGTAATCTTGTCAATCGTAGGTAGGTAGATAATATGGGAAGGAATTCATGGTTGGATGCTGTGAAAAAGGCATTTGGGTCTCCCACCAAAACCATCAAAGCCAGAAGAAGAAGGGATGAAGAAGAAGAACAAGTGTCAGACAAAATCGAGCATGATAAGGCAACTCTAATTAACTAATCTCTTAATTAATTAATTATATGAATGAATTGAATGCTCATTTAATTAATTGATTGGTGAATGGATTAATGTATATATGTAGTTGTAGGTACGCGCGTACGTGTGTTAATTAATTTGTGATAAATAAATAAATTGCATGCATATATATATATATGTGCAGAAGAAGAATATGAGGTGGATTAATTTAAAGAAAACATCCCTGATTAATTTGAAGGAAACAACCACCACCATAGTACTTCATCATCATCGTTATGAATCCAACAGTTCATCTACCACCATACTCTCACATGAGCTGCAGCCGGCTGCTTATTATTCTGACGACCAGATCATACATGATCATGATGCAATCACCGCGGCTACAGTTATGGCAACACTACCTTCATATACTCATCATCAAAAACACAAAGCTGCAGCTGCTCTTGTTATTCAGGCCTCATTCAGAGGATACCTGGTAATTAATTAATTGAATTCCACACACACAGACACACATTGAATTCAGAGGATACATACATACATACATACATACATACATACATACATACATGTGGTAGCAGCTAGCTAGCTAGCTAGGTGGTTTAATTAATTAATTAATTAATTATAAGTTGAATTAGCTAGGCAAGGAGAGCTCTTGAGGCACTTAAAGGGGTTGTGAAGCTACAAGCGTTGGTAAGGGGTCACAATGTAAGGAAGAGGGCAAAGATGACGCTCAAATGCATGCAGGCACTTGTACGCGTCCAGGCTCGAGTCTGTGACCAGCGCCGAAGAAAGCAGCAGCTTATTAACTTCAACCAACCACCAACAACAACGTTAACCTTCCTCCCCCAGGTCCACATTCCCTTTTATTAATTACCTACTATTTTTATTTTTATAAATCCTACTAGCTAATTTCTTCTAATTTATTCAAAACATATTTAAAATATATAAATTGCTCTAGTTTTTTCAAATATTAATATTTATTCAAACATATACAAATTTGGTCTCTAATCAAAGAGGTAAAAATCCTTGTTAATATTTTCGAATTAATTCGTTGCAATTTTATAAATATATCAAACATAAAAATATATATGGGGAAATTATATATATATATATAAAAGCAAAAGAGTAAAGACAAGCAAAGTAGCTAGCTACACAGCATTCTAAAGTTACGGTGAATAAACCTTTTTAATTTTAATTTTCCTAATTTACCCCTGATGGTTTTTTTTTTTTTTTTTTGGAAAGGCCCCTGATGGTTTAAATATACATTAGTTAAATCTTAATCTTTAAATTTAGTTGATTAACAGTGTAGATTTATTCTCTCATTCTCATAAATATTCACATTCTCTCAATAAAACCTTTTGTAACCACAACTAATGATTATTAATTAATAGCGGTAGTTTGGTATTTTATATATGTTTCAACCGTGAATTGTGTTCGGGTAAACTGTTATTAAAAACGAGACTTGACTTTTCCCAAAATACTTCTTAGTAATGCGTCATTAAAGAGCTGTTATTTTATTGGTTATTGATTTATTTTAATCAATGGCCAAGATTGGTTTTCGCGCTACTCGATAATTATCAAATAAACCTTCCCATATATATATATGTATATGTATATATATATATAGGGGAGGGTTCATTTGAACCGTTTTTATTACGAGAATCAACGTTAGCCATTCATTTTGGATAATATAATTCATGGATGAAGAGCGTAAGGGATTGAGTGTGGCAGGGTGCATGTAAGGAATTCATGGGTGAGCAATCCAATTGAAGGAGAAGGAATTGGACAGCTAAGATTGGTTCTTGCGGTTCTTGCAATAAAAACGGTTCTCAAATAAACTTTTCAATATATATATATATATATATATACGGGAGGGTTCAAACGAGAACTGTTTTTCCTACGAGAACTGCGAGAACCAATTTTGGCCGTTCATTTTGGATAATGAAATTCATGAATGAAGAGCGTGGGGGGATTGAGTGTGGCAGAGTGCATGTAAGGAATTCATGAGTGGGCAATCCAATTGAAGGAGGGGGAATTGGACTGCTAAGATTGGTTCTCGTACGAAAAACACTTCTCGTTTGAACTTTTGCCTATATATATTATAATGCATTTAGGCTTTTTAATCTTTTTAAACTTTAAGTATTTTAAAGTTACTAAATTAACTCTCATATAAACTAAATGGAAATTATTATATAAAGTAACTATTAAATAAAGTTAATAACATTTTTATATTCCATTTTAATAACTAAACCTTCCAAATTAAAAAAAAACAAACAAGTTAAATTAATTATTAAAAAGTATTTTCGTAACCAAACCTTTTATATTAATATTATATCATGTAATAAGTATTTTAATATAATTATCAAAAAATATGTACAAGTAGAACTCATAAACCCGAATAACCTATAATCAGAATTTATAAACATACATTTTTTATTTTTTTTAGATAACTCATATAATCATTAGTTTCAAATTAGTTTACTCTATTTTCTTAATCTCTTAATTTTAAATAGTTTCAAATTACTAATTTACACTCTGTGTTTTCATGCAATTTATAAGTAGAGGCCTTTTTTCTTTATTTAATTGTTCTCAAAAATTATTTTAAAAATAATAAAAAAGTTGATTGAGAACAAAAAAGTAAATAAAAAGATAAAGATAAAGAAAATAGACATGTTACCAAAGTAAATTATTAGCTGTCACCGTATTATATGAATACCGAAAATGGAAAAGTTATCGAGCAGAAACTATTTGATGTCGCCGCATTGCGCGGGTACCATGCTAGTAAAAAGATCTTTTTTAATGGTAGTACCGCGAGTACCATTTGTAAACGCAATTAATATTTATTAATAGGGGTATTTTGTTATCTTTTATGAATTAAAAAGTTTTGCAATATTCATTCTTGCATTAATTGAATTCTTTGATAAGATTGTAGACGACCCCAGTAGGAGGAGGAGTAAGCAGCGATGGTGAGTACTGGGATGAATATTATAATAACAATCAAGAAGACATGAAAGCCTGCATTTTACAAAAAACTCCTCAAACCCCCAAAAAGGACCACATTCCTCCTCATGCCGCCGCCACCTTCTTCATCCATGATCATCACCACCTGCAGGTTCTCTCATTAATTCATTTCCAATATCTGTATATATCATCAAATTAATTTAGTATATATATATATACAACGACTCATTAATTAATTAATTTCCTACGTGCATTGATATATATGATAGTCTTGTGGATCCAATCAAAACCAAATATATCCTCAGGAAGACTTGGAATGGGACAGAAAATTCTCTATGGATCAAAGAGACCCCCCGGAAGCAGTGAATATTGACAGTACTTGTCAACATTCTTGCTTTGACTCAAATTCATTTTCATCTCCCCTGCTGCATCAGACTCCATCACTGCTACCCCTTTCAAGAATACAACCATCGGTCAGAGCTGGGAACTCAGCCACCCCTCCCTACGGAACACATGAAAGAAACTCACCCAGCCACCCTCGATACCAAAGAAACTCACCCAGCCACCCTCGCTACCAAAGAAACTCGTCAGTTGTGGACGTTGGGAGTACTGCAAAGCCTAGTTACATGTCTGCAACAGCATCAGCCATGGCACGAATTCGACCACAGAGTACTACACTAAGGCAGAGGATATTGTCAACCACAGACGGAGATCAGAAGAAACCATCAGCAAAGAAACGCCTGTCTTTCAACGGTGGTGGAATTAGTGACAATGAGGTAGTGGAGTACTGTAATGTGAGGAGCCCCCGTTTAAGATGACCCAGAGAAGGTTAAGCATGTCTTCTTATTGCAAACAGAGAATTGAAGATGAGATTTCAGGTAGTGAAGAGAGAAGATGCATGGTTTAGATGATCGAAAGTTGATTAAAAGCCGCAGGTGCACCGTGTACGTAGCTAGCCTTCCTTTAATTAATTAGGGGAGTTAAGATCGATGCAACATTCATGCATGCATGAGTAAAACATTGTTAATTTGTATGTTGTAGCTTATCCCGCGGATTGACTCACATGATTCATGAACCTAGCTAACGTAATATATATATATATATATGGGGAGGGAGAGGGAGATCGAGGTTGAATTTGAGATCCAGTACCCTACTTGCATGGTGGTAAATGGTATATATATATATATATATAGTAGAGTCTAGGGCCAATTTCCCTTATGATGCAAATGAAGTGCTTGAGAATTGCGTGTGAAAAAGCACGTGAAATCCTCATTAACGATTATTTCACCTAACAAGAGCAACTCCAAAACTACATTACCCTGCGCTATACATTACAACCCAGTTGTATTACCAGAACTTGTCTGAAAACCAGAAAAACAGCTAAATAAATGCAGCAGCAGCAGCAATCCCTCAAATACAGTATGTAGTAGTAACCTGTGACTAGGTTTTCAAGGCTACCACATGAAGACTTGGAGACACAAATAGAGAAGAAAGGATTGTTATATGATTTTATAAAGCAGGATCAGTAGTTGACAACAATCCTCGTGACCAAAAAAAAAAAAAAAGGTTACCAGATACATAAAAATACTTCCTTAGGTAGTAGTTTAAAAGTTGGAATGCATCAAGTAATTGTGTCTCAATATCACTGCTGGCAATCGTATACCTCTGCTTCATAGCATACCACCACCAAAACTGCAGATAATCTTTCCACACAAAGAATACCAGAGCTATATATAATTATCAGACCAGCTCATTCGATCAAACATCATGCATAAACCAACCAAACATTAATGCTGCTGACTAACATCTTCATTCGTCATCAGAAACCATGAAACCAATTTTTTTTGCATTCGCTTCCGCAAACAGGGTGGCTCCAGAATGTCTCCTGCTCATCCAAAACATACAAAAACACTTCAGTCTACTACTAAAATGCAGGCCTTTTGGCAAATCCCATGCTTCAAAGATTTGCATATACCCAAGTAATAATAACTTCAACATTCAACTTAAAAAACCCAAGCAATTAACTTAACTACAGATACTGCAAGCATCTGCATCTGAACAAGTGCATTCCTGATGCTACACCTCTAGTCTAATAGTATGCTTTAAATGTGAAAGTGCATTCCCATCCCTCCCTCCCTCTTCTTTAATTTTACGAGGTATAATAGGGGCATGTAGGTGGATTCTTCCCCGCTAGAATCCCATGACTAAAAAAGGGGGTATCATAACGCTGTCAATCAAACTATATTCAGATAGAGTTTAAATTTTATGCTTACATCTTCTAGAACTCGGCAAATCCCCAGAAGACCTGTCAAGTAAAAGCAGATATTAAAATAAGCTTGATCAAATGTAAACAATAAATGTACATTAAAAATTTTATCAAGAAAACAAAATCCACTTAGAAAAGAATCCACCTTGCATATTCAATTATTCATAAATAAAGGTATAAAAGAATTAAAAAAGACGTTAAGAGAGGCATAGTAGTATCATTATTATCAGCTTTGACTCGTAATGCAAGTAGCAGTCATATATTACCAACCTGGCATGGTGTTTCCCAGGAACACGGCCAATAACCTTACTTTGAGAAGTGCCCAACTCAGTTGTATTAACAACAATTGTTCTCCCTTTACCATTTGGCAAGTGATGAGAAGTAATCTCAGGGGCATTCTGATCATTACAGGGTTTGCTAAGAATTCCAGCACTTGCAACTGATGAAACACCATTGGGAAGTTGATTCTGCATTTCCAAGAGCTGCGACTCCATGAACCTGCTTTCGGCCTTCACAGAATTTGAATGAGCAGATGGAGCCTTCTTCAGACGTGATCGGGCCATAGGAGTGACAGCAACAGAAGGCAATAATACTGATGAATTACAAGGCCTTGCAGCTGATGCGGCACGCACCTTCGCATGAGCAGCCATGGCAGCTATAATTTCTTGTCCTCCCTCACGAACCTGAATAATGTCCCCTTCAATGAAAAACAACTGAAACAACAAACAAGATTACACACTTGAGCAACATGGTACTTTATCCATATGCACTACAAGAATTAAAAAAACACATCTACTAGTGCGAGTACTTAGTCAGATGAAAACCAGAAATAAAACAAGTATGTAGTGAACTTTTTTAGCTTTAATTTCCAAAACATTAGAGGGGAAGATTCACTATCAGCAGCTTTTGGCTTTCTTAGCAATGACTACAGCTTAGATGCTTATGTCTTAAAAAGAAACAGAGCTGTTGAAAGTTGCTATTAAATAATATCTGAAAACTAATACTGTTACAAAATATTGAACAATAAAGGAAGTTCAGTCACTTAAAAAAACATAAAGTCAACAGAGCAAAGATGAGAACTCACCTCAGGATGAACTGCAAGGAAATCATCTAGTTCTCCATACTTAATCTTATAATCAGACCAATTTAGAGGCGCAAGCATTTTGTTTAGCCTGTTCAAAAGCTGCACGTAGAGCCAGTTACACACACCACTCAAGTGTATAAAAATTTGAGACAAAAAAAGATACTAAAGAGTAATGACACTATGATTAGTGTGCAGATATCTGTCATAAGTCATAACAAACCCTTGAGACTGCTTTGAAGAACAAATATGTAATAAATACAAACAGTTGACCGCGTGTAGTTTGAATAATTGAGAGACAGACTAACCGTTTCGCTGATTCGTATTCTTCCACCAGAACCTCGTGGTATTGTGCGAACGACACAAGCAAGCAAAGATTCTTCATCAAGAAGAGTCATCCCAGCAGTTACCGATGACCTCTGCCCAATACCAACAACTCCTTCTAGAACCATGGTGCCACCTGCTGCTGCTGCAGCTTTCTTCATGGTTTCACTTAGCTTTACTGCACGAATAGCTTCAGTAGCATTCATGGCAGAGCCAAAACTCTCTCTACTTATACTCTGAGCCTCACCAACATGATTAGACAAAGTATTTGCATTTTTCTCCTGCAACAGTTAGGACTGAAGATCAACCATACTAAAACACAAACAGTTATTTAGGGAAGACATACCCAACCAGCCATATACAAATAGTAATTGATTTACTACTAACCTGTTTCATGTTGTCATGGTCAGAATGGTTCAACTTTAAAGAGCCCTGAAACTGCGAAGAGATATGTTGCAAGATGTGCTGTGATTGAGGTTCTCCCATGTAGGCATTGTCGTGAACCTAAAGAAATTAATTTGAAATCATAACATCAAGTCAGGTCACTTCCATGCAGGGCATATAGAAAAAATAAAAGCAAGTCGACAAAACTCATTTTTACCGGTCCTACAACATTTGGAGAGGGAACCGCAGAATGGGTTCCTGTTCCTTGACTGATATGAACATCTGAATAATCAGAATCAACGACTCTCTCAGTGACAGACACTTGATGATCATAATTGGCTTCTGATCTCGACAAATTCTGGTCATTTTGAAAAGGATGGTGCTCATGAGTTGGCACTAGTGAACCATCTAAGAAAGCCTTAAAAAACATAAAATAAGATAAAACCGGAGAGAATTGTTAAAAAGAAGCCACTGGAAACTAAAGACTGCAATCACCAGTTTATTATGCCAGTGCGGGAAAGAATTTGCGGGTATGGAATGGAACTGGCCAGCATGAGACTGAACAAGATGAGTATTCACGTTTTGGGGTACCCCCTGTTGATGCATAACAAACGGATGCAGAGCTG
The DNA here is from genome assembly GCA_038502395.1 of Dittrichia graveolens. NCBI lineage: Eukaryota > Viridiplantae > Streptophyta > Magnoliopsida > Asterales > Asteraceae > Dittrichia > Dittrichia graveolens. The sequence goes on from JARJIL010000008.1 coordinate 72,242,213, forward strand.
TCAGTTGTCCAGGAGGAAGATAAGGTGGCATTCCATGTAATGATTGGGCCATTTGAGCAGCAGGGAAGATTTGGTTGGTCTGAAATGAGCCATATGGTATACATTTTGGTGAGATTAAAAAAGAGACACAAACTGCAAGGCAGCCTATTATCCCAAACTGGTAGGAAATATATATTGCTATAAGAAAAACAAACCTACAAGTGTGCATACATCATTACCAAGCCTATTATATATTCAAGTTTTACGGTTGAATGCGTGAACTGTAAACACAAGAAAATAGATTTTCCTTTACCTGCTAGTATAAATGAATTTACTATCTTGAAAAACTCAAAAGGCCTTCAAGTTGGGCAACTATCGGCGACTTCTCTTTTTGCAAATTTGTTAGTTTCAATTTCAAGACACCCTAGCTGATAATCTAGGTGACTAGGTCGGTCGTGCATGGTACAAAAGGTATTGCCAGAGCAATAAAAGGGTAAACGGGTACTTGTAGTGTATGGACTAAGAACTTGTCATCACAACCATAGTCACATGGAACTGGGTTCGCTCCGGTACGGGAACGCGATATCGCGGTTCGCTAGGTCTCTAAGTTCCCGGTACGATCGGGGTAGGTTCATTTCGGTTCGCCTCCGGTATGAAGTACCAATTTCCTAGGTACGATGTACCGCCTACTAAAATATATAATTATACTAATATTAATTCTCAAAGATATAAATTTCATACTTCCCATAAAAATCAAACCAGATTACCAAAAACATTAACACAACACAGAAACAGAAACACTTTTAATCCAGAAAATGAAAAACAGTGCAGAATAAGTCCCAAAAACGGTGCATAATTACTGAAAAATTGAAACAGAAGCTGATAGGCACTGATCGGAAACTGATAGGCACGGATCGGAAGCTGATAGGCACTGATTCAGTGGAAGGAGAGTAGATGATAGAAATTGAACATTCTAAACACTTAAATAAGAATTAGAATGAGTAATTGAATCATCAAAAGACTTGTTTAAGAAGTGTGAAGTACAGAGAATGAGAAATCGATGAGTCGGGATTGACCAAACGCTACATAATTTCCCGCCTATGAAATTAACGTACCTAAAGTTGATTTCATGGACCAATTCGTATTATTGATTGTTCAGATTGTTCCTAATTGCGTTCCCATACACGAATTGAGGACCAACAGTTCGATTTTGACCATTGATTTGGTTCAATTTGACCAACGAACCAAATCGCGTTCCATGGTGCGACTGGATCAATTTCGTACCGCGCTTAGGTACGAAACGATCAGAACATAGATCGTGGGGATATCAGCGATTTATGTGACCATGATCACAACTCACCTTCAAATCTACAAATATAACATATAACATGCACTCGACTAATACTTGATATTTGGCAACAATTAACAGAAAAAAAGATTGCTTTTAACATACAGTAGAACAGAGGCAACTTTTACCTGTGTTAATGCATTTCCAGTCGATACAAAAGATGAAACAATTTCTATATTTCCATTTTGAAGAGCCTTTGAAACATCAGCAGTTGAGGTTCCCCCATCACCCTCCTCCTGTTCACTTTCTTTGCTATGCCTAAAATGATCCTTTTGGGTCTCATCTGTGTATGTGCAACTTCTTTCTTTTGCCTCAGACAACTCAAGCTGGAGCTGTTGCAGAGCATGCAGATGGATCCGTTCCATTTCAGCGAACTGTCAGATATACATAATAATTAATGCCAAAAAACAACCCAGAATGTAAAGGTGTTCTTTTCAATGTTAAATAAATTTTCATATATGCGAATCTAACGATCAGTCAATCAGCATGTATAAACCTTTAATATTCAATTCTCTTCCTGTTACTTAACTTAACTACCTGTCTCTGGTAACCAAGCCAAAGCTGATTATACTGTTCCAGGCGTTCTCGCAATTCAGCTTGCAGTGAGTGATTTGTAGTCGTCTGCAAGACATCCATCTCTTGAGCACGTGTAATCCAAGCTTGTGCCTCCCGTATCTGTTCATCTTTATATATGATGGTTTCTTGAGCAACCCTATGCTGAAAAATAGCAAAACCATTGTATAAACAGATATGTCAACAAGTGTTTTCAAAGCATGCTAGCCCATAGCCCCATACAACAAGCCTAAACCACTCTTCCCATGTCTTGTTAAAGTTATCTAATCAGCCACCCTAAATAACTAAGTAAAAAAATGAACAGAACTTGATGAGAATCAACAAAAAAAGAACACCTGACACTGAAAGAAAAACAAAAAGAAAGAAAAAAGCAATCACCTGCTCCTGCATTTCAATTAACTGTTGATCCTTTTCTTGAATATGTTCTTGTAGGTCATGAATCTTTTTTAGATGTTGAGCCCTTTCGGCTTCGATATTATCACGTTCTCTCCTGCAAAAGCACAATAGTGAAGTTTGCTCATCAGATACCAGATAGCCGCATACTGTGAATACATAAAGTGAGATGAGTAACAATACAGACCAAAGTATTGAACTAGTTATTCAAGGGGAGGCAAGCTCTGCAGGGCTAGAATTGTGCTTAACAGAGTAGAACTTCACCTTGTTCAGTCTTGCCTCACTATGTTATTAACGCACTCTACAAAATAAACCCTAATGGTGTCACCAAAATTTCAAACAAACGGAAAGACTGAGCTCGTTAGTGATCAAGCTACCCATAAGATTTCTAATTGGAAAGACTGGCATGTATACAATAACATACAGAATAACAATAGGTAATGACCATTATCAATCCTTTACAAAGGAAAACATACATTCTGCTTATTCAAAAAATTATAGACTTGACAAAGAGAATGGTGACTCAAGCTATACATAACCAGCATAAAACAGGAGTGTCATCAAGCCTCGTCACACACCTAACTAAATATAAAACAAGTAAGAGATGCAGATAGAAATTGACCAGATAAAAAAAGTAAATAACATTAAAAGGCAGCAACAAACCTAAAGGTTGCCAGTTCTTTGTTTTGTTCTCGCAAGAGGTCCTCTTTAGCCCATGCCTGTAACAAAGTATAATAGTGGTTGTTTGTTTGTGAAATGTGATAACAACGCGTTAGCAATTCAGCACCATATGAAAAGCCATTCAGGTTGAATTATCGAGTACAAACCGCTTCATGGTCTAATCTAATTGCATGGAGCTCTTCATCTTTATCTTCCAAAGTCCTTTGTAAATCCTGTATGGTCTTCTCCCTTTCATGCAATTGCTCCTAACATACCACGTAGCAAGTAAGGCAGAAGCTGACGTGGTTTAGAAACATGAACCATGGGAAATACACACCTGAAGTTTAAGTTTGGCAGTGACGTGCTCTTTAATTTGAGAATCAAAGCGCTCTTGCATATCCATTACTTGTGATCTAGCTATAAAACGAGCTTTTAGGTTAACCTCTAGATGCTGAAGTTGTTCCCTTTGTTTCACAACGTCATCAAGACGTAGATCATGATCGGAACCACCAGCAGCAACAGTGACTGGAAACAAGTCTAGATCGAGAGATTCTCTACCCTGCTGCACCTTAAAAAATAAACCAAATGGCACTTATCTCCGACCGTGGTTACATATTAAATCACAGAAAAGGCACCCCGAAGGAACGTAAGGGAGAAATTTACCTCGTATATTAGTCGCTCATCGCCCTGCCCTACCTTTAAACGGTCCAGGTCCTAAGTGTAAAATCAACGTCATAAATAAAGAATCGAAACCTAATACTAGTAAAAGATAAAGAAGAGAGCAGTTTAGTAAAGGCTTACGTCGATACAAGGGTTTTGGAGAGGATGATCAGAAACAACACGCCATTCTTTGCGAGACGATGGGATGGCCATAGAAATGGCGCGTGGTGCGACGGCGACGCTAGCGGCCGCCTCCATGGGAAATGAAAATGATGTTACAATTGCCCCAGGATGATAGAAGAAACCCTAACCTTACAAAAACCCTAAAAAGAAGAGAAAATGGAGAAATATATATATAATTGAAGAAAAGAAAAGTGTATGAATATATGGGAGTGGATAGAAGAAAGTACCTGAAGAAGGAATTCTAGCAAACGGATTGATTTCTCTTCCAGATAGATAGAATTGACAAGTGGAACGTTTGACCAAAGCAGATTGATAGATAGATAGATAGATAGTTGATGAAGGAGAGCAAATGTTCGACAAACTCAGTGTCTCCCACTATTTATAGCCAGCCCCCCGGAGGGGTTTCCTTTTTGTATCCTTACTTTTTAAAATATATATATATATTCTATACAAACCTACTTTTTATTTTATATTTATTATGTAATTAAAATGATATATCAACTCTCTTTTTTATATCTTTTATTAAAAGCTTTATATTTATTCTCCTACTTACGAGATTAACACAAGTGTCATAATTAATAAAATCATTAATTAATTACACATGTTATTTTATAATAACTAAAAAAATGAAGTGAAAGAAAATACTAGAAAGAAATAAAATTTTCCATATCTTCTCCTTCTTCGTAAACCTAAAAATAAAAATCTAGCACAAACAATTTTGGTCCAAAATTAAAGATATGTTTCCATTTTTGTTTCTAAGATTGCATATTTTGATTTATCTAAACGATCACTAGACATGGTTGGATGTCTTCATTCCACTCGTGTTCTATAAAAGTAATTACTAAACCCGACTCATAAATGAATTAATTACTCCTTTCATTTAAAATGACAGATCGTCAAGGATTTTCGAGCTACTACGAAAACAAAAGGTGATGAGGAAACAATGAAAAGCTTAATTACAAAAGAGCCATCCTATCTTGTATGATGTACCATGTGAACCCAATATTGTTAAGGCACCTATTTAGTTTAAATTGGAATGAGTTTAAATAATAGATGAAAAGTCATATATAGTAATATTTTTTATAAAAAGAAATTCTATCTATATATGGTTGTCGGTGAGTCAATCGTCAAATTAATACTTTTAAACTGGATCATTGAATCACATTAACTTTTAATCTTGACCGTATAAAGTCCCTATTTTACATAGCCGTTAGGTCAAACACAAATGTAATCTAAACTATTAATCATGACTTAACTATAAAAAACTACCATAATAATAACTATACATAGCTTACACACTTTGCCCATCTCCCCTAAGGAGGAGAAACCGTTATTGGGAGGGTTAATTGAAAATTATTATGGTGTTTTATGAAACATTTGAGGGTTTTTATAAAAATGTATAAGTATTTATAAAAATTGTATATTAATGTAATTAATTATACATTGTTTATAAATTATGTTAAATAACTTGTGATACATTTGTTTAGAGAAAAAAATATTTATATATTTATGACCGTCTTATTTTTATCTACGTTTTGGTATAAATTTACCTAACAACTCTTAAGAATAATGAAATGTACCTGTCATCATAAACTTTACTTAGATCGTAGGTATTCGTTGATGAGAGGGGTTTTTGATGGTGAGCAACGAAGGAAAAGAGGGCTCTAACCTCCCAGAGTTAAGTAGTTAGAGGCAAAGATGAGGTTGTTGTGGTTTGTGGGTTTATGTGTATGGTAAAAATGAAGGAGAGGACTGGTAAGAGTGTATACTTATTTCACAGAGTGTGTAGCTCTTGTTCTTTTCCAACTGTTGCGTGTGGGTTTGCATAGGTAGCCTGACAGGGATGGAGGTGAGAAGGACGAAAACAATATGCAACTATTTTAAATACACGTGGCAAAAAATTAGGCTGGGTATGCTTTTTATAAGATAAGTATATATATATATATGTATATATATAAATTATTATTATTGTCTTTAGTTAATATTAAACGGTTTATGGATTTACCGGCACGTTATGGCGGTATTTAATTAGGATAAACAAAATATAAAAACTAACATTTAAATATAAATCTTATAAAATTTTGGAAAATGTTTTAAATGTTTAGGATTGAAATGAAATGTGTCATTTCATAACCATTTACAATTGAAGAATTATTTTAATAAATAAAAATCTCACAGACCTATTTTGATTGTTATTATAGAAAAAACTGAACGTTAAAACATATATATTAATAAAATAATTTATTAAAACGGACAAAATAAAAATAAGAGAAACAAAAGGAAATAAGAATGCTAGGATAAAATCAGCATAAAAAGGCTAGAATGCATAAAATCATAGTTATCAAAATCGCGATCCTGATCGTAGGATCGTACGATCTCACGATCCCACCAACCAAAAACGCGCCGGATCGTATTTGGGATCGTAAATAGGTAGGATCGTACTCAGGATCGTAAGATTGTAGCAAGATCGTAGGATCGTATAGCGATCCTACGATCCTAATGTTTTTTGTTTTTTTACATTTTTTAATTATTACTATTATTTTACATTTTTTGGTTATTACTATTATTTTATTTTATTAATTTTAAATTTCTAAGTGATCAAACTTGTGTTAAAAACAATTATTTACAGTTTTCTACTTTATACACATCACATTTTTTATTTTTCTTTTGTTACTAGAGAGAGGTTTACGAGAATAAGATTTTTTATCAATTAAAGAATTAATGTTGTGCACAATATGCTCTAGATTTATTGATTGTGTTTAAAAGTCACATTTTAAATTTTATTATGATATGTAAACCAATGAATTGTAGTGAGTTGTTATCTATTCTTTTAAAATTTAAAATTTGAACGATCTGATATTTTGTTATTTTAAAATTTAATATTTTATTCTCTCGTAAAAATATTATATACTTGGTTTTTGATAAAAATTTTAGCATATAAAAAACCTAAAAAAACCTTAGTGACTTGTGGTAGGATCTTAAGATTCCGATCTCGATCTTACGATCCGATCTTGCAAAGACAAAAACGATCCTAAGTAAGATCTCGATTTTGATAACCTTGCATAAAATTATTCACAATTAAGTTTCCACATTATTTACTCCCAGAAAATGTATTTGTTAGAAAAAAATTATATCTCAATTTTAGTTGTTCTAAATTTAGCATTCCGGACAATCTATACTATATTATAAAACATTTAAGCATTTTGCTTAAACTCTTAAATTTTAAGTGTTTTAAAATTACTAAATACCCATCATATAAACTAAATTAAGTAACTATTAGATATAGTTAATAAGATTTTTATATTTTATTTTAATAATTAAACTTTACATATTTAAGAAAATCAAAGTCAATACAATTTTTTTGAAAGTCAAAGTCAATACAAATTAACTTAATTATTATAAAATATTTTCCTAATTTTTTTTCAAAGGAAATGGGAAAAAAATTAAGAAAATCGACATGTCACCAAACAAAAATTATTCGTTGTTACCGTATTACACGAATACCATACTCCCTACATCTTGAAAACGGACATGTTAACGAGTAAAAATTATTCGTTACCGTCACATTACGCGGGTATCATGTTAGTATTATTAAAACAAAAAAGAAGTAAGTTAAAAGGAACTATCGGAAATATGTATTTTCTAGAAAAAAAATTGTATTTCATTTTGAACTATTCTAAATTTATCATTCCAAAAACATAAATATTAATTTCTAAAATATATATATATCTACCATGCAGTAGATGTTATTTCGAAAGAAGTTTTAACAATAATGATACTTATAAATAATAATTTATTATAATTCTAGACTAGAAGGTGTATTTTAATTACCAAGATGAAAGAAATTATAAAAGTTATAAAAGGTAAAGTAAGAAGAATGAAAATGTGAAAAATAGAGATGAGTACGGAGAAGTACGGAAGAAAATAGCAAAAAAAAAAAGAGAGGGAAAAAATGGTAGAGAAAAGAAATAGAACTTGAGATCTATCATTCTTAAATTCATTTTGCAAGACCTCACCCACCCAAGCTGGAGCAACTTATCACTTTGCATGACACATTTAATGCTATTATATACATAAATTTCAGAAAAAATATTTATTCTTCCTCCTAAATGTTATATATATATATATATATATATATATATAATATTGAGTTATTTGAATTGAATATATTTTATATGCCGGTACTTGGGCTTTTTTTAGGGCTAAAAAGAAACTTCAGCCAAAACGCAAAACAATGATATCATCATTAGTTTTTTCATAGATGTTATTTTGTTATTTTACAAGATTGATTCACATCTAGTTTCTATAAATGTACTGATCAACTTCGTCCTTGATTGAGGCAGCAGGGTTTTCACATTCTTTTATGCATTTATCACATAAATAAAATCTATATCTACAATTTTCTCCTTTTTTTTTAATTTCTTTTTCAAGCATCACCATTCTCTTTTGGTTTTATTATCTATTATTATTTTTATATTTTATTAATTCTTCCGTCACCCCATCGCACTACTTGTGTTTAATAAACCGGTAATTTTGATTGGGTTATATATTTTTCTACTCACGAGATTTGTATAAATGTTAAAATTAAGAAAGAAGATGGAAAAAGGAGACTTCTGTGGATAAGAATAAAAAAGTAATTTCAGTTTTTAAAAATGACAATAATAACTCATGTCTTCATAATTAACTTTTCATTGTTACGGTTTAATTAGTTTTAACTTTCTATACATAAAACAAAGTTGTCATTTTTAAATACTAAAAACAATATTTCTTTTATTTTTATTCACAACAATTAGGACTGTGGTTACAATTTTCAAAAAAGAATAAATAAATTTCATAAATCATTATTATTCAATGGATAAAAGAGTAAATTATAAAATCTAGGGAAAAAAAATAATTTTCCAAATTTGATTTTTAGAGAAGACCACCATACCCAATTATATTACCATACATTTACAAGGAAAAAACAACACTTTTATAATATATATTAACTAAAGAGTCTAGTAACAAAATGTAAATCCGGCAGAATGGTAATGATTTCATTTGTTAGACGATAGACGCGGGTTCAAATCTTGCTTATATAAAATCTTTAATTTTTATTTAAAACATAATTTTATATTATATATTAAATAACAACTCTGTTAATAAAAGGTTGACCATGCAGAATGGTAAGGACTTCTTAGGCGGAAGGTGTGGGTTCAAATCCCTCCTATACAAAATAATGAATTTTTATTTTGTTGCTTTGTATTTTCTTTAACCCTTTTGGCCCTTTTTAACTTATAATCTCTTAAAAACATAGATTTCTATTTTTAACTTTTTTTTAATCTTTGTATTCTTTTTAACCCTTTTTAAACTTTTATTTTCTTAAAGCATCGTGTCTACCTTTTTTTAATTTTCATTTGCTTAATGTAAATTTCCTATATATGTTCATGTAAACTGTTGGGAAAAATAGGCTTACAAATATATCCTCTTTTGTTGACACAAAAATATATAACTTGTTTATATAATTGTATGTACTAACATTAACATATGTGCACATATACATATATATATATATTCAATCAAATATATTCTCATCTATGATCTACAAAATAAGCTTCATCAAATGGCCAAACTTCAATCGTCAAGATCCGAGTTCAAGTAGAAGCCGATGTTGAAGTCTCCTACAAATAAACGTTCAAAGTTTATGAGCTTACAAAATAAATAATTAAATGAGTTTAAGTTTTTATAAAATAATTTTTATAAAAACTTTTATAAAAATTGAGAAATTTTTTATAAAATCACAAGCTTGGTAGTCAAAGCAAATGAATTCCTATTTTGGCAAATACTAAACATAAATCCTCTATTGAAATAAGCCAAAACCATATTTAGCAAAAGGAATCTCTCAAAGAGGTAAACTTCCAACATGCTTTGTGCATTTGGTTTCTAAACTACCATTTTTATGATTAAATTCAAACTTAAGAAGTATGACACTAACCCAACTTTTCTTAAGCTTCTTTTCAGTGCATTTTTATGGTAAAAATGGGTTGTGTGTGGTTTTGGTAAAAGGCCAACGTCTATATTGACAAGTCTCAAAAAGTTCCAGCAGGCCGACGGTCGATGCCACGGTCGACCGTGGACAGTCTGGACACTTTTTGAGCTTGCATCTTTTTCCTTATTTAAGGTAACTCAAGTCTTGTGTTTTAAAAACCTCTTGCAATCTGAAAAACACAAAACATATACAAAAACTTGTGAGCTCATATTCTTGATACAAATTCAACATCTCAAGATCAAGAATGAAGCAAGAGTGAAAGCCTTCAAAGTTCAAACACTACATTACCTTTTTTTATATTTGTAATTGTGTGAGGATCATCTCTAGCCTTAGAATTAGAGAGAAGTGAGGATCATCTCTAGCCTTAGAATTAGAGAGAAGTGAGGATCATCTCTAGCCTATAGAATTAGAGAGAAGTGAGGATCTTCTCTAGCCTTAGAATTAGAGAGAAGTTGTAAAAGGTTTATCTCTACCTTCAAAGAGAGAAGTTAGTGGAGCAACTCTTGGTGGGTGAGGCCAAGGAGTGGATGTAGAGCAAGGTTGTTAACCCTTGCTTGAACCACTATAAATCATTGTGTCCAAACTACTTCATTGGTGATATCTTCCTTCCCTAAACTCTTTAATTATTTGAAATATTGTTAAAAACTTAAGAAAGTGGGCATATAACCTATTCACCCCCCTCTAGGTTCTAACAATTGGTATCAGAGCAAGTTGCTCTAGATAATTTTTGAAAAGTTGTTTAAATCTTCTAAAAATATTTTTCAAAAATTTTTGAGTTGATAAAATGGGACAAAATTATGTAGAGGGGAATTCTATGGTTAGACCTCCACTTCTTGAAGAAGAAGACTTTTGCTATTGGAAGCAAAGATTCATGACCTATGTAAAGGCCAAAGATATTGACCTTTGGGAGATTATTAAAGAAGGAGATAATGTTCCAAAAACCTTTGACTCCAAACAAAATGCTTATGTTCCAACCCCTAAAGAAAAATGGGATCAAGAAGACAAGAAAATGATTTCAAAAAATTTTCAAGCAAAACTTTTTCTATACAATGCTTTACCTAGAAAAGAGTTTGAAAGAGTTTTCATGTGTGAAAGTGCAAATGCTATTTGGAAATCTCTTGTCATCACACATCAAGGAAATGCCCAAGTTCTAGATAACAAAATCGAATTACTTGTGCAGCAATATGAACAATTTCAAATATTTGATGATATGAAAATTGATGATGCTTTTGCAATGTTTAATACTATTGTTACTAGTCTCAAGGCACTTGGGACTATTTACTCTAACAAAAATATTGTAAGAAAGTTTCTTAGGGCTCTTTCACCAAAATGGAGAGCAAAGGTGACGGCTATTGAGGAGTCAAAGGACTTGAACATACTACAAATGGATGAACTAATAGGAAATCTCAAGGTGTATGAAGTAATCATGCAAAAAGATGATGAGATTGCCAAGCTAAAGAAAGAAAAAAGCAAATCCATTGCACTTAAAGCTAAACATGTCAAAGAATCCTCAAGTGATGAAGATGAGGAAATAAAAGAAGAAAAATGTCTCATGGCTTTTGAGACAAGTGAGGTACATTCCGATTCTAGCTACTATAGTGATAATGATGATCATCAATATGATCAATTATGTGACTTTAGCTCTAAAATACTTGCTAAAAATGAGGAGTTAAAAAATGATAACAAGAGCTTGAAAAAGGAAAAGGTCAAGTTAAGAAATGAAAATGATAACTTGAACTTGAAAATAAAAGATCTAGAAAGTAAAATTGCTTCTCATATATCTCTAAGCTTGAAAGATTTGGCAAGTAAGCTAAAGACAAATTTTGACACAACCACCTTGTCAAAATTTGAAGATAGTTCAACCAAGTTAGATGAGATGTTAATGATTCAAAAATCATCAAAAGATAAAGGTGGTCTTGGGTTCTCAAGTTACTCAAACAACATGCCAACTAGTCACTTAACACCTATCAAATTTGTGAAAGAAAAAGAGGAAGAAAAAATCCAGGAGCTTCACGGTCGACCCACGGTATCGACCGTAAATCGACCGTCGTCTCACTGGAATTTTCCAAAAGTTCAAAATTGCAACATTGTTTCTAGTTCTTCCACTTGTATGCCAAAGGTTGCAAGTAATGAATTAATAAGAAAGTTTTATACACCAACTATAAGGCATGAACTTGGATTCAAGAAGCCTAAATCAAATACAATTCAAAAATCAAGACATTCTCATAAACCTATTAACTCTATGAACACATGGTATCATAAAGGGTTTAAGATTACACAAAGGTGGATTAGAGTAGGAGTTTTTGATGCTAACCATCCTGGACCCATGAAACATTGGGTACCAAAATCTTGAATGTAAATTACACAAGTGTAGGGATGCAACAAAAATGAGATTATGTCTCATTAATGGATTCTTGATAATAGTTGCTCAAAACACATGATCGGTAATAGAGAACTCTTCACTTCATACAAGGAGTATGATGGAGGACATGTGGTGTTTGGAAGTAACCTAAGAAGAAAGGTAGTTGGTAAAGGTAACACTCTTCATGACAATATCAAATTCTTGAATGTTGAGCATGTTAATGGTCTAGCTTACTACTTAATAAGTATTGGTCAATGATGTGATAAAGATCTAAATGTTAAATTCTCTAAACATGAAAGCTTGATATGCAAAGATAATAAAGTTTTAGTAAAAGGTGTTAGGAGAAATGGACTCTATACATGTAGACTTGGTGATAATCCTAACACAAGTATGTCTTGCATCTATAATTGAAAGAAGACTAAGACATGCTAACATGATATTAGTACAAACATTGACTATAAATGAGCTTGTTAGAGTCATACCAAATGCTAAATTCGATAATCAGTTTTGTGATGCATGTAAGATAGAAAAACAAGTGCACTCATCTCATAAATCTAAAATGCTATAAAAACTATGAGATGTCCTTGGGCCTTCATCAATTCAAAGCTATGGGGGAAACTTCTACACACTAGTTGTTGTAGATGACTTTTATAGATATACATGGACACTATTTTGAAAACAAAAATTGAAGCTTTTGACAAATTCAAAAATCTTGGCAAGAAAATTCATAACCAATTAGGTTGAATGATTATCTCAATTCATACCAACCATGAAAGAGAAGTTGTCAATGTAGCGCAACTTGGAGCATTTTGTGATAAACATGGAGTTTCTTATAACTTTTCGGCTCCTCACACTCCCCAATCTAATGGGGTTGTTGAAAGGAAAAATAGGTCTTTCCAAGCCTTGATTAGACCAATGTTAAGTAAAACACCATATGAAATCATCAAAGTTAGAAAACGATCCAATAACTCAAGTTATAGGAAACCTAAATCAAAGACTCACTAGATCCCAAGCCCAAAACCTTAATACCTTCTTTGCCTTTGTGTCACACATAGAACTCAAGAATATTAAAGAGGCAATTAAGGATAAAAATTGGGGAATGGCAATGCAAGAAGAGTTTAATCAATTCAGTAGAAGCCAAATTTGGGACTTAGTACCTTTACCTAGTGGTCGCACAATAATTGGAACTAAATGAGTATTTAGAAACAAAGCTAGACTAGTAGCCCGATGATATAATCAAAAAGAAGTGATAAACTTTGATAAATCCTTTGCTCCGGTTACTAGATTTGAATCCATTTGGAGTCTACTTGCTTATGACCGTACTCAGAATTTTAAATTATATCAAATGGATGTCAAAAGTGCTTTTCTAAATGACTTTATAAATGAGGAAGTTTATGTATGTCAACCTCCCGGTTTTGATTTTTGAAGACCTCATCATATATATATAATTTTAGAAAAGCATTGCATGGCCTTGAATAAGCACCTAGAGCATGGTATGATAAATTAAAATCATTCTTGTTGAAAAATGAATATAGTATAGGTCAAGTTGATAATACATTATTCACAAAGAAAAAGAAAAATGACATCTTGCTTGTGCAAATTTATGTGGACGATATCATATTTGGGTCAACATGTCAAGATTTGTGTGATGAGTTTTCAAATCTTATACAAAAAAAAAAATTGAAATGTTACGACTTGGTTTAGGAATGATGGAACATGTTCCTCGAAAATAACTCCGAAATACATGAAAACGGTCAAAATATACATTCCAGAAGTACCACGGTCGACTCTCGGTCGATACCGTGTATAGACCGTCAAATCACTGCCTAAATTCAAAAACTAAGCAAAAAGGCGCGGTCGATATCACGGTCGACCGTGGATCGACCGTCGTGGACCTGACGGATTTTTGACCCTATTTTGCCTTTTCTCTCTCTTTCCTCTCCACTACATCTCATCTCATCTTCCCCCACAAACCCTAGCCGCCATTTTCACCATTTTTCTCTTAAAAAGCTTGAAAATCATCACAAGAAAAAGTACCTTACCTTACGGTTGAAGTTGCGGTCTAAGGCTCGGTTGGATTCACGATTAATCCACGGTTGACGACTTTTGTTTCGTGATTTCTCATCTTCCCGAATTCTTCTTCCAAAAGGTAGGATCTCTTTTTGCACTAAAGAATCATGTGAACCATAGGATTTGTGAAATCTTTCAAATCATGTTGACTTTGTTGATTAGAAAGTGATTTGTGGTGGTAGAAAGTGTTGGCTCTATTATATGAAATAAATGATAAACTTTGTGTATGAATAGAGTTGTTTAGATAAGATTTGGTTATGTATACATATCATGTCAAAAAGGACAAAAAGCCAAAATTTCAAATAGTTCACATACGGTCGATACACGGTCGACCGTGGTATCGACCGTCGTATTCACAGAATGTTCCAGACACACCACGGTCGATACACGGTCGATACCGTGCATCGACCGTCAGACCCCTGGAAATTTTTGAGATTTTTGATTTTTTTTTCTTTTGTCTTTTAATGCCCAAACTCAATCTGTTCATGCTTAATATATCTTAACTAACATTAGCTATCACATGATTAATAAAAGTTTCAATTCATTCTCCACTTTAGGACACATACACATTATGAACATACTGTCAAGGACTTTGCTATATTATTTGAATACACTCTCCATTATGTTGGAGTATATTACCTCTTGTCATGCTCTTACAAAGGAATGGTCTTTTACAAATCTAGTGTCATGACAAGAGAAATTGTGGTGATTCAAGGGGAAATAGTTATGGTGATATGATATTTGCTACTATTTGCTGTGATTCTTATGCCATGAATTATGTTACTTGAACCTTGGCTTGTAATAAATGCATATTTAGAATATTGTTTATACTCACATATCTTTGGTAAGTTCTTGGTAGTATTTTCATATATTTTAGATCAAACATCTCAAGAAGTGGAGCTCTACGTTCAAGGGGGAGCTTACGTGAAGGGGGAGCTTATGTCAAGGGGAGTCTCCTTTTTGTTTAAGACAAAAAAGGGGGAGAAGATAGAAGAATATATAGAAGATAGAAGAATATATAAATATATATATGTATATATGCACATGTTAACATGTTAAAGTTATATATACAATTCTTATACAAGTTATAAATTTTTGTCTTCAACAAAAAGGGGGAGATTGTTGGGAAAAATAGGCTTACAAATATATCCTCTTTTGTTGACACAAAAATATATAACTTGTTTATATAATTGTATGTACTAACATTAACATATGTGCACATATACATATATATATTCAATCAAATATATTCTCATCTATGATCTACAGAATAAGCTTCATCAAATGGCCAAGCTTCAATCGTCAAGATCCGAGTTCAAGTAGAAGCCGATGTTGAAGTCTCCTACAAATAAACGTTCAAAGTTTATGAGCTTACAAAATAAATAATTAAATGAGTTTAAGTTTTTATAAAATAATTTTTATAAAAACTTTTATAAAAATTGAGAAATTTTTTATAAAATCACAAGCTTGGTAGTCAAAGCAAATGAATTCCTATTTTGGCAAATACTAAACATAATCCTCTATTGAAATAAGCCAAAACCATATTTAGCAAAAGGAATCTCTCAAAGAGGTAAACTTCCAACATGCTTTGTGCATTTGGTTTCTAAACTACCATTTTTATGATTAAATTCAAACTTAAGAAGTATGACACTAACCCAACTTTTCTTAAGCTTCTTTTCAGTGCATTTTTATGGTAAAAATGGGTTGTGTGTGGTTTTGGTAAAAGGCCAACGTCTATATTGACAAGTCTCAAAAAGTTCCAGCAGGCCGACGGTCGATGCCACGGTCGACCGTGGACAGTCTGGACACTTTTTGAGCTTGCATCTTTTTCCTTATTTAAGGTAACTCAAGTCTTGTGTTTTAAAAACCTCTTGCAATCTGAAAAACACAGAACATATACAAAAACTTGTGAGCTCATATTCTTGATACAAATTCAACATCTCAAGATCAAGAATGAAGCAAGAGTGAAAGCCTTCAAAGTTCAAACACTACATTACCTTTTTTTATATTTGTAATTGTGTGAGGATCATCTCTAGCCTTAGAATTAGAGAGAAGTGAGGATCATCTCTAGCCTTAGAATTAGAGAGAAGTGAGGATCATCTCTAGCCTATAGAATTAAAGAGAAGTGAGGATCATCTCTAGCCTATAGAATTAGAGAGAAGTTGTAAAAGGTTTATCTCTACCTTCAAAGAGAGAAGTTAGTGGAGCAACTCTTGGTGGGTGAGGCCAAGGAGTGGATGTAGAGCAAGGTTGTTAACCCTTGCTTGAACCACTATAAATCATTGTGTCCAAACTACTTCATTGGTGATATCTTCCTTCCCTAAACTCTTTAATTATTTGCAAATATTGTTAAAAACTTAAGAAAGTGAGCATATAACCTATTCACCCCCCCTCTAGGTTCTAACATAAACAATATTTAATATATATATATTTATTTAAGAGTTTTAATCAAGGTTAAAAATAATTTAAACTCTCTTTTGGTTAAACTTTAAAACTTTTTTTAAAAATATCTTATCTGTAAAGGTTATGCTTATTTTGTTGAAACCATTAATCTTTATTCTAGAATTGTTTAAGCATTAAAATTTCAGTTAATTTGATTTAACTATTAAACTTTATTTTTAGAATGGATCTTATGTAGGTATGTATCATATTATAGGTTGATCAAGATGTAAATATGTTGTTATAGAACAACTGGAATTTTTGACGTTGTAACTTCTGTCTTTTTTATAAAAAATATTCTTAACGTGTCATTAGCAAATAAGTTTTTTATGAAAAAAACTTAACTTACAAATATATTTCAAAAAAAGAAAAAATTTGCACCAAGTCTCTAATAATATGTTTTCTTAATTAAACAAAAGACCACATGAATATGGTTCATTAGTAATATGTATGTTTATTTAAAGGTAAAATCATTCGGAAAAAATTGAAGTTTTAATCAACAAAGCTTAGTTTTTGATGACGGAAATAATGTTTAAGTATAAAAATAAACTAACTTAATACTTTGAAAGGTTAAGTTTTTGGAAAATAAAATGTATAGGTTAAACCAAATCAATCTTTTAATTTTAGAGTTAAACAATTTATAGATCAAGTCAAAAGATTAAATTAAAATAGTTTAAACTCCAATAATGATATAGTCGGAAAATAAAGTTTAGATGTTAAACCAAAATAAAGCTATAAAAGGACTAAACCATATTAACTATTTTAATAAGAAGATTAATTAAGAATATACAATTATGTCACTAGTAGTTTCATTTTTAGCTGTTTAATAAAATATTGATGTACTTTTTTACATATGCTATTCTTATAGTTTTTTTCTTTTTTATCTCTTATATAAACAATATATGTAATATTTAATGATGAGGTTTAATAACTACCGTAAACTTTTTAATAAAAAGTTATATTATCATTGTATATATTTTTTCTAACAGCTATATTATTAGTGTATATTAATCACTTCTCATGTGTCTTGTAGGATGAACATGTTTAAAAGAATAATAACTCAAGTATGTTTTACTTTTTTCACAAACTCTATAATAAATGTTTACATTATTATTAAGCTAATATAATATTAGTGTATTATGCAACTTAAAGTGTTTTTTTTTCAAATAAATTAAACTTAACGGGTAAATATAAGTTTTTTGAAGATGAAAATGTCAACCTTTTATTTATAAGATTTGAAATCTCTTTTAATTCTTTTTTGTTTTATTATTATTGCACAATATTAGAATCTTAATCCTATGATTATTTTTTATCACATGTTTTATTATTTTTGGACGTGCTTTTATAAAATTATTAATATATTATCATGTAAATCAATTTAATCCTATAATTTATTATGATAATAAAATTTTATATTTATAAAACCCGACGTAAAACACGGACTATAAAATAGTATTCAAAGCTAAAAACAAGGTCGGTCAAATCGGGATTACATTACTGTATGTATGTATGTATAAAGCAATTCGACAATTCCTGATTTCATTTTTTATTGATTCTGAAATAAATTTACAATCGAAAGAGGAGAAAACTGATCAAAAAGCTTATCCAGCGAGCGATGGCGCCTCTGCTTACTTTCTCCTCTTCGTCTTCTTTCCCCTGTGGTTGGGGTAGGGATTTTATCAACCCTCTTACGGAAGCAGCAATCTTGCCTCCATTATCTCTGATTAATAGTGCAAAAACTGTTTGCTCTCTCCCTCTCAATGGCAGCTCTTGCTTCTCTACCCTTAAATTCTCCCAAAACTATCAGTTAACCCTACCGGGTCCGCCCCACTTTAAGCCTGGAGGATTCTTCCAATGCAACGTTCTTCAAACAACCCACGACTCCGATTCGGGTTAGTGTCAGTCCTTCTCTCTCAAGCATTTTCACAAACACCTCGGTTTCAATATCCTTTACCTGTCTTTTTCCTTTTTCTCACAGGAACTTCACTCTTTTCGCTCTTCCTTGAAATGGGTCTAAGCCAGAAAGGGATCGATGCTCTTTTGGACAATCACCAAATTCTAAAGCTGGCACCTTTTGAATCCATTCGCACCCAAATTCACGCTCTTCAAAATCTTGGAATTAATGGTCCTGTGTTATCTAGACTAGTCAAGAAAAGACCGGATGTTTTAGTAGCTAGAGAAATCCGTTCTTTGGTTTGCCTTCTTTCCCATGAACTCAAAGGTATAATTGAGGCTGCCCAGCTTGCACGCCTTCTTACTACTACAGACCCTAAATTTTTGTCTGATTTTGAAGCAAAGATTCGGTTGCTATTGGACCTTGGGATTCCGAGAGAGAGGCTTGCACATGTTCTCAACAATGTCAATCTAACTAAGGCCTTGTGTTTGAAGTCCTGCGAAGATATTGATAAAATGATGTCCTTCTTGAAAGGGTTTGGTGGTGTTGACTTGATACTTGGTCGTCCAGCGATTCTCAATTTCGATTTGGATTCACAACTGGTCCCTAGAATTGAGTTTCTCTTGAATATGAGCGGGGGAGACGAGGCTGCGACATCTACTGTTTTGCTTAAATTGCCTTTCATATTAGCTTACTCAGTGGACCACTATACTAATCATGTCGAGTTCTTCCGATCAGTTGCTGGGTTAACAGACGAGGAGATATTTAAAATTATACTGGTGTATCCAAGTTTGTTTAGTGCTAGCCGAAAGAGGAAATTACATCCTCGAATCGAATTTCTTAAGCAATGTGGGTTCAGTTCCAACGATATATATAAACTTTTAATCAAAGCCCCTCTTTTTCTTAGCTTGTCATTTGAAGATAACCTTGCACATAAATTGGTTCTGTTGCTCAAGATTGGGTATGAACATAGAACCAAGGAGCTGGGTTTAGCAATGGGATGGGTGTGCAGAACTAGTTGTAAGAATATGCAGGAGGTGATTAGCCTTTTCTTGAATTATGGGTTGACTTGTGAAGAAATTCTTGCCATGGGAAAGAAGCATCCGCAGGTACTGCAATACAATCACAAGTCAATGAAACAGAAGCTGGATTACTTAACCGAGGAGATGGGTTATGAGGTTAGAGAGATGTTGGCTTTTCCTGCTTTTCTTGGTTATGGGTTTGATGGAAGGATTAAGCATAGGTTTGAGGCTAGTGGGAAGATTTCAGGTGAAGGGATGTCGATTAACAAGCTATTTAGCATGTCGACTGCAAGATTCTCTAAGAAGCAAGAAAAGAAGTTGCCTGTAGCCTTGACCGAAAGCAGGTGAACCCATCGATCAACTACTCCCCTTAATATTTTAATTATGTGTATGTAAGCTGCATGTTCTTCCTGGCTAATTCGTTTGCAATGCATAATAGATAGTTCCCCAGAAGCTTGCCTTTTAGGAGAGAAAATTCATAATGTTGATGCAAAAGTAGGGACATTAATTAAGATCCTTGGCTTGCTCCCTGAATGAATTTTGTATAGATTCTATCTTACTTAAACTCGTATGGTTATTTTGTTGATGGGTAAAAAGCAACAGGATTGATACGGAAATGGAAGTCTTGTTTCCAATGTACGTTGCTGCGAAGTAGATATGGTAGTGTTTGGTAACAATTTAGGTGTTTTGAGTACGTCTTCAATAATCTGTGGTCTTCCCCTTGAATGTCAATGCATGTAAAAAGCAACAAAGATATGGGTTGGAAATGAAATGAAATGTAGGTTTGTGTGTTAGTTTACTTTACTGTGTGTTTTCTTGCAGAAAGTAGAGCATTTGGAGAATTTGATCCCAAACTTAATTGGTTAATGATAGATGCTAGCTCGTTTGGCTTCAAATGACACCTGCCTCCTTAATTGTCCATAAACATACTATATATATATATATAGCCTTTGTCACACCTAGCTAGCTACTCTTCACTGATCGATAATCAAAGGAGTACGCACGTAACATTTAAACTCGGGTTATAGATTTTCTTTCTTCTATTTTAAATTTAAAATGTTGTATTTTATATGAATTTTCCCACTGGACTTATAATTCGTATTTAAGATCATATATATATATATATATATAGTTATTATTATTATACATAATAACTTGCTTTAAGGATAAGTTGAAAGAAGTTAATAATATCTTAGTAAAATTAAAGAATAGAGAAAAATTGGTATATATTTATATAAATGTCTTGTCAATTTACCCAAGAAGATAATATGCCAAATTAAAGATGTAATTAACGTGTGACATTGTTTCTTGAGTATACTCAAAGATTTAATTTAATTTAATTTGGTGTGTTGGAGTGTCAGTCCTATGTTTGTACGTAGTTTACCTGAGAAAACTAAATAATTGAAGATCGAGGGTTAATTTGTACGTGTTCCATTTTTTATGAACAACACCCTAAAACACTAATAATTGATCAACAACATTTAGTATTCATTAAATTAAATGCTTAAACAGTTATTTTTAATTAAATAATAATAATAATACCTTAAACTACAAACATATAATATACTAATTAAGGCATATAATATACTCATCTGCTGCCTGCATTGCAAGGCATATAATATGCTCTAATTAAGGCTCTTAGACTAAACGACCGTGTATATAATAAAATGAGCATTGACCCGTTATAATTCATGGATGGATAATGAATTAATACTTAAGTGAGAATGAGAGAACAAATCATAGCCATTAATTAAATGCTGACTTATTAGATCTAAGAGTCACAATTCACCCGTGTCAATTCATGATTGGGTAATGAATAAAATAATGGGCGAAATGTAGACCATCCGATGAAGGGCCAAAATTAAGTCTTATTCTCACATAAACATCCATTCTCATATAAACCTCCCATTACACACGCACACACCTCACATAAAAGACGAGAAAACTGTGTTCACTAGATCTCAAATGAACCATCATTATTGCAAAAACTACGAAAACCAATCTTATTCATTCAATTGGTAAATGAAATTCATA
Source organism: Dittrichia graveolens (assembly GCA_038502395.1). Taxonomy (NCBI): domain Eukaryota; kingdom Viridiplantae; phylum Streptophyta; class Magnoliopsida; order Asterales; family Asteraceae; genus Dittrichia; species Dittrichia graveolens. The sequence goes on from JARJIL010000008.1 coordinate 72,263,858, forward strand.
GATGAAGAGCGTGAGGGGGATTAAGTGTGGTAAAATGCATGTCATGAATTCATGGGTAGGCAATGCTAGACTTGGCCACTCTTCATTTCAAGTTCTTCAAAAGATCAACTCTATATTTCCAATAATTCCACGTGTTTCTGATTCTAAGTGTAGTATATGTCCTTTGTCAAAACAATTTGTACTACCGTTTCCTTCAAGTAGTTCTCATGCCACCAAACTGTTTGAATTTGTACATGTAGATGTTTGGGGTTCTTACAAACACCCAACAATCAATAAATGTACCTCTTTTCTTACCATTGTTGATGATCATTCTCAAGCTATTTGGACATATTTAATTAGGCAAATTGCACAAAAATACAACAAACTATATTAATATTGTCATTGTATGCAACCAACATTTTTTTGTACTTAAAAATACAAACAACTTACGAATTTGGTTCATTGTATGCAAGTTACCTATGACAATAGGTAACTTACCGGTAACATGACAAAAAATAAAAGAACTTTATCAGGTTACCAATTGTATACAATAAACAAAATTTGTAAGTTGTATGTATTTTTGGGTATGAAATAAAGTTAATTGCATACAATTACAATATTGGCAAAGTTTTTTCGAATAACAAGGATTGTCAATTACAAATAGAATTTTGTTTTGAAATAGTTTATGTGTTGCGGAAGCTGGTTGAGGACGAGCTATCAAACATGAGCTGGAGCCCTGCCATGGTCACCACCTGAAAAGATAGTTAAACAACAACTGTAAACACAAGGCTTAGTGAGCTCATTACTTACAACAAAACCAATCATCACATAATCAACTCTAATCATTCCCGCTACCGTAGTAGACAGTCTCATCATTTCAGAAGTGAATGGTCTCATCATTCCCGTCACCGAAGTGAACGGTCTCAGCATTCCCGTCATCGAAGTGAACGGTCTCATCATTCAACAAGCACATCGTATCACGTAACACATAATTTATGTCATAGCTACATACATCATCAATTTAGATTGTAAGTAAGAGTACTCACCTGTTTGTAGTTCAGTCACACAGTTCTTAATTAGAAATTCACTTGTGGTTACTCTTCGATTGACCGTCACCTACAATAGGTCTGTCTGGGTTAATATCGGGTATAAGTCCCTTACTCATTTGTACAAATATTTGGGGTCCTAAGTCGGCTCTCTCATCATCTAAGTACCCGTAAGTCGGACCTAGTATTATTCATCATAAGTCGGACCATCCAACTTCTTAAGTCGGACCAGACAAGCATACAAAAGTCGGATCAAGTCAAGCATATGAAAGTTAGATCATGTAAATCAGGTGACAGTCGGATCAAGTAAGTCAGGTGACTGTCGGATGAAGTAAGTCAGGTGACAGTCGGATCAAGTAAGTCAGGTGACAGTCGGATCAAGTAAGTCAGGTGATCCCTCTCAATTTTATTTTTTTCATAACACAGGCTCCATGGCCAAAACCAAACTCCTTCATAACTCAACCAAATCATTTTATTTTTGTTACAAAACATTTTTCCATTCAATTAAACAATTCCCGAGAGATGAGTGTGTGGAGATAAGAAAAACTCGCGATCTTTTTGAAGCTCTCGTTTTTTTGCCACCTCTGCTTTGATCAGTGCCGACGCAGCTTTCATCTTTGCAGCTTCAGTTTTTTCAGCATTGCCGCCGTGGGGTTTTGAAACCTTGTTTTTGCTTTCCTTTGTCCATTTTTTTATAAAGAATGAGAATTTGAAGAATGAAAAATAGTGTATAAAATATAATAGAGAGGAGAAGATGTTGTGTAAAATATGTGTAGATGTGAATGGTATTTGTAGGAGAGAAAAAAAGAATATATATATATATATATATGTATTTTACCATTGTAAAACGGTAAAAAGAAAAAAAAAACACCCACAACGGGTTTGGCTACTCGAAGGGCTTGGAACTCGCCATCACCCAATGGGGGGTGATAGTGTTCCCACCTTACCCGACGCAACCCACCATTGAGCATAGAGACCGATACGGGTGGTTTAAGAGCTAAAACCTAGTTCCATATTCCAAATCCTGTTGTTTTAAATGAAAAAAACTTTACTTTGAAGGTGTTATTATGCGTATCCTACTATCCCTAACTTGTTTAGAAGGTAGCATGTAATTTTTAAACTTTTTGTTTATTTTTAATATTAAAATATAAATTATTATTATTATTATTACGAAGAAATCAATCAATGAATAGAGGGTTACATGAACACGGTTTCAAGATTTCATTATCTTCTTCACGAAGATGAAGATGTTCTACAACCTGCCATGGTTTCAAAATTTGGGAACCCATTTAATCAATGAACAGAAGAACACAAACACCCATAAATATTCTAAAAATTGAACACAAATATGTTTATTGGTATGAATGAATCAAACACAAACACGTACCTGCAAACTTTGAAATCTGCAAACCCATGAACATCAAAATCTTGGTTCAGTTTCTTGAGTCATCAAAATCTTGAATCCCGTAGTTGCAAACCTATGAACAAACAAACACAAACGAAAATACAATTGTGATTTTGAAAACCTCAAACGCTCGCAATTTGAAAATTAAGCTCAACTGTAATTAATGCAATTGAGATTCAAGACACAAAATGGAGAACATAGATCTGTTATTTATTTAACACCCGATCGATGAACTCACTAGCTACAGATGAAATCCCATGTTAATGTACGTACAATAATCACACATGAAATCGTATACAGGAAGAAATCTTCCTTAACATCTGTTACAAACAACTTATACAATTAAAGATAAATAATTGTGTATTGATACTCGTGAAATGCAATAACGTGGGGGGATTACATAAATAACGAGCACTAGAGCACGTGATGACCATTGCAAATGGCTTGTTATTTGCTTGTGATTTTAGTGCTTGTCGTTCCTGTCACGAGATCTCGGCTCGTTGACCTTTTTATTTTATTTTTTTCTTTTCAACAAATATAATTCAAAATAAATAATAGTGTGGGGGTCTAGTAATGGTAGTGATGAACGGATGACCATGGGTTGTTGATGATAAATTAGTTAAGTTAAGGTGACGTTTAGTAAAATAATTGTTTAATAACCGGTTGGTCATCAACAATTGGGCTATATTTTTAGTAAGTTAAGGTGACCAGGCGTTGTTGATGATAAATTAGTTAAGGTGACGTTTAGTAAATAACCGGTTGTCTTATGGTTTAATTGAAACATGTAAAAGTGTAAGTTGTGATGCTCAACAATTGGGCTATATTTTTTAGTTTAAATTACAAGTCTAGTTAATTAGGCCCGTATACTCTTTAAAGGCCCACTTACGTTTTATTCGGCTGCAAGGGCTGTTTGGTTGGAGGGATTTTATGGGAATTGGAATTCAATTTCTAGAAATTCCAATATTTGGTTCACTATGGAATTGGAATTTGAAGGAATTAAACTCCATGAAGGAAGGAATGTAAAATCCTTCAAGATGAGGAGGGATTTTAAAATCCATGAGGGAGGGAATGTGGTTTATTACCATTATACCCTCCGCCTATTGTTTTCGTGTCGCCGTTTGATGTTTGTCGTTCGCCATTCATTGTTCGTCAGTCCTCGCCGGTCGCTGTTTGATGTTCGTCGTTCGTATTTCGTCTTTTGATGTTTGACGTTCTTCAGTCCTCATGGGTTGCTGTTCGCCGTCCCTCTTTTGCGGGTCGTCGTTCGGTGCGTCACCGTTTCTTTGTTCGTCGTTCCTCGCGGGTCACCGTTCGCTGTCCGTCTTTCGCGGGTCGCCGTTCGCTGTCCGTCTTTCGCGGGTCGTCGTTCGTTGTTCATCGTTCCTCGCGGGTCGCCGTTCACTGTCCGTCTTTTGCGGATCGTCGTTCGGTGCGTCCCCGTTCGTCATTCGTCAGTCCTCACGGTTCGCTGTTCGATGTTCGTCGTTCGTCATCTTTCACCGTACGATGTTCACCGTTCGTCCGTCATTCTCAATTCGCCGTTTGCCATTTTTCTTTAGCCGGTGTTTGTTTGATGTTCGCCGTTCGTCGTCTTTCCTCGTACGATGTTCACCGTTTGTCCGTCTTTCTCGGGTCGCCGTTCGCCGGTCGTCTTTCGATGTTCGCCGTTCGCAGGTCGTCGTTCAGTGCGTCCCCATTCGTCGTTCGTTAGTCCTCGCGGATCGCCGTCTGTCTTTCGATGGTCATCGTTTGGTGCGTCCCCGTTCGTCACACACGTCCCCATTCGTCGGTCCTCACGGGTCGCCGTTTGTCTTTTGCCGGTTGTCGTTCGGTGCGTCCCCGTTCGTCAGTCACGTCCCCATTCCGCGAACCAAACAGCACCTTAATTTGTTTCTTCTACAGTTCTACCTCTTCCCTCCCTCCCTCCCTCCCTCTGTTTTAAAGTTTCTTCAACCATCATAATAATATAATATAATTATGTTAGACTTGATCGAAATTAATTGGTATCAGATTTAATTAATAACTAAGATGAAATTCAAGTTTTTTGAGATTGAAATTTGAGGCATTAATCAAACATAACTTGTTTAATTAATTAATTAATTGGTATTTATTTATGTAATAAGGAAGCTTGGTTGGTTAAGGAAGAAGATAAACAAGAAACACTTTGAATACATGTATACAATATATATAACACTGAATGAATTCACTCTCTCACTCACACATAACTCCAAATATATATATATATATATGGAAGTCAAAATCAGTATGTACGTAAGAGTATTAATTATTTGGTAAATTCCATAACCCAGGTATTGAGAGCACAACAAGCTTTACGAAAGCCATTGAATCCAGCCCCCTTGGCTAATGCCTCAAATTCCTTCTCGGTCCTCTCTTTGCCTCCTGGGTTGTGAGCCAACATGATGACATCTATGTGTACCACGTTTTGGGTCGCTAGGCTTGAGTCTGGGGCCTCCGGAAGAATGCACTCTGCCACTATCACTTTCCCCTTTTCCGGCAGTGCCTTGTAGCAGTTTTTCAAGAATTTCAAGCAATGCGCGTCACTCCAATCATGACATATCCACTGTACGCACACACGTTATCAATACCATATATACATATATATATATATATATATATATATATATATATATATATATATATATATATACACCCAAATCAACATATATACATTTCATTTCTACCAAAATTAAAGGAAACAACAAATTAATTCACCTTCATAAATATGGCATCCCCTTTTGGCACGCTTTCAAACATGTCTCCTCCAACATGCTCGATACCTGCGCACATTCATTCATTCATTCATTCTTCAAATTATAACTACTTATACCCAATATATATATAACTCGACCAATCGCTGGATCAATAACATACATATATACATACCAGGAAATGTGGTGGCATCTTCAATGACATGAGGCAAATCAAAATTGATACCCTTGATAGAAGGGTGTTTAGAGACGATCATGCTGAGACTAGCACCGGTACCACCACCAACGTCCACCAAGGTGGTCAAGTTATTGAAACCGTCATACAAGTCCAAGATCTTTTTCATAGTCATGGTGGAGTGGTTAAACATACCGCTGTTGAAAACCTTGTTGAATCTTGGATCTTTCCCATGGTACTCAAAAGCCGTCATGCCATACGCCTTGTTGAATGGAATTCCTCCATCCAAAACCGCATCTTTTAAATGATACCTAATCATCATCATCATTACAGTTAATAAATTTCAAGTCGTTGATCGATCGTTAATTAATTATAATCTATCTACGTACCGCCCTACTTAATTGCTTCATTTACAGTAGTACGTTTAATATATATATTAATATTAATTTTGCTGACATTTTAAAAAAAAATCTACGTACGTACCAGCTCTCCATAAGAATCTTATCTTGGTTCATGAGGAGGAGAGGTGCCATGGAAACGCCGTCTTCATTTTTGATCAAAAATTTGCAAACTGGTGCGAGACCATAGAGTCGACGGTCTGTACCATCCTCCTTCTCCTTGTGATTGAGGGTACAAGTGAGGACGGAGTAGCTAGCCAATAGGCGGCAGATCCTGTCAAGCATCACGGCTGCCTCGGGGTTGTCTGACTTGGGAATTAGCTGTGCGGCTAGGTCTGTAGGCGAGACATAAGCACCAGGGCCTGCTTTGGCAATGGTCTCTAGGAGATCAAGCTCGATGGCAGATTTCAAAACCATTGGTAACACCGATGCGCTTGCTAATTGCATCGCAAATAGGAAAGCAGCTTCCTCCTCCGTCTCCTTTTTGGCTTCCACCGTTGAACTGGCCATTTTACCACGTACTTGAATTAATTCCTTGATTGCTAGCTAGCTGCCTCGATCGATCTAGATCGAGAGAGAGACAGACAGTTGATCTCGTACGTATGGATATGCAATTGCGAAGTGGCCTGGTCTGGATGATTGACTGGTGGCAATGGCCTCCATCGATCTACCTCCTTAATTTATATACACTCAGTCACCCACTCATTGTTTCACCAAACACGTTATGTTACACCTTACCATGGACCCACCCTACCATCATGCTACTAATTAAGAAATGGATATGAATAAAAAAATAGTTAATTACATTTTTGATCCATGTTATTTACATGAAATTTCACATTTAGTTTTTTGCTTTAAAAATTACGACATTGATACTTATAGTTTACATTTCATTTCATGTTAGTCCTTATGGCATTTGAAAAGACAAAACTACCCTTATCCTTTCTTTTATTCATTTTCTTTAACTCAAAAAGCATTTCCTTTTATTAATAAATTATTGTTATTAAAAAATTAACAATAAAAGCAAAATACCCCCTTCCCACTTTGATTCCCAACACCTCTAGTTCTATATCTGCCAATGGCTCTATAATTTTGCACCTACCACCACCACTATCTTCGCCCCACCACCACCATTTCCGACCATATTTCCCTCACCATCTCCAACCACCACCATCCCTTCTCTTTCTCATTCTATTGCTCACCCCTACGGTACCCACAAAAATCAACTAAATGAAATCTAAATGAAGAGAAGCATGGATCTAGAATCAAGAATCAAGTATTAATCAACTAGTATAACTATTCATCTTCTTAAGTCGATTTGAGTTCTTTGACTCAATCCATAGGTTCACATGATTCATCTTCCAAGGTTGATTTGAGTTCTTGGACTTAATCATTTTTAGGGTTTCATATGACTCGATCTTCCTGCTCATGCGATTCATCATCATGAGTTATTCGATTAGTATTATTCAGTTTGGTTTCCGGGTGTAATCGATTTTGAGTCCTTTGTTGCTATTCCTTGATAGTTTGGTTCCCGGGTTTATGAGGTTCATCATCATGAAAGTGAGGGTGGTTTCAGCAGAGGGAGGCATGAAGGTGGTAGTGGTTTCAGCGAACGAAGGCGGTGAAGGTGGCGGTGGTTTCAGCAAAGGGGGGCGGTGAGGTTATTTGGACATGTGAGGGTAGTTTTTGGTGGTAGTAGACGGTCGTTGGTGGTCTGTGGTGGGTATAGATGATGATTGTTGTGGTGGTAAGTGGCATGTGGTGGTGGTAGGTGACTTGTATTGTTGGTAGGTGGTGGTTGATGGAGATGATGATTTAACTTATTCAAATGTTTTAAAGTATAATTAAGACATTAAGTAATAATTAAAATTTTTACATTTATTCAGTTATTTAATAACAATATAAATTATTATTATTTTTTAAAATGGGAATAAAAGTAAAAATAAAAAAACAAATTAGAAGGCAAAGGATATTTTAGTCTTTTTAAGTGTACTAGGGACCAACATTGAAACAAAATCTTAACCATGAGGATCAATTTCGTAATTTTTGAAGCCCAAAGACTAAATCTGTAATTTCATGTATACCACAGAGACCAAAAATGTAATTAACTCATAAAAAAATTAGAACCAACAAAATGCAATAAATTAATAGAAAAGAGAATAAAGAGAAGATAGGTTTTCCTTGGCTCAAAAAACAAAAACCATAAACTTTGTCAAAACAAGAGAGATTTCAAATAAATAAAATATTAGAATAAAGCGTGAGTGAAAATACAAAAAAAAATTAAAAATTATCATTTATGTAATTAACTTTATTTTGTATCTAAAAATATAAAAAAAAATAATTTTTTGGTTCATTACATGCAAAGTGAATTACTACAACAGTTTACCCATTTTATAAATTCTAGATTTGGATGATAGTTTCAGTTTCCGGACAATTTCCGATAACCACTTTATTTTGTTTTTTGTTATTTCCATTTTCTGAGAAATTTAAATCAAAAGCCTTCATCCTTGTTTATTGCAAGCCTTCAAAAGTCTTCATCAAAGCCTCCGATCAATTCATGTTTTAGTTGGCATCCTACAACCTTCATCCCATTGTTTGCATTCGGCTAGGATTTCAAATTGTGATTTGTTCATTAGGTTGTACTTTTGTTAGGGTTCGATTTAGGTTTCCGACGTATGTGCATTCAAGTGTTTGTTCGATTTGGGTGTCCTAGCATCAGGCTCGTTTTGCCACTTAGGATTTTTGTGGCCGACCCATTTGGGGTTCACAAATATCATTCAAGTTCTTGTTCAAGTGTGATCAACTACCATCCTTTGTTTAGTTTAGTTTAGTTCAAGTTCTTGTTCATGTTTGTTCAATTTAGGGTTCACTCAAGTTTTGTTCATGTTTGATCAAATCCGCAAATGATTTTCGATTTATGTATATATTGTGCATAATTGATATTGCTACACAATTTAGGATTAAAGAATCTCCTTCATTATGCAGTAGGGTTTCTTCAGCCATTTATGGTTCACGATTTAGGATTAAAGAATCTCCTTCGTTATTTAATATGATATTATGATATGAAGAATGTGTAATATAGTCCATAATTAATTCATAGTTTTAAGGGATAAATTTTAGCGTTTGGATCAATGACTTCAATGGTCCAGATTAAGTTTTAAAATTTTAGACGGAGTAGCATTTTCGTAATTTTTTGCAATTCACATGTGATTGTATACTAAATCACGTGTGATTAAATATTAAAATTTTATAATAATGTTTTTTAAATGAAATTTATTCAACACAGGTTATTATCATATATGCATTAAATTAAACATATATAAAAAGAAAAAAGTAAATGAATTTGAGGATGACGTTGAAGTGTAATAATTAATGTTGCTTTGAGATGAACCAAATAAAGATGGATGTTGAGCTTTCATTGAGTAGGTGCTGTATGATCGATCTTGACAATTATATATATTGTGATATCCTACCGGCCCACTTCCCACACAATATATATATCCTTCATCTTATTTATTTAATTTAATACAATAATAATAGAGAGGGTTTAAATTAAAATTGTTTTTCGTGCAACAGTTAATCGTGATTTTTTGTTTAAAATTAATCAATGACTAATAATGGTAAGTATCATTTATGATTCATTAATGGCTCATCAATTACGAGGGGTATTTTGGAAAACCTAGTCTCGTGTTCCTTAACAACGGTCTATTCGGATGTAATTTACGATTAAATAAATATGTAGATGACCAAAATACCACTATTAATTAATCATTAATTGTATTACAAATAGTTTCACGGTTCTCATTTAAGCTTTTTGTTATTAGATATTATCCAAATCAGACAAAGTACGTTTTAAGTTAAATACCGGAAGATAATTAAATTTGTAGCTAGTAATCTTGTTTGTATGTCAAATCAATGAACTAAAGCGAGTCGGAGAAGTAATTTGAAAGCTTACGAAAATATATAAACTTGGAGAAACTATCAACAAAAACCATTATATTATAAGTTTTATTTATTTTGTTTGGGATGACTTTTAGCTAAATAAATTAAGTTTTCTTTAAATTCATCAATCCTTAAAACATGGATAGATTTTACCGGCCATGTGTCGTTTTTTTATTTCACCGAATTTGAAATCACATCTCCGGCCCATCCGTTTGGTCGGATTTATTGTGGAAACCGCGAAATCAATCTTAGTCATTTAGTTGGTAAATAGAATTTATGGATGAAGAACGTCGTGAATAGAGTGTGGCAAGATGCATGTGATGAATTCATAAGTGGGCAATTAAATTAAAGGATGGAAAATTTGACGACTAGGATTGGTTTTCGCGGTTCTCGCAATAAAAATTGTTCCCAAATGATCTTTATATATATATATATATATATATAGGGAGATTCATGCGAAAAGCTCTTTATTTGCGAAAAATGCGAGAAACATTATAAGCCTTAGGATCAATTAATCTATGGCTAGGATTTATTATGGTATTTTGGTAAATAAATAAAAAATTAGGTAAAATTTTAAATCAAATAAAGGGTATAATACACTTTTTACTTAATTATATTAATAAATTCCTTAAATACTCCATCTCTCTCTTTTTAATCTTCTCAGTCAAAATTCTATCCTTCAAATTTATGTAATTCTCTCTCTCTCTCTCTCTCTCTCTCTCTCTCTCTCTCTATCATCTCATCATAGCCAACACCACCTCTCATACCGCCGACCACCACCGATCTCCTCCATCTGGTTGCTTTCCTCCACCCTCGCCGTCGACATCAAGAGACGCTATCACAACCATCGCCCTTTCCTCCGCCTTCACTGCGTTCCTCTTCTTCAACAACACCACCGCCGCCCACCGATATCTGCTTTAAGCCACCACCACCGATCACTCGACCACCATCACCATCGGGCGCTGTTCAAGAAATCACCACCAAAACCCACCAGATTTGAACCAACGTCTTATGCCATTGACAACCACCACCGATCTGCACCGTAATGGATATAACTGCTTCAACAGCGCCGCCGCCCACCGATATCTGCTTCAAGCCACCACCACCGATCACTCGACCACCATCACCATCGGGCGCTGTTCAAGAAATCACCACCGATCTGGACTGAAAACCCACCGGATCTGAACCAACGTCATATGCCATTGACAACCACCACCGATCTGCACCGTAATGGATATAGCTGCTTCAACAGCGCCGCCGCCGGCCACTGATCTCTCTTTTAACAGCACTGTCGCCGCACCATTGATCTTTGCTCCAACACGGCCGCCACCGCACCACTAATCAAGCTCACCACCATCGATGTCATCCTTCTGAACAACACCGCTAGGGTTGCACTGGCCACCACCATCGTTGCCACCGCACACCCCTTCTTCTATTGTTTTTTATTTTTATTTTTCTTTTTAATTCTG